>JARHVA010007964.1:0-287500 GCA_037957365.1 Torreya grandis | reverse complement strand
AATAATTAAAGGATGATGTGTGATACTTTTATTTTTTTCCAATGTAATTTTATGATTAGGTTGGATACCTTAAATATGCTAAACTAGTCATGGAAGTTGACGTATTGCTAAATAGGCATAACGAGGAAGATAATGAGAAAACTAGGAAAAAGTGAGAATGAGATTATGGATGGGTTTAAGTGGATTAGGGATGGATAAAAATGCATGTGGTTATTATTAAATACCTATACCACATATACCCTTTGATTATAATTTTTTAATATGCTCATATACCAGCAAAAATGTCTTCCCAAAGTGACCTGTATAACATAGTGAGGTCTATTTAGGGTGAAGAAACGAGATTAGTCTATAAGACCAATATTGATATTTAACCTTTTAATATATATATTTAATATTTTATAAAGATAATTAAGGGTAATATAAACCCATTTTAACTTTATAAAAGTGCTCACATAGGTTTTCTAAGTCTTTGTTTCCACGACTCTGTTTTGGAGCTACAAGTAATTTTTTGTGTGTGAGTGAGAATGATGTTCCTATGTCATTATGCATATATAATAATAATAATAATAATAAAATTAAAATTAATTATATATATATATATATATATCATAGGTTAATTTTGATAAATTTATATCTATTATAAACTCGTATGAAGGTGTGAAAAGTCAAAGATTCTTGACTAGGTTTTGAAGCTTGTTTACAATTTTGAGCGTATTAGGACCTTGAGGTCATGGAGGTTATATCCATGTTTTTTTTTTTGGTTTTTTTGTAAAATTTGAGTGTATTATTCATATTTTCAATACAAACTTCTATCATTAAGAAGGGATAATTGTGAGTAAACATAATGGCATGATTTAAGGAGTGAAATGAGATAAATGGTGTTAGTGACCTAAGGTGGGATTATCATGGGTATAATTGAATTTTGTATGAATTTAATAATCAATTTTTTGAGGATAAATGTTTCATAATGTTTTCAATTTGAAATGGGTGCCTTGAGAAGGCATGATTGAATTAGGTCTCTATTAGGCCTAATGGTGGTTTAAGTCCTTATGGGTGGTGACTGACCTATGTAATGTTTGTTTGACTTGTGAAACATATTTTTTGATATATTACAAGGGTGATAAAAGTATAGATAGGTTTATGGATAAATAAGGTGGGTGATAGCAAGATTCAAGTATAAAAATAATGTTTAATAGGCCTAATATAACTAGTTAGAACATTTAGGATTTAAGCAAATGAAATAGATGTTTGGAAACTAGTTAAAGGCTTTAGAGACCATGAAAGAGGTTTTAATAATATTTCATGAATTTATAAAAATGATTAAATATATGGTTAGAAAGTTCATATGACCTAAATATACCAAGAAGAGGGCTAATTGAATGAAAATGCCTAATAGGCTATGTGAGAGAAATATTAGAGAGTGAAGAGAAAAATAAGGTGGTCATCATTATTTGAGTTAAAAAAATGTGTCCAAATGTGATCAAAGGTTCTTTTTGTATGATTTGGTTCTAACTTAGCTATGGGTTTGGTACCTCCTTACAAGTTGATGCTTTCTAAAATACTAGTTGAGTTGGTGCTTGACTAGTTAGGGGTTGGTGCCTCACTAAATTTTGACTCATTGATCATAGGATTATAGTCCAAGCTATGTGTCATTTGGATTTATCCTCCATGAAGGTTTCCCAAATAGATATTGTCTTCATGTGTTATGTTCCTACATCATGCTCATATGAATGGATGATTATGCATTATAATATCTCTAGATTAATTTGAATGATTATGGAATTGAAAGAAAATTTTGTACATTGATTCATCCACCCTCTCTCATTAGTTTTGCTTCCAGTAATTGGTATCATATCAAGGTCCCTTTTGTATACCTAATAGTCTAAGGGAGATATTTGGAGCACATGTATGGATTTTGATAAGAAAGTGTTTATTATGATTTCAATGAGGATATATCCACAATAATTGAAACAAATTGTGAATTTTATTCAAAAGAGAATAATGATATTGAAGAATGCACCCAACTTAGAATAAAAGTAAAGAATTTAGAGGCACAAGTTGAGCAAGATGCAATCAAGATAAAAAAATATCAAAAATATGAGGAGAGTAATGGAAAGCTTACAAATATTTTTCATAGTCAAAGGTGATTTCATGATATGACATGTCTTGTTTTTAAAGAATAATAAAAGGAGTTCAAGGAGAATCATTTTCCAAAATTCAATAATCTATCAAGGAATGATAAATCTGGTAAAATAAATACATATATAGAAGTGGTCAAGTTTGAAGTCAATAATCAATAAGATAACAAGGGTTGTGTTTTATCAAAGGATATCAAAGTCAATGGTGTATCATCCAATGATCATCAAAATATAAATAAGGTTAAAAAATAAAACTATGTGGATTATTCCATTGACTATTTTTCCTCTTATGGTCAATTTGGACTTAAAGATGTGGATTTTAGGTGGAGAAGTAGAATTCCATGTTATAACTATAAATAAAGAGGACATATTGAAAGAGAGTGTAATATAAGATATATGATAAGAACCATTCATGTTAAGAATACATGTATTCATGATACTAAAGAATGGATTAAGAAATCAAACTATATGGGTAATATGAAAGAGAAGTATGAATTTAGAGAAGAAGAATTTATGATAGCCCAAACTACCTTTCATATTCAGAATAAAGATTTCAAATGGTACATAGATAGTATCTATTAAAGTCACATGATAGGAGATAAGATAAAATTCATCACTTTGCAGTATAATTCCATAGGTTTAATGAGATTTTCAAATAACACATCTACTAATATAGTTGTCAAAGGTACTTTGAGATTGGACAATGGGAGGACTAAGATAGAAAATATATTATATGTAGATGGGTTAAAACATAACTTTTTGAGTTTAAGTAAAATGTGAAAACAAGGACATACCCTAAATTTTCATGATAAAGGATGTGAGATAAGGAGATAAAAATCAAAGAGAACTAAGAAAAATCTATATGTATTAAATAAGATCACAAAAGAGAAGTGTTTTATAATTAAGGTATATGAAATTTGGATATTGCATAATAGGTTAGGTCATTTTAACTTTGACAATATAGTCAAGATCATCTCCAAGAGATCCATGAAGAACATACCCAAATTTTCCAAACTTGTAGATGTTCTTTACAAGGCATGTCAACATGGTAAATAGACTAGGAGGAGATTCAAGTATAAATAATAATATACTAATAGACCTTTATAACTAATTAATATTGATATATGTGGTCCTAAAAGGATTCAAAACATTCAAGGTGAAACTACTTCATGTTGCTTAAACATGACTTCACAAGAATGACTTGGGTAGCATTTTTGAGAGAGAAGTCATAAGATCTAGGTAAGTTAAAAAATTTCAAGGGTTTGGTTGAAAATGAGATGAATGTGATGATTAAGTGTCTTAGGTATAACAAAGGAGGAGAGTTTTGGTCAAATGAATTTGATGAGTTTTGTGAGGTTAATGAAATAAGAATATAGTTCTCAGCTATTAAAACACCTCAAGAAAATGGTGTGGTAAAAATAAAGAATAGAATAATTCAAGAAATGGCAAGGACCATGTTGAATTAATAAAATTTTCTTGATGGATACTAGAGATAAGTTATGGGTAATATAGTTTACATTTTAAACAAAGGACAAATTGGGATCAATGGTGATAAGACTCCATATGAATTATGGAATGTCATACCTATAAGTGTTGAACATTATAAGGTATTTGGTAGTAAATTTTATATCAAGATATATGAGGAGGACTTAGGAAATTCTGAATCAAGGTCTGATGAAGGTATTTTCTTATGATATTCCTCAGTTAGTGTTACCTATAAATGCTATAACAAGAGGTTGTAAGAGATAGTGGATAGTACAAATGTGAAGGTTGATGAGACAAATAAATTATAATCTTAGTCAAAGAATGATGAAAGAGAAATATAGGTCTATGAGGATGAAGAAGAAATTGAGGAGAGAAAGGACTCATAAGGTCTTTTTAGGTAGATTCAGAAGGATCATTTTCAATCTTAAATTATTGGAAGTATGAGTGCAAGTATACAAATAAAAAGAAGAATGGTAAGTGATGTTAATCAAGAGAATACTACCTTAATATCCAAATTTGAACCTAAAAGTTATGTACAAACAAGTGAATATAGGTTTGGGTTAGATGCCATAAATGAGGAGTTAAATCAAATTGAAAATAATGAGACTTGGGAGTTGGTACTATTGACCAAATTTTGCCCTATAGGTCAAATTAGGACCCCCTATAGGTAAAAATTTGATTTTTAGGTGTTTTAGTGGTCTAATATTTGGTTATAAGGTGTATTATATGTCATTTCATGTCATATTAGCCTTGTTCATTAGTCATATTACCTAATATATCATTTTGAGTCATTTAGGGGTCATAAATAGAGCACTAAATGAGTTATACAACCTCCTTGGGTTGTGTGAAGGTATAATAAGGTTTATGTCACATTAAATGTGTCTTATTATTCCTTAATCAATTGTTAATAACTAAAAGTGACATGATCTTTAGAAGAAAGAGAAATTTTCTTGGGAAACGAGAAGAGTTTGGCACTTATATGGCCCATGGGGGAAGGTGACACATGGGAGGTCATTGAATGTCCCTTAAGCTTGATAAATCACAATTTCATGTTTTAAATGCTTGTTAAGTGCCAATTTTGAGCTAAAACCATTCTACTCCTTCATCTTCTTAGACACATAAAACTAATCAATAGGTTTATACTTGGTATAGACACTTAGAGAAATACCAAGTCAAACACCTTTGGGAGGTGAAAGTAAACTCATGGAGATTCATTTCAATAAAAATATTTTTAATAATTATGGCCTATGATTTATGAACCATCCTCATGAATTTGATTGTGTTTGTCTACTTACTAATATGTGCACCCTATAGATTTTTCTATTATTTGGATCATTTAGTATAATATAGTTGTTGAGATTGGTTAAATATGATTTAGGTTTCCTTATATAATTCTTCCTATACTTGGTTTCATGTTTCAAGGTGTTTTTATGGGAAAATTAGTTTGAATTTCAAGTGAATTCACTATGATATGTTATAGGCAATTTTTCATGATCTTTATGCTTGATCATGGCTTCATAGAGTTTTGATAGGTCCTTTTAATGTTTTTAATGTGATATTTATTCTTTATACATTTAAAAATTCTTTACTCAAAGCAATTTACATGAGTTTGTAGTCATATGCAACTTATACAATCTTCCACCATTAATGAACATTTATAGGGGCCATAAAAAAAGAAAACCACATTGAAATGGATGTTTTGAAGTTGGTTCCAAGACAATAATAATGGTTTTAAACCATTTGTGAAATTGGTAAATATTATTGGTTTGTTTACCAGGCCTAAACAATGCACATGTCCTTATTCTTCTCACTACCTGTAAAAACTTAATATGCACCTATAAGTGCTCTCATAGAGAATTTCTTGTTGAAAAAGATCATTTAATCTAAACATGATTTTGATTATAAGAATATTATTTTTTGAGATGTTTAAAATGTCCAAGATATATTGGAAACCATATACCATGCACTTTGCTCCAATTCCATATAATTCCTACATACCTTTCAAGGTGCACACATATTTATATCATGATGACATCATGATATGATGATAAACTTAGTGGTTATTTAAAACTCCTTAAGGTGTGAAGAGTAAATTTTGAGGTTTTTATATGTATATAAAACTCATAAAAGGTAAAAATAATACAAACTATCCATCCTCATATTTACTACCTATACTTGACAATGTCCATCTATAGGTGGTATTGGTAGAGAACTGAGGGTGTTTGATGGAGGAATTTGGATAGGCTAGAATCATTAATGAAGTTATAATTGTTTAATTATATCATGATAGACATATTTTATGAATCAAATGGGTATCAAAAGGTGTAATCTACCTCAAAGCACAATATGACTAAACTTAAGGACTTTTCCCCTAAAAGAAACAATAGAGGTCTGAGCACTTTTATGAAAAAAATATAACATGGTTTAAAAGATGTAAAATGACTCTTAGTGACCAATTATTGTATCCCCTACATATAAAAATTACTACGTGAGTTTTTTTTGGAAGGTGATAAGTTTAAATTTCTTTTTTGGAAGTCTAATGTTGTGTTTTTATACACTAAACCCAGGCAATGATCACTTAGGGTGTTAAGTCTAAAAGAAACCTTTTTCACCCAAGTTGATAGTATTGGGCCATGTATTAACATTTGTATGGTCTTATATGGTTTAAAATATCATTTATGGTAAATATAATCAAAGGAGGAGGATATATTTTATTTTTCATCCTATGTACACCTATAAGCTTATCTTGCATATAAAGACCACCTACAGTTGACTATGAAACTATATTTCATCATTAAATGGAGTTTATATATAGATACACCAATGTTTTTAAATGATTAATGTTCATAATACACATATTATATATAAAATTTATTTCAAAATGATTCTAAATATGGTTCATGCCTACAATATTCTTGTTTTCCCCAATAATTTGTAGTTACAATCAAATGTAGCTGACAATAACCCAAATGGTGACTATATTAGGTCTTTAGCATGGAAAATGCATAAAATAAGTAATTAAAATAAATATTATATTATATTAAATGTTTAATTTTACATTTTACCTAGGTAATCAACTTCATATGAGTAGTACACACCTACAAGAAAGAGAAGACACAATCAATAAGTTGACCCCAGTCTAGGATAATCATGGTATGACATGAAAAAAGTAGGGTTTGGAAAGAGTATAAAGGATTAAATAATTAAAAATTTAAACCAAGTTATGTAATAATGTCCCATATATTTATCATAGTGTATATTAAATATAGAGAGGGCTCAAATAATAAAAAAATATAGTCTACACTAAGAAACATTATGCAGAGTCTACCTACAAATAGTCTATCTTAGATATTAAAGAGGTTAGGGGATATATAGACCTGATAAAGGATTAGAAATTTACATATATAATACTAACCACTTAGATAATCTTATCCAATATTTATTTGGTCTATAAAAATATGATAAGTGCCATCTATTTTGTCTCAAAGAGAGGGCACTTCCGTTTATGCATAAACTTACAGGTTGGAGAAGATGAGTGAGAAGGGTGGAATATAATTTTATTAAAGTTTTCAAGGAGGTTTTTATATTTGATAAAAAACTAAGGAAACATGAAATAAATATCATAAAAATATGAAAATTAAAAGGGTTCTCTAAACCCTCAAACTTGTAGGTGGGCCTATTAGGCATGGCTAGGCCAAAAAGCCAAATGTGAGACCAATTTAACTTCTAACTCTATGTGAGAATTTAAAAAAAATTTAAAATTTATATGGGATATAAATAGAGGTATATAATCTATTGAGATATAGGTAAATCCATCAAAAGTCATTTTGGGCTTTAATGTGTAGACAAGCTATTAGGTAAGGTTTAAACGTAAGGCCAAATGGGAGTCACTAACATTTATAGCCTTGGATATACATTATAATACATTTTGGAATGATTATGGGACCTTTTAAAACATTTTAAATTTATTTAGATGCAAATTAAACCATGAAAAGGACACTTTTGGACTTTAAGACAACTCAAGCTTTCAGGAAGCTAAAGGAGAGATTGATATAGCAACTTAAGTGCTCACATCTCTGATGAGGATGTGCATGGAGGAAAATGGAGTTTATGGAGGTTAATAGGGTCCTTTAACATCAATATTTTGATATTTTTTTGAATTTAAAATGTTTCATATTTATGAACATAGATTAAGAGTGGAAATAAGCCTAAAACCCTTGTTGAACCCTTTGAAGGACCCAATTGTGAAAATGATGTTGGAAGGCTATTCAAGTGAGATATTTTGAACATGAAAGTGATTATACATTGTATAATACTATTTTAGGATCATTACCATCATTTTGAGTTATAAAAAGTTATATGAATGGAGTATAAAATACGGTATTTTTTATTATTGTGTATTATGTAGGTTCCAAGAGGTTCCAAGAGATTAAAATCACATGGAAGGGAATATTATGACTTAAGATAACTACACATGTCAATTTAATTACTTATAATAAATCTTAAGTGATTCAACCATATAATTCATCTCAACTAGTCAAAACTAGATTAGTGACCAAGCTAGTGAGAAGGGTGGAAAAAATTATGTGTGTTGATTTTTAAGGTGTTCCTAATGCCTCTAAGAACATGGAGGGTATTGATAAGTTTCATCCAATCCATTTTATTATTTTTCATTTTAATCTAATTATTTTTGGAATTCAAGTGGGTAAGGTGTGTGTAAGAGGAGCTTTTTTAGATTACAGATGGTGATGTCTCATTCCTAGATGATTCTAGATGATTAGGACTACAAACAATGAATGGAGAGGCATGTATAAAAACATTCCCTCTCATTCCAATCAGAATACCTATCCCAAGTTAGTTTTGGGACATTAAAATAGGTGTGCCTGATGAAGGTAGTTTTTTGAAACAATATAAGGAGTTTCATGCCACTTCTCAAGAGTTTCATGACTTAGGGTGACACTTTTACTTCATAAACTTTCATGGTTCATTTAACATTCTCTTCACATGCTCATGTAACTCCTTTTAAAATATTGAAAAGTTTCCTTGTGACCTTTGGACTTCTCTCTTCTCCTCTCTCTCTCTCAAGTTCTATAAGAACTAGCCATTTTGGCCTTTGTAATTCATGCTCCACCTGAATATGATAAAGCCCTACTCATTTTCATACCATTTGATCAATAAGACTACTGATTTTTATGTCTTCCATAGCTAGTCATAGTTTTTATACTTGAATGATGGATCTTGTTTAGTGAAAACTATGGATTCATTAGCATGTTGTCTCATTCTCTCACCTATTTGTAGCTTCTTTTTATAGGTCACGTGAAGTGTTATAGGAATTGTCAAGGTTAAGTGAGTTATCCTATTAAATATTTCCATTCAAGGCCTATTTTATATCCCTCATATCCTAAACATGTATCCATAACCTCATAATGAAACATTGATGTGATGAGATTCAAATTGGAAAAGTGTATGTTTGGTTAGTCATTTGTTCTCATGTGTAACATGTAGCTGGTTGGAAGTCATCAAATTATTTGGTGTAT
Source organism: Torreya grandis (assembly GCA_037957365.1). Classification (NCBI taxonomy): domain Eukaryota; kingdom Viridiplantae; phylum Streptophyta; class Pinopsida; order Cupressales; family Taxaceae; genus Torreya; species Torreya grandis. Next base: position 278,340 of record JARHVA010007964.1, on the reverse strand, counting down.
CACCTCCCTTAGGATAATTTGCTTTCAATTTACTCTATCCATTTTCCATCACAATGTTTAAGTGTATTAGTGATCCAAAGTGGTACATCAAGGGAGGTAGCTATATCTAGAGATTCACCTCATTCTTAGACTCACCCATAGCCTAGAGGTGTTTCAATTGTATCACTTGGATGAGGAGAGATTAGAAATATCCTAAAAGGGTGAAAATCCAAGTGATAATAATTAATGGCATTCCTAATGGGACTAAGGTCTAAGAGATTAGAAAGATTTTTGGTGTGGCTTTCCTCTAATCAACTTTTGGAAGCAAGTAAGCTAACAACAATGGTGACTCTGAATGATAAATTTTGGTTGTAATCAGCCCAGGTATATCTATTTTAAAATTTTTAAAATATTTTGTGTTTCCTTAAACATATGAATTTTATATGGATGGCTATGGCCAATAATCTTATCATGGACCTTCTTATCAGCCTTATTATGAATCTCCTTTTACCCCTCAATAGTCATATCAAAATGGCTATAAATCCTATGAACCATGGCATCCCTATATCCCTTCATTTCCCTCTCCATGTGGATACCATGTTGTTTTATAACCCCATGAGGAATGTTACCAAGAAACCCATCAATAAACACCTCTATATTAGTACCAATATGAGCCCTATCATTCATATCATGATGCCTATCACCCTCAAGAATACTCTTATGAGTCTTGTTATATGAAATCAAATGTTTTCATGGATTGTACATAGTTATATTATGGAAAGATATAAATATTACTTATGTAGGTGTTTTTAATTCTAATCAACCCAAGAATTCACTTCCCTATGAACTTACTAGTGATTTTATCTTTCCCAAATCCATTCACAAACCTTCCACTTCACCTCATAATCCATCTCCTTCACATGAGCCTATCCATTAACCTTACACCTCACCCCTTCTTGAGGAATATCCCATCTTGAGATAAGTGAGTGAAGAAGAGAAATCTCAATATATGGCTAATAAAAAGAACTCATGAGTGACTATGAGGAAGAAATCGCCATAGTGACTCCCCTTGGTGAACAAAAAAACAATCCACACGCTGATGCCTCCACATTTTAATGGATGTGTGTCCATGAATTAGAATATAACACCTTAATTTTTGAGGGGATGTGTATCCATGAGGAATGTGGCCAAGAATTGAAGAGAGAGGTATTTGAAGAAGACTTCATGTCTGATCATGAAGTTGTAGATGACCATCTCAAGCATGAAGTGGAGTGTACTATCAAACATAAGGATGAATTTCAAGTCATTCCTCAAGAAGTGGTAGTCCTAAGAGAGTCTCATGAGACTAAGGTAGAGGAAATATCTCTTGAAGATGACATTTATGAGGAATAAAATTTATGGAAGAAGTTAAAGGCCATATAATAGGAATTTGATAAGTTGGGTAAACCTTTTTATTCTCCAAAATATTACACATCTGATAACCAGTTTGTTGATAAGTCTAATGAGCATGATATTGAGTGTTCAATCAAACATAGAGATGAATTTCATCCTACTGGTCAAGAACCTATTTTCCATAAACCCATTTTATGATGCTAGTGTATAAGAAATTGTAGAGATGGATAATGATGTCAAGGTAGATATTTTTGTACCTAAAATATAGTCAAGAACTCTATCTAAAGAAAAACCACATTTAGGAATGTGGGAACTGGTGAAGGAAATCTTGGTGATTCCAAACATCCAACACATTATGTCAAGGAGGATAGTAAGGTTGAAAAGACTCATATTTTCAATCTTCCACATCAATTGATAAGTAAATGAGAAGGGTGGGACTATTTTGATGCAATAAGAGTAAATTTCCATAGTCAACCTATATGGAGTTACTTGGTTCTCATTGAACCTCATACTAATTAATTTGGAAAACACTATGAAGAGGATGGAGGAATCAATGGTAAAGGACAAAAGTATACATATCTCACTAAATCCTTCATGTCATGAATCAAGGAAGGTTTCAAACATCCCCTTTGATCTAGGAGGGAGGTATTCTTAGTTTTTAGTTGTACATAGTTGTTTGATTTATGCTTTTCCTAAGTGTTTTGAGCACATTTGTGTGTCTTGTTATTGTGTTTGTTTTGCTTGTTTGTGTCCTTTGTTTTGTGTGGTTGAGGTAATTAGTTGTCTTATCTTGGTCTACCTTGTTTCAAATGGTAAAAGTCTTATTATTGTTTTTTATACCTTATATAACTCCCTAAGCCCAATGTACTGATAAGGCTATTGGTCTAGTTAGCACAACATGCATGTTACCCCTATGAGTCACCAATTTTTTGACCAAATTTGACCCTACAAGTAAAATTGGGACCCTTATAGGTTAAAAAATTATTTTTAGGTGTTTTATGGGTCTAATATTTTATCATAAGGTGTATTATAGGTCATTTTATGTCATTTCATGTCATGTTAGCCTTTATCATTACTGATATTAGCCAACATATCATTTTGAGTCATATAAGGGTCATAAATAAAGCATTAAATGACTTATATTTCATCATTTGGAAGTTTTAAGGTTTAATAAGGGTTATGTCACATGAAATTTGTCATATTATTCTTTAATCAATTGTTCATAACTAAAAGTGATAGGTTATTTAGAAGAAAGAGCATTTTTTTTGGGAAAAGATAAGAGTTTAGCACTTGTATGACCCATGGGGGAAGGTTAAACATGGGAGAAGGTCATGGAATTTACATTTAGATTCCTAAATCTAAATTCCACGTTTAAAATCATATATAAGTTCCAATTTTGATCTTAAACCATTATACTCTTTCTTCATCATTTTAGACACAAAACTAGTTAATAGGTTTATACTTGGTATAGACAGTTCGAGAAATTTCAATTAAAATGAATTTGGGAGGTGAAATAAAAATAAAATAGAGATTAATTTACTTAAAAATAGTTCAAATAATGGTGGAATTTTCTTTATTAACCATCCTCATGAAGTTGACTATGTTTTTTTGCTTGCTAATCTATACACCCTATAGGTTTTGCTCTTCTTTGGATGATTTCATACAATCAAATTATTGATATTGGTTATAGATAATGTTTTATTAATTATATAATTATAATTATTCTTTTTTTTCATGTTTCAAGTTATTTTTATGGGAAAAGTAGCTTGGATTTCAAGTTAATGCACTATGCTATGTTACAGGTAGTTTTTAATTACTTTGAGGATCTTTGTGCTTAATCATGGATTTAGAGAGTTTTTATAGGTAATTTTAATTTTTTAAATTTGATTTTGATTCATTTTATTTTTAAAAATTCATTATTAAAATAAATTTCCATGATTTTATAGTCATATGCAACATATACAATCTTCTACCATTAATGATCATTTACAGGTACCATGAAGGAAGAAAACCACATTGAAATGGATGATTTTAAGTTGTTTATAAGACCATAATATTGATTAGTAACCATTTGGTAAATTTTTAAATAATCATGGTTTATTCATGAGGCCTAAAAAATTCACATTATCCATATTCTGCTCACTGCTTGTAAATAAATTAATAAGCACCTCCAGGTGCTCTAATGGAGGATTTATTATTGAAAAGTATAGTTTGAGATAAGTATATTTTTTATTATGATAAAAGTGTTTTTTTTATATATTTAAAATTTCCAATATACATTGGAAACCATATACCTTTCACTTTTCTCCCATTCTATATACTACCTACATACCTTTCAAGGTGCACACACAGGTATATCATGATGACATCATACTATGATGAGAACCTTAGTGGTGATTTACAAATATTTAAGGTGTGAAGAGTGAATTATAAGGTTTTTATATGAATATTAAACTCATAAAATTTCAAAACAATACAAACTATCCATCCTTATATCTATTTCCTGTACTTGACAATGTCCACATACTAGTGGTGTTAGTAGAGAACTGAGGGTATTTGATAGAGGAATTTGGATAGGTTAGAATAATTATTGAATTCCTAATGGGTTAATTATATAATTATATACCTATTTTATGAATAAAATGGGTATAATTTTTAATCTAACTCTAAGCACAAAATGACTAAAATCAAGGACATTTCCCTAAAACAAGAAAATAGAGGTCTGTGCACTTTTATTAAAAAACATATAACATGGTTTCAAAGACATCCAATGACTCTTAATGACCAATTATTATATCCCATAAATATTAAAAGGAACATGAAAGTTTTTTTGCGTAGGTGATCAACTTAAATTACTTTTTTTAGAAGCCTAAAGTTGTGTTTTCATATACTAAACCTAGGTAGTGATCACTTACAGGTCTAAAGTCCAAAAGAAACCTTTTTCACCCAAGTTGATAGTATTGGGTCATGTATTAAAATTTTGATTGTAATATATTTTTTAAAAAATAATTCATGGAGTAAATATAATAAAATTAGTAGTATATACTATATTTTTCTTCCCATGTTGATCTAAACCCTTTTCTTACCTAAAAAGACCACCCACAGCTAACTATAAAACCATATTTCATCCTTGAAGGGAGTTTATATATAGAGACACCAAGGTTTAAAAAGGATGAATTTTAATAAGACCCATATTGGATCCAAAATTAATTTCAAAATTATTCTAAAGATGGTTCATGACTACAATATTCTTATTTTCCCCAATAATTAGTAGTTACAATCAACTTTAGCTGGCAGTGACCCAAATAGTGATTACCTTAGGTCGTAGCATGGAAAATTCATAAAATTAGTAAATAAAACAAATATGAGGTGGTATTAAAGGTTTAATATTAATTTTTACTTATTTAATCAACTTTATATGAGTATTACACACCTACAAGAAAGAGAAGATAGTCATGAAGTTGACCCCAATCTAGGATAATCATGGTAGGGTATGAACAAAGTAGGGTTTAGAAAGAGTATAAAAGTTTACATAATAAAAACGTGATTAAAAGTGAGTTAAAATGTCCCATGGATATACCATAGTTTATATTTAATATATATATGGATCAAACAAGAAAAAAACATAGTATACACCAAGAAACACTGTGCACAGTCTACCTACAAACAATTTGTCTTGGATATTGAAGAGGTTAGGGGGGATAGAGACCTAATAAAGGAGTAAAATTTTTAATAAAAAATAATAAAAAATTGGATAATCATCTAAAATACCTAATTTATTTATAAAAATAGGTTAATTTCCCTCTATTTTATCTCAGATAGAGGGCACTTCCCTTTATGCATAAACTGGCATGTCAGAGAAGATGAGTGAGAAGGGTGGACTAGAAGTTGATTAGAGATTTAAAGGATAATTTTAGAGTTTATTAAAATAAAATTTAACATTTATTACATATAATATAAATATTAAACCTAATAGGGTGATCTAAACCCTCAAACTTGCATGCATGCCTATTAGGCATGGCTAGGCCTAGAAGCCAAATGTGAGACCAATTTCAATTCTATCTCTAAGTGAGATTTTAAAATGATTATAAAATATATATGGGATAAAAATATATGTATCTAAGATATTTTTATATAGGTAAATCCATAAAAATGTCATTGTGGGCTTTAAGGTGCAAACAATCTATTAGGTAGTGTTTAAGCCTAAGGCCAAATGAGAAGTCACTAACATTTCTAGCCTTGGATATGTATTTTAATCCATTTGGGCATGATTTTTGCACAATTCAAGACATGTTAAATCTAGTTATATGAAAAATAAACAATTAAAATTACCCTTTTGGGTTTGGAAACAACTCAGGCCTATAAGAACCTTGATATATCAACTTTAAGTTCTCATAATATCCTCTGAGGATGTGCATGGAGGATAATGGAGATTAGGAAGGTTAATAGGGTCCTTTAACATTAATATTGTGATATATTTTTTCATTTCCAATGTTTAATCTTTATGAAAATATCTTAAGAGTGGAAACATGCCTAAAACACTTGTTAAACCATTGGAAGGCCCTGATTGGGAAAATGAGGTTGGAGGGCTATTCAAGTTAGATAGTTTGAACATGAAAGTGATTGGAAATTGAAAATGAATATTTTATGATATTTCCCATCCTTTTGAGTTTTATTAAACTATATGAATGGAGTACAAAATAGGGTATTTTTTACTATTTTGTGTATTGTGTAGGTTCTAGGAGGTTTCAATATATGCCAATCACTTGGGGTGAAGATTAAGACTTAATATAACTCATCATGTGATTTATTTAATTTAAAAAACTCATAAGTGCCTCAATTAGCTACTTCATCTTAGCCAATCAAAATTTACATAGTAACCAAACTAGTGAGAAGGGTGGAAAACTTTAAGTGAGGTGATTTTAAGGTGTGATTGATGCCTCTAAGGCCATGGAGGGTCTTGAAAAGTGTCATACACTCCATTTTATAAATTTTCATGTAGAATTGATGATTTTTGGAAAGCATGTGTGCAAGGTGTGTGGAAGAGGAGTTTTCTTAGAATGTAGATGGTGATGTATCATTTCCAGATGATTCTAGATGACTAAGACTGAAACTAATACATGGAGATGCACGTATAAAATCCTTACCTCTAATTTCAACCATTAGACATATCCCTTGTTAGTTTTGGTATATTAAAATTGGTGTGGATGATGAATGTAGTTTTCTAAGACAACACACAGAGTTTCATACCACTTCTCAAGAGTTTCATGACTTAAGGTTAAACTTGTGCTTCCTAACCTTTCATGGTTCATTTAACATTATCTTCTCATGCTCATGTAAATACTTTTATTATATTGAAAAGTGTCCTTGTGACCTTTGGACTTTTCTCCTCTCCTCTCTCTCTCTCAAGTTTCACAAGAACTAGCAATTTTAGCCTTTGTAATTCATGCTTCACCTTAGTATGGTGAAGCCCTACTCATTTTCAAACTATTTGATCAATAATACTACTAACTTTTACATCTTAAATAAGTATTCATAGTGTGTTTACTTGAATGATGGATCTTCCTTAGTGAAGAATATGGATTCCTTAGTATGTTGTATCATTATCTCACCTATTTGTAGCTTATTTTTGGAGGTCATGTGATGTTTTCTAAGAAGTTTCAAGGTTAAGTGAGTTAGCCAATTCAATAGTGTCATTTAAGGTTTATTTTCTATCCCTTTTAGCCTAAATGTTCATCCATAACCTCATCATGAAACATTGACATGAAAAGGTTCAAATTATAAAAGTGTATGTTTGGTTAGTCTTTTGTTCTCATGTGTAACATGAAACTAGTTGAAAGTCATAAAATTATTTGATGTATCACCTCCCTTATGATAATTTTATTTCAATTTTCTCTCTCCCTTTTCCCCCATAAATTTTAGGTGTAGTAGTGATCCAAAGTGGTACATAAAAGGAACTAGCCCTATCTACAGATTCACCTTATTCTTAGGCTCATCCATATCATATAGGTGTTTTAATTGTGCCACTTAGATAAGGAGAGAAAATACATATGCTTAGAAGGTGAAAATACAAGTGGAAAGAGGTACCTAGGTCTAAAGACAAAAATATCATTGGTACAAAATGGGTGTTCAGAAATAAATTGAATGAAAACGGAGAAGTCATCAAACACAAGGTTAGACTTGTATAAAAGGGATATGATCAAATAGGAGTGGAATTTAAGGAAAAATTTTATCTGATATAAAGGTTATAGGATATTAAATTTTTTATTACCTATGAAGGTTTCAAAGGATTTAAGATATACTAGATGGATGTCAAGTCAGCTTTCCTAAATGGGAACTTAGAAAAAGTATACATTGAGAAACTTGAGGGTTTTATATTTATTGATAACAATGAATATGTTTTTAGGTTAAATAAGGCCCTCTATGGTCTAAGAAAAGACATTATAACTTAGTATGATATAATAGACAAGTATATTTTGGATAAATCTTTCAAGAGATGAGTTGTAGATATTAACCTCTATATCAAGATTAAAAATGACCATCAATTGATAGTGGTTGTATATGTGGATGATATCACATTTAGTGGAACTGATGAGAACATGACCAAGGAATTTTTAATGGTGATGAAGTTAGAATTTGAAATGTGTATGTTTGGAAAACTATCCTTCTTTTTTGGACTTCAAATCAGTCAATCTAAAAAAGGTATGTTCATTTCATAGGTCATGTATATAAAAGAAATGTTAAAGAAGTTTAAAATGGAATATTGAAAATTTTTTAGTACACCTATGGTTATATAATTTAAGCTAATAAATGAGGATGAATCTTTAATATTCAATTAGATAAAATATATATCAATGATTGGGAGTTTGTTTTATACTACTACCTTATAACTTGACATCATGGTAGCAGTAGGTCTTGTGGGAAGATTTCATGTAGATTATAAGGAAATTAATCTATAAGAATTCAATATGATACTTGGGTATCTCAAGGGAAATATGAATTATAGATTATGGTATCCAAGGAATAATAAGTTTTATCTAGTAGCCTATACAAATGCAGATTGGGCTAGGAGTCTAGATGATAAAAAGAGCTCTAGTGGATGAGCCTTATTCTTAGGTAAGTTCATAGTCTAATGGATAATAAAGAATAAACCATTAGTGTATTTATATACTTTTGAGTTTGATTACATTTTGGTAGCTTCATGTTGTACTCAAGTGTTATGGATGAGACAAACCTTAAGAGAATACAAAGTGGAGTTTGATGGTCCTAGTCCTATTTTTTATGATAATACTAGTGCCATAAGTGTTTCAAAGAATATTATCATGTATTCAAGGACCAATAAAAATCCTATAAAGTATAATTTATTAGGATAATAGGTAAATGAACAAAGTATTAAGCTTGAATTTGTATCTACAAAGGATCAGATTACATATATCTTGACTAAGCCTCTTCTAAAGGATACTTTTGAACATCTAAGATAGGAATTGGTTGTGGTTATTGCTCTTAGTTGTCACTAATCAATTAAATTACTTAGGGGGAGATAATAATGATGTGTTTTAGCTTCAAGAGTAGGAAATAAGTGCATAAGATATGAGGTCAAAGGGGTAGTCATATTAGTTTGTCAAGAAGGTGTCTGAGGTATATAATGAGATAGGGTGAATTTGTTGATATGATATTTAATTCCTATTATTGATTTTTTTATAGGTATTGATTTATCATTAATTTTAAATTGGGAGATTGATCTATATGGGGGAGATGTATCCTAATAAGAGAATATTCTTTGAATGACTACCATTAATGAATTTTTTCCATCAATGACAAAGGGGGAGATTATTTATAATGTGTTATAACATATGCATGGAGTTATCATTTATTTCATAAAAGTTTCATTTATTTCATTTTGATTTGTCTTTATTTTTCTTGAGGATAAGTTCATGATTCATGTACTTATGAGACCTAGTGAGAAGGCATAGTCTTGGTACCATAGTGAGGTGAGTAGATTGGGGCTTGTAAGAAGATGTGTAGTAGTGGTTAACAATTTTATAGGTAATATTACATTATTATTATGTGTTTAGAGTATTTAAATTGGTTTCAAGGTAATTTTAAGGTCTAAGTATGACTAAAAATTCAATGCCTAATGTGTAAAAAGACCTAGTGTGGCCTAATGAGGGGTCAAGTTTAGTTTCCAAGGTGCCAAGAGCTCATGATAACATTTTAAAATGTATGATATGTTATTTAAAGTATTTTTACAATTATTATGTCAAATTATATGGGATAAATCAGGAAATTTGGTTTTGAGGTTTTCTATGTACACAAAATGAGGTATAATAGACCTAAGAATAATCTTATTATGCTCACTGGCATGTGAAAACTTTGCATGAGATCCTAATAATTTCATGGAAGTTGTGTAATATTAATATATCAAATTTCATTTCATTTTTTTTGTATTTGAGTGGAAATCCTTTATGAAAAATTGTTATGAATGAAAGGTACTTTAAACCCTCTGAAAACCCTCATAGTAACCTAATATAGAAGATATTATTGTAAATGGATTATAATGGACTGGATGACATATTTTTTTTATTGTATAATGTAGAGGAATCTCCAAGGTAACTCAAGGTGGAATTGGTATATAATAAGAGTGAGTGGAAGCTATGAAAAACCCCTTATCTCTTAGATATTTGATGTAGAATGTAGGGTTGACTAGATCAAATCATGAAAATGATTAGATGATGATGTGTGAGAATTTTATTTTGTTACTATGTAATTTTTTTATCATATTATATACCTTAAATATTATTAATTGATCATGGAATTTGATCTATCGCTAAATAGGCTTAATGAAGAAGACAATGAGAAAACCAGATAAAAGTGAGAATAAGATTAAGGATGGGTTAAAATGGATTAGGGATGGATCAAAATGAATGGGTTTATTATTATATACCTATATCACATAAAAAATTTGAATATAAGTTTTTAATATGCACATATAAAATAAAAAATTTGTTCTCAAAGTGACCTTTCTAACACAATGAGGTTTATGTAGGGTGAAAACATGAGATTGGTCTATAAGACCAATATTGATATTGAAGCTTGTAATATATATATATACACACACACACACACACAGATATATATATACACACACATATATATATATATATACATACATATATATATATATACATATATATATATACAGATATATATACATATACATATATATATATATACATATATATATATATATACACATATACATATACATATACATATACATACATACATATATATATATATACACACACACACACACACACACATATATATATATATATATATATATATATATATATATACACACATATATATATATATACATATATATATATATACAGATATATATATACATACATACATACATATATATATATATATATATATATATATAAAATAATTATCAATGATAATAAAAACCCATTTTGAGTTCATAATAGTGTTCACATGTGTGTTCTATGTCTTGGTTTCCATGACATTTTGTGTTTTGGAGCTACAGGTAGTTTTCTGTGTGTGAGTGAGAATGATGTTCTAGTGTCATTATGAAAATATTTTAAGAATAAAATGAACATTAATTTATTATATTGGTATAATATTTTAATTTTAATACATTTTTATTCATGATAAACGCCTATTACAGTGTGAAAAGTCAAAGGTTTTTGACTAGGTTTTGAAGCCCATTTGCAATGCTGAGTGAACATATGGAAGTGATTGGTTTAAGGTATTATTACATATATGGTGTAGTATAATATATGTTATGATGAAAATAAGGTCATTTAGGTTTTATATTTGTGATTTTTTTATTAGGTTATGTGTCAAAGTTGAGTGTATGCTTCAAATTTTCAAGATAGACTTTCGACAATAGGAAGGGCAAATTATGAGTAAGCCTAATGGCATGGTTCAAGGAGTGAAATGAGATAAATGGTGTTGGAGACATAATTTTATATTATAATGGCTATAATTTAATATTTTATTAAGTTTTTCATCCATTTTTTTAGTCTCAATGTGTTTCAAGGTGGTGAAGGTGAAACATGTACCTTGAGAAGGCATAATTACATTATGTCTCTATTAAGCCTAATGGTGGTTTTGGTCCTTATGGGTGGTGAGAAAAATATGTAATGATTGTTTAAATTTTTTAATGTGTTTATTTATATATTAAAAAAATTATCCAAATCTTTGGGCAACCGAGGTGGGTAAGATCAAGATTCAAGTATAAAAATAATGTCTAATATGCCTAATTTAACTAGTTAAAACATTGAGGAATTGAGTGACTGAAATAGAAGTTTGAAAAATAGGTAGAGGGTTTTAATTAAATTAAATAGGTATGTTTAATATTTAATTAATTTATAAAATTTACTATATATATGATGATCAAGGTCATATGACCTAAATATGCCAAGAAGAGGGCTAATTGAGTGAAGAGGCCTAATAGGATGTGTGAGAGAGATAAAAGAGAGTGAAAAGAAAAAGAAGGTGGTCATAATTATTTGATTAATAAATAGGTTTAAAAAGGTGATCATATGTTTTATGTGGATTATTTTGTTTTTTGTTACCTATGGGATTGGTGCCTCCTTGCAATTTGATGCTTGTTAAAGGACTAGTTGAGTTGGTCCTTGACTAGTGAAGGGTTGGTGTTCCTTGTGGGTTTAGTGTCTTAATAATTTTTGATCAATTTATTATATGAATTTAATCCAAGCCATGTGTCATTGTATTTTATCCCCCATGATGTTTCCCATATAGACCATGTGTTATGTTCATACTTCATGATCATATGAATGGTTGATTATGCATCGTTATATCTTAAGATTAGTTTGAATGATTAATGAATGATATATGTAATTGAAAGAAAAGTTTGTTCACTGATTCAATCCCCCCCCCTTCTTATTTTTTGTGATTAAAACATATATATTTATTTAAAACATCATGCCTAATACTGCAAATGAATACATAGTGAAAATAAGAGCATCAATTTCCACTTTTACAACTAGTATAATATTATTAACACAACTAATACATTTATAGATTAAAAATTGTATATATATTATATATATATATATATAATTTTTAATCTATAAATGTATTAGTTGTGTTAATAATATTATACTAGTTGTAAAAGTGGAAATTGATGCTCTTATTTTCACTATGTATTCATTTGCAATATTAGGTATGATGTTTTAAATAAATAAATATATTTTAATTACAAAAAAATAAGAGCGGGGGTGAATCAATGTACAAACTTTTCTTTCATATATATATATATATATATATATATATATATATATATATATGTATATATATATATTCCAAAATTGAACTATATAATTGTTACACACAATACCCTTAAGTTTAATGAAACCCTAGCCCAAAACCTTAGGATTTATTTTAAAAAATTTAAACATGCACACACAACCGGTGCTAGTAATACTATTTTATACTCAACATTTTTAATATATAGGAATGCACACATATTTGTTTCCAAGTATGAGGGTTTCATAGTGCTTGGCCCTTTATATTTTTCATACACATACTTAGGTTTGACATTGTATAACCTTGTACCTATTTTCATATTAAAATAATGAACAAAAATCCACCAAATATATTTTATTTAACCAATGATATATGAATTACATCCAAATATTATATCCATAATGAAAAAATAGAATCATGTCATAACAGACCCTAACTCAGAATAATTACATGTAAATTGAAGTCTAGGGACATTCTTTGTTCCTCTCACCACCATCCTCTAATATTCTCCATTTTTACACCATCCTCTTTATATCCATATCCCATGGCTCCCATTTATCTCTAAAAATTTCCAATGTGCATGTAAAATTTATAGAATAATCATTTCTTCTAATTTCTCAATAGTATAGTTAACTAGTTGAACAATTTATCATCATAAACTAATATAAAAATAGTCTATCAAGCCTTGTATTATGACCTGAAGAATATATAAACTCAATGACTTAACCCTAAATTATCTTAAATATTCCAAACTTCATAATCATTTAAATATTATAAAACTTAAGATGGTCCTTGACTTAAGTAATTTCAATTATTTACCATGCAAAGTGACATAGATCGAAAGGATTTTGACTTAACCTAGTAATCATGAATTTATTCAAACTTCAAAATGTGCCTTCAACCAATAATCCTTGATTAAATAGTCAAAGCCTTTACAAATCAAACTTGGTATAAGTATAGTCATCATCCACACAATAATCATATCCTTGCCAATATAATATGACTTTTAATTAATCATATATGTTATAAGATTAAAACCATAGAATCAAAAAGGTAATTAAATCACATTTAATTATAATAATGACTTCAACTAACTCAAAAATGTGTTATGGTTTATCTGAAAACATTACACTAAACCAATTTGCTTTATAACAACATATTAATCACTCTACATATAATTCAATTATAATATTCAAACCATATATTACTAGATAAAAGTGTAACCATGTCAAGATAGCATAATTAGAATTTGCATCAAAATAAGACCAATCAAGGACTTCAGAGCACAAGTTATGGTGAATATAAATACATGAAGTAAGCTAAGTAAAACATTTTAATTTTCCTTAGCAAACATATACCACACTTATTTATCCCACATGGTACATATTCGTAGACATTGGAGTAAGATAAATATGATATATTCTCAGCCATCATATGATCTCATAAATGCAAACACACTACAAGGGTTAAAATAATATGTAACAATGATAATTATCTACTAGTTGGCATATAACAATAAGTCATCTAATATACATGGTGTGTGTAAGATTCCCATCTCATTTTATCCTCCCACATTTATCTCCATATGCACCATCCTCTTTGATGATACCCTCCCTCCATCATAGCTAGGAGGGTGGACTCCAATATGCATCCACCTTAGTACAAATGAATAGTGGTTAGACCATATCATGTAAAAATCATAATAAATTATTTTAATATAAAATATTCTATAATCATGATTAAAAATGTACTATAATATAATACAAACAACTAACCACCAATTAACTATCATTATCATAAGTTATAAATAGTATCCATAATCAACATATAAGTAATACAATTACATAACACATTAAATTAACTAATTACTAACCACATAATCAATAATAAATATATTAATATGTATATAGGAGAATTAGGATGTAACATCCCCCCTAAATCTATTCATCATCCTAATGACACTTATTTCAATAAAAGTTATGAAATAAATAATGTTTACTAGAAATAAACATCATATCTAGTAAATTACTAAGCAAAAAAATGAGGAAACAACTTATGAAACTTTTTCATAATATTATTAAGTATAACTATGTTTAGAATACTATTCCCACTATACCTTACACTATTATACCTTCCTATTATGCAAACTAAGTTTACAAGTGTTAATTATTTTGAATGGTTCTACTATGACCACCTGGTGATCTATAACCTATAAATCATTCAAATCCAACACATGAAAAAGATCATCAACACACTTTTTAAACTAGAAAACATGGAAAACATTATGCATGAGTGATAAAAGTGGTGTAAAAGTAAACCTATATGCCATAGGATTGATAAATTCTAATACCTCAAAGGGTCTCACATATATACGAGATAATTGAGCTAATTTTCTAAATTTGATTGAGTTTTTTTAGGTTTAACCAATAGAAATAATTTATCTCCAAATGAAAACTACCATTTTTTAATTTTCATATCACTATAGATATTTTGTCTATAATTAGTTTTAGCCAACCTTTACCTTATTAACTTAACCTACTCATCCATTTCAAGAACCATATCTAGACAAAAGACTACCTTATCTTCTAACCTATCTCAATTGATTGGTGTTCTACAAATTCTTCCATAAAATGACTCAAACGGATCCATTTTTAGTGATAATTGGTATGAATTTTAGTCAAACTCAATTGATGGAAGTTATTCTTCCTACATCTACTATTTATTGATTTAATACATCCTTAGAAGATATTATAATACTTGATTCACCCTCTCAATTTATCCATCTATTTATAGATGGTATGTTATATAGAAGTTCAATTGAGTACCCAAAGATAAATTGAGATTCAACTAGAATCTAAAAGCCATTTTCTGGTCCCTATCTAAAATAATCTTTTTTTATAACCTTTTCAGCCTATGCACTTCTTTCATTATTCTCCTTGTAAGAATAGGTGCATCAATTGAAATATTACTAGGAATGAATTGACCTACCTTTCTAAGTTTATCAATAACCACCAAAATCATGTAATGCCAATTTCAAGACATAGGAAACCCTTGGAAAAAGTACATATTAATGACCTATTGCTTCCATTTTGGCATGATATGAAGGTATATAAATCTAGTAGGATGAACATGATTTGACTTAACTTGATAACATTTTAAACATACTGAAATAAAATCATATCATCTTTCATAATTATTTTCTACAAATATAATGGTATCATCTTTGATAAGAGCTTAGTCACACCTAGATTGGATAAATAAGGAGAATTATGTAGTTTCTTGAGTACTACACTCCTAAAATTATCCATATCCATTACGTATGTCCTTTTGTACCAGAACAAACCATTGTCTTAAAACTTGAAACATTCGTACATAGGATCTAGAGTATTTTTAGCCAATGCTAACTTTACCTATTCATAAAATTAATCTGTTAGAGATAATTTCACCACTTGATCATGAAAGGTAATACTAATTTTAGCCAAAGCCATTATATACCTTTGATGACTAAGGGCATCCATAACCCTATTTTACTTTCCTCTAATGTAGTTAATGCTAAAATAACAATCTCATAAGAAATATAACCATTTCCTATAACATGAATTTAGGTTAGGATGGGTGAAGATATTGTACTTGAGTCCCAATTTATCAATTTTGAGATCTAATAATTTTCCCAATAGATAATGCCTCGAAACATGTAAGTCATGAACAATTGCATCAAATTATAGATCATCCAAGGTGTAATTTTCCTCATATGGTTTCAACTTTCTAGACTTATAAATTACAAAAGATCCTTCTTTCATGAGATTTCCTCCAAGAAAATCTCCTAAAGCATCAATTATTATTGAGAATTGACCATTTAGATTTGGAACTCTCAACTTTCATGTTGAGGTAAGTCTTTTATTCAAATCCTAAAAATCTTTCTCACACTTCACTGACGATGTGAACTTATAATTTTTCTATTGAAGAGAGGCAATCAGATTTTCTATGTTATAAAAGTTTCAATAAAACATCTTTTTAACATCTTACCAAACCCATAAAAATTCTAAATTCATGGACATTTTAGGTGTTGGAAATTCCATAATGGTTTTAATCTTTTAAGGATCAAAGTATATTAATTATAAAAATATAATTTTCCTAATGTACTATAACTTTTTCTAAAATAAGTAATACTTTGACAAATTCCAAAAAATTCTATGCTTGTACAACCATTGCAGAACCAACTTTAAATTCTCTATATGTTCCTCCTCAGATTGAGAATAGATGAGGATATCACAAAAAAGGACTAACAAAAAATGATCTAGATAATCCCTAAACACATTGTTCATGAGATTCACAAATGCTACAAGTGCATTTGTTAATCCCAAAGGAACAACCATGAAATCATAATGCTTTATTATATTTTTAAGGTTGGTTTTAGAATGTCTTCCTTACAATCCTTAATTGATTATATCCTTCTTGAAGATCAATATTTAAGAAAATTGATGTTCCTCACATTTGATCAAAAAGTTCATCAATATGAGGTAAAGGATGCCTATTTTTGATCATTGACTTATTCAAAATTCTATAATAAATACACATGTAAAGGGTTCCATAATTATTCTTAATGAACATAGCTAGTGTACCCCATGGTGACACACCTGGTCGTATCAACCCTTTGGAAAACAAATATTGAAGTTGAGACTTTAACTCTACTAATTCAGTTATCATTATTCTATAGGGGTATTTAGGCTATGGTTCAGACCCTAATATGATGTAAATCAAGAAATTAAATTCTCTCTTAGGGGTTAAACTTGAAAATTCTTTAGGAAAAACATCTTGAAAATCCTAGGAAAAGGATAATATTTGATATAAGGCTCTTTTAATTCTTCCATCTCATTTATTTTTACAATGAACACTTGACACCCTATTCTCTAATATTTATTCAACTAAATTATATAAATATATATAATATTAATCTCTCTCTTTACTCCCTAAATTTAGGTTTGATTACCCAAATTTTCTAGACATTCAACCCTTTTAAGTAGATAATGTAACTTATATTTGTGTTGAAATAACCAATTTAATCCTAGGATCATGTCATATGACCCCAATAGAGATGAAAATAGATCCAATACCATAGTGAGTTTATAAGGTTTGATCTTAAATTTGACCAAACATTTATTGACTTTAACCTTAGATTCACTCTTGTATTGAACTAACCATGCATTTTCCATAACTCTAGCTTTTATAAATAGTTTGCTAAGCATACTAGGAGTAATAAAAAATTTAGTATATCTAGTGTAAATTAAAATTAAAATTGGTTAAACAAATAAAATACCTGATAGATCAATGGGAGAATCCTAAAACTCATATTTATGGTTGTCAATAGCTACAAGATTTCTGTACTAGACAAATCGTTACTATAGAGTGTAACCCTTATATTTACCATATAAATTTCCCTGAGTACATTCCCTAGCACAATGATCACATACATAGATGAAGCATCAAATATGTGATCCAATACATAGACAAAGGTCTGATCCTTATTATTAACAAATAAAACTAGTACACCCCATGGTGACACACTTTGTCATATCAACCTTTTGGATAATAGTTCTTGAAGTTGATCTTTTAACTCCAATACTTTAGTTTTCATCTTTCTTTAGGGTATATATACTATGGTTAACACCATAGAATAATTTAAATTGAGAAATTAAATTCTCTTTTAGAGGGTTAACCTGATAATTCTTTAGGAAAAAGATCTCTAAAATCCTAGAAAAAAGGATAATCTTTGATAGAAAGCTCCTTTGATTCATCCATCTCATTTATTTTTATCATAAATTTTTGATACCATTTTCTCTCAAATTTATTTAATTTAATTGTATAAATAAATCTAATCTTAAGATCTCTTTTTTCTCCTTAAATTTGGGTCTGATTAACCAAATCATCTAGATGTTTAACCCTTTTAAATAGACAATCTACCTTAGCTTTATGTTGAGCTAACCAAATTACACTTAGGATCATGTCATATGATTCAAATGAAACTGAAAATATATCCACTACCATAGTCAATTTAGGTAGGTTTATCTTATATTCAACCAAAAAATTATCTACCCTAACCTTAGATTCATTCCCATATCGAATCGACTATGCATTTACCATAACTCTAGCTTTTATAGACAACTTTCTAAGCATACTAGAAGTAATAAAACATTTATTAGACACATTTTAAATAAAACTAAATTCTTTTTGACCAATGAAGTACCTAAAAACCCAATAGGATAAGCCTAAAAATCATCTTGATGGTTATCAATAGATGCATGAATTCTCTTGTGGAAAGATCCCTAATGTAAAGTGATATCCTTATTCTTACCATCTAACTTTCCCTAAGTGAATTCCCTAACATAATAATCACTTCCATATATGAAGCATCCACCAAGTGTTCCTTTCCTATTAGATTGTTGATTTCCCCTAAAACCTCATTTGAAACTATTACCTAGTTTTATGCTCCATGAATCACTACTAAACTTGGCATTCTTTTATTGAACTAGTTTTCAAAGTTTCAGTTCTTCCAATTATTCTTTTTAAAAGTCATTTTGGGACCCACAATTTTTTTATTGAATTTATCTCTTACTTGAGAAAGTGAATTCAACTTTTGCTTTTGATTTTCCACGTTTAAAAATACTTGATCCATAGTATATGGCCCATGTATATCCACTTTGAATATAACTTGGGGTTTTAATATCATAATGAATTTCCTAATATAAAACCTCTTATCTTTAGGATAATAAATAATGTACTTTAATATATTAATGAATTTATCCTAATACTCATTCATTAAAAGGTCTCCCTAATTTAGATTCTAAAAATTTGTCATCTTATAATAAAAATAGAGTTGAGGAAAACATCATGACCTTAATAAGGTCATGAAATATTTGTACATGGTGATGGTAGAGTCAAGGTTCATCTATAACTCTTATTTGCTTAGGACATAGCTACTTCACTAGCCAACTAGTAATCTCCCCAAACTACCTTTTTAACCTTGGAGTAATTCTAAATATCGAAATAATTTCCCATCTCAGTTATCCACACTTTAGATTTATCTCCTAGAATGATTCTATCAAACTTGGGTGGATTGAACTTATTTGGTCTCATGCAATCTCAACAATAACATATGCTCTTGCATCTTGAGGTACTTCCTCTTTCTTAGGTTCTTGAGGAAATTATTACTTAGTAGGATGTTCCTTAGGCTCATTTTGAATGTTATCTTAAATATGGACATGAAATTATTTTACCAAGGTAGCTATACGGTCTCTAGTTTCATTCATTACTATAGGTATTTTATCAAGCTTAATAGCTTATTCAATGGAAAACTAATTCATTTCAACTAGAGGGTTAGCATTATTAAGATTCAATGTACCCTCACTAGATGAATTCAATGTGACATTATTATTTTTGAGTATATAAGAATAAGAATATATTAGTGGACTCATTAAGTCTAAGAGTTTGAGCCTCAACTTTGATACCATAATGTAACAACCCCTTGTGGTTAACTAGAGTTATGTAATTTTTTTTAACTTAACTATTTAATTAACTCAACATTAATTATCCCTAACTAAATGCATCAATTGAGATAAACTAACGTATTAAAAATAAGGTTTAGTTTTTGATTTATTTAACTAGTGATAAATATAACATGTGTTGATTTACATTCATAGAATTAATAATATAAGGTACAATACTAATCTAAGTTAATAACTCAATAATATAATGTACAATAATAATCTAAGTTAATAATTTAGCCACTATGAATTAAATAATACAATAAGTACATATATATTATAGCCAAATATTGTGATATAATTTTCATCAAATAGTAAAATTATATAATATTACATATCTAAACAATATATTATAACTATATAATGTTCCACAAAATATACTAGTCTCAAGAACTAGTTATTATCCAAAAATAATCTCTATTAAAGCCTATATAGGTTGAATACTAGAAGGAGAGGGAGAGTATCATATAAATACTTTTACACACTAACAATGGACCATTTATCCCCCACACAATCTCCCAACAAGGGAATGGCCCTCCCTTCATGGAAGGGAAGACAATGATAGCATAGAAATTAAGAAATTCAACTACAAATATGTGTGCCATAAGATAACTATCACATGTATCATATCATTAATAAATATGTTATAACATTATATCATGAAACACATGAAGAATAAATCATATTGGTGAAATGACAATGTTTAAACCATAAACATTACTTTGACCAAATTTTTAATGTTGTTTTCTAGATCTCAATATCAGTCAAATTCACACACACAACTCAATTAGACAACATAAAAAATATGTATCAATGACACTAAGTAATTATGTGAGTTTTGTTACACATACTTATTTTAATTATGTGAGTTTTATTACACATACTTATTTAATATCAGTAATATTAGGTAATCATAGTAATGCTAAAATCCACAAATTTGAAATATATTCAGATTTACATAATGAATGTTATATCATGTACGAATATAGATGATCATAATGTTTCATATTCTTCATTATGAGCATCTATGTAATAGAATAAAATAATATTTATCTAAATAATCACATTTTACTTTGGTTCGGATTTTCATTAAAAAACTATTCTCATACATGCATAATCCTTATAAAAATTTCAAAAAAACTACTATTAAGTAATCATATATTAATTACCAATATTTAAAATAGTCTTTTAAGTCCAAGTTTATCTCAAATTTATTTTAAGATAAATAAAACCCAAAGTTTATTCCTAAATAAGACCAATGCAAAAAATGATAATAAATAAATCATAGTAGATTAAGCATTTAACAATGAACAATCGCTCCAATCTCATATAGGATTTGACTACATATTTGTATGTATATATATGTATATGTATCTATAAATATATATAACTTATTATATTCAATTGTGTGGGTGTGCATACACACACACACACACACACACACACACACACACACACATGTGTGTGTGTATTTTAATTTTTTAGGGTTTTAATAATGTGCATCCTATGTTTGATTACAAGGCCAAGTAGTCTAAATTAGTGAAATAATATTCAAAAAATAACCTGATTTATTATAAATTTTGACTTTGTAAAATAGTAATAAATATGTACAAATAAAGATTTATCTATAAAAATCCTAACATCAAATATTTGAGTGTTATAAAATAAGATATAAGTAGGTATGAGTAGTTTTTGTCAATAAGATACTTGTATCAAATACTCTCTTGTACAATAGAGCCACACTTGGAAAATAGCGCTATGTGGCTCTAGTGTCCCAAAAATGGCACTAGTATCCTTTGTGTAGGACTATTCATAGTTTCTAGGTGCACCTTATCCTAAGTTTATTGGTTCTATTCCTATGTGCATGAAATCTAAAAATTTATGATGTTATTTTAATATATAATTTATAATTCAATCCCTAATCCTCCTTACAAGTAAGGTATGAGATAAATATGTGTATAGACATCCTCAACACCCCACTGTGAAATGAGTTAATTACATACCAATATTCTGAGGGATCAAGATTGATGTACTTATCCCCACCTAAGTGTTTTTTCAAGTGAAAGTGATGATATAATTATAGTGGTATTGAATGCCTTGAGTGTGTTTGAGATTAGAAATCTAAAAAATATGGGATTAGAGAAAGTATATATGGTAGTATGTATAATTAGGGAAGATAGGGATTAATAAACTTAATTTTTCTCAACTTGTTTCATGTTGGAATAGGTGTTTTACATCTAATTTCCATATACTGGATAGAGGTCTCAAAAATCATGCATTTATAGTATCATGTAGCTTATGTAGATAATAAAAGATGCTTAGGCTGGCCTTAGGAGGGTTTTACTTTTGAAAATATATATTTTTTAGGAGAGTTAGGACAAAGGAAATTAACACCTTTTTTTGACACTATTTCCATGTGGCTAACACGTCCTTAATGTGGTGATAATGTCTAGTTGGAAGGTTATTGGGCATGAAGGGCTAGGATCTAGGAATGATGGTATGAAACTATGTTTTAGCTAACTAGGGATGCATGTAGTCTACATAAAAGATATAAAAGTGTGATAAAATACTTTAATATAGGTCTAGGGATAATATATGAATAGGTTATCTCAAGTATCACTCTTAGAACTCAAATACCACTTTTAGGTAACTACATTTGGCCCCCCTTTATGATAGAAATTAAATAAAGTGAAATGACTAATACAAAGGAAAAAGAAGCATACCAAGACTTACCAAGGAAGTGAAGCCCTTATAAGTGAGTCTGAGTAGGTGAAATTGGGTTTACAGATGTCAAACATGATCCAAAGCATGACCTATAATGAAACATGCATAACTTAGTCCTTACTTAAGAGATATTAAATGAAAAAGACTATGTTGAATAAAGAAGTAAATTATTAAAATTAAGTAAAGATATGGGAAAGAGGAAAATAATGAATACACCTCATTGGGTATAGGAACATAGTGATAACTTGTGTGTGTGTGCATGTATATAGTGATCAAATTATTGAATATATTAGGATAATATTATATCATGTTCAATCCTCATATGTGGGTGGCTCAAGAACTCAATGTGATTTTGACTCCATGATTTCCCATCCCTACTTGGTGAATCATTACCTATGAATAAATTATATTAGATTGATGGTGTGTCTAACCTTCTCATGCAGGTAGATCAACAACTCAAGTAGGCTATGACTCCATAATTTCCCACCCATGTGTATTATATTCATTTGAAATTGAAGTACATAAAGTGATAAAAATATCTAACTAGGTATATCTAACTATGTATGTTAGCTCCACAACCACTTCGATACATTAGGTAGGTCTAAGCCACTCAAGAATACCAACCACTACATATGAAGTAAGGCATGAAATTGGTGATAACCTATAATGTGATGTCAAGTGTATACAACATATATAATGACATGGATTTTGTCATTCCATCTAATCAACCTATATATAACTAAACATATGGAAATAATATTTTGTACACATGCCCCCAATCTGATATCTGACTATATTGATTATAGACTAAGTTGTAATGACTATATATGAGTATCTTAACTAAATATGGGAATTATCATGCCCTTAATATGAGAAAAAACATGAATTAAGTTGATATAGTGTGAATCTCAGTAAAATATGAGCATAACTATCAAACCTATAGTTATATCTATGCAAACCTATGTTTTATCTAGTGTACTATTCTAGCTAATCTGAACTACCCTAAAGCCAGGGATACTAGATAGTAGTGTCTTGTATTATATAGTTAAAACATGTGGTTATAGTGTCTCTATCTAGGCACTAATGTATATCTAGTTTGAAATATAAGTTACTGTACTAATTTTTGATTCCTTAGTTTTTCTTGTGTTTTGTTTATGTGTGATTTTCTAAAATTGAGAATGTGTGATGAAAAATGTTCTTTAGATGCAATGTAGGATCTTTATCTTTATGACAAACCCTTGTGAATGATCCATATTTTAAGGGTAGTTGTTGAACCTATTTAATAATTGTCCTCAAAATAAATATCTCTATAAAAATGTTAGCTAGAGTATATATGATAACTATATGATAATCTAATACAATATACAAACATAACATCATAATGTAAGAAGATATGAGCATAAATGTGTAATTTAATATGTATTTTATGTCTATTAATTACACAAGAGTGTCAAGGTAGATATAATTAATGTAATTAATAGAAATTCTAAGTATCTACCTAGGGGGATGGGGCATGATGTCCATCACAACACCCAATTAGGAAGGGTAGATGCATGACATTCCTAATGACATCAAGAACTCATGTGTATCAAAAAATAAAAGTGGCATGGCCATGATACATACAAGACCAACATACATAAAAAACACATGAGGCATGCAAAAATAAATCAAGGGGCCACAATACAAGTGACATGGGCACATGTCAATAAACTAGATAAAATAAGACATACGAGGGCATGCTCAAATATCCACATATAGAAGAAATAAATAAGTTTGTTTAGAGACACATAGAAGGATATTTTAAAATGTGTTCATACGTAATTAGGAAAACACAGATAAGGGACATGGGCACATTTCCAAGGCATTCATTAATATAAGTGGAATAGATCCAAAGAAGAATGACATATTTAAATGAAATCATGCATGAATTTAGTACAAATATATGCAAGAGATAGGATATACATATGATGATTATAAACAAGTAATAGTCAGTAAAAAATTTGAGTATGAGTAGTAATGATCAATATCAAGATATATAAATGCAAAAACTAGAATGTAAATAATGTAAGGATAGAACATGGTAATAGAAATTATGTATGAGATGTTACCAAGTATGAAGATGTATCAAATAGATAAACATGGATCAATGTATATGCCCCTAATGGGTAGATGATAACAAGTTTGGATTGGTGTAGACTTTAGTCCTATAATTAATCTTCAAACACTCAATAAGAACAAGTGAAGCATGTATGTATGATAGAATTTACTATACTAAGCTAGCTAGTATATGTAGTGTCTAGACAATATAATAAATTTAAACATATAAATTCATACAATCTATAAATATTGTGTATTCTGAGTAATATTTGATTGTTTTTTATGTTTTGGCATGTTATATTATTTTAGTATTTTTGTATATAAGTAATGTATAAGCAAATGGAAATAAACTATGTATAAGGAGAAAGAGAGAAGAATGTATGTACATTTGGGTGGGAACCATAATGACTGATGATCCTCATGTGAAACTCACTATCAATATGACTTGTGTCAAATAAAGGAACTATGATTTTGCATCTTGTATGAAAGGGTAACTAGCATCACATAATCTTCTATAGTGAACAATCAGTTTCTATGTCTACCTATGTAGTGGTGTTATGAATCTATGGTACTAACCGTGATGCCTTATGAACTATAGGGGTCTTAGTAACCCTTTTGGTATAAGAATATATAAGTGATGTAGGTTCCCTCTATTGATAAAAATTATAACCTAATAATATTGATCATGGCATAAACTAAGTGGAGGGAGGTCCTATGAATTTTTTTGACATATCTCTGATGCAGGTGTCTCTAGAATAATCATATCTATTAGAGAGTATGCATATGTGTCAATACCTTAGGAGTAGAAATCACATGCACTAGTGTTTCTAATAAACTCTATAATGTATGCATAAGAACTATACTATGAGATATAACTAATAAATATGATATATCTGGCAATGGTGTTGGAACTATAGCTAGTGACTTTGTCATAACTTCCTATTGGATAGGAAGATGATACTTATATGGGAAACCCTCAACTTTGATGACTTTATTTTCATTTATGTATTTAAATAATATGTGTACTATATATGGGATAGATTAGAGATAATGTAACTATTGTATACCTACATTTCACCCTAGTTGAGAAAAGTATTGGTTAGGTCCTCTACTAAAATCTATTCAAACATGGGAATGACCCTAGGCTAAGGGTTACCTAATCTTGGGTCAAACCTCTAGGATTTTTTAACAAGGTTAGCTCCATAGATGTATCAATTATCTCATTTCTATTGAAACCTACTAACTACCAGGAGAAAAGGGAGAGAAAGATAATTGAAATGGAAATCTATGTTAATGTAGGTGATGCACCTAAAATGATTGTTCATCCACTCTTACTTGATCTTCTAAAACACTAATGAGATAGAACAAATGACTAGATCTATAACTTCAAATTATTTTATGTATCAATGTTTCATGTAGAGGTTCACCAAGTGATCAAATCTTAAGGGAAGTGATGGAAATGACTGATTCAAAGAATTAACAAATTAATGTATCCACTTGCTAGATTCAATCAAATGACATTAACACTAAACATGACATGCATAAAAAGATAAAATAGTAGCTAGGTGATATTAGGACTTGACAAAGGAGAGATTTATACCACATATTCAAATCATAATGACATTAACACATTATAATGGAATAATGGAATATGAAACAATCATTTATTCATCTTAAGAGGTTACAAAACTCAATCTTGGTAGAGTCTAGTCATACCCAAGAGAGGGATACATTTAAAGGCTCAGAAGTCTATATTTATAGTATAAAGGGATAAGGGAGATGGGGAACATGTGTGTGAGAATGGAGAAAGATTCATCAATAATCAAGATAATATTTTTAATAATTCCTATAGGTCATCATATATTAATGTTATTAAGAATCTATACCATCTTCCACTTGACTTGCTTATGAGGTTAGAAAACCCTCATTTCTTTGGAAATGATAGATCCATTACCATATTTACTTTGAGTAGCTATAGGTACACATTTTTCAAGGATCTAGATATGTTGAATATGAGACACTTGTTATTAACCATTCATATTTTCCCCTACTTCATTATCTAAGCATATGTCTTACTATAGGTTAAAAACCAATCTCATTATTTGTTTTCATATATATAAAATGTATTAATAAAAATCTTATGGGTTACATACACTCATTTTTTATCTCCATTAGGTATAAAAATTCCCATTCCACCTTCAAACCTAAGGAAGACAATAACTGACTATTTGAAAATATATTATTTAAAGAAAAATGACCATAGTCATGAAACAATTCTACAACCCCAAAATATGGGCTCTATAAGATCTAAATATTAAAACCAGAGGTTGAGATTATGTTTAATGGTGATGGGACTTCATCATAACCATCATAACTATGACTGCATTTGCTTGATGGATGATCAATCGATCTCTATTAGTGGTAAGATAATCCTTGTAGGAGTTGATTCTAGTTTGACATTAGTCACATTTAACCTCTACTATAAATCTCCTAGCTTTGAATTTTAATATTTTATATCAATATTGATCTAGGCCTTCTCAAATTATGCCAAGTGTTAACTATTCATTCATCTTGTAAGATCCTATTGTCAGCTCTTTGACTTCCTGACCTCACATGTACCATTGATTTACCTAGATCTATTGACCTTATTAGTCACCATGCACTAATAGATCTATATTAAAACACTTGATATCTTGACACTTATCATCAACATCTTCATGTTGACTTTTTGACATGATGCTCACCATTGATCTTCAATGCATGATCAAATGTGCACCATTAAATCTTTGTGACCCACTAATATCTATCAGATCACTACTCACTATTATATTTTTTCTTATTTCATGAGTTTTAGACACTTATTAGCTTTTAATATAACTTGGATATGTTTAAATTCAAATGGCTATTGGCCAAAGCTTAAACTTGATGTCTGCATGCATGTTTCACTCTATAAGTCTAAATTTGAAGCTTTATATCTTAAAATATCAATTACATCAAGAAAATAAATTTATAGAGGATGATCTTAGCATGAATATATTCTAATCCATGTAATATTTTGGCCTAAGAGGTTTTCCAAGTGAACTAATTAAATGTAAAATCAAGATGACTCACTCATTTCTACATGACGTGTCATGACAGTCTAGTCTCTCTAAATTTGAGATTGAACTTTCAAGGCTCAAAATTAGTTTTTAAGACTTGTGAAACCTAAATTATGTCCATGAAGGTCAATATCACCATGATAAACTCTACTCATCCTGTCTATCTAGGAAAAATCTTGGTACATGGGCTAAAATTGGCAAACATCTTTGGTGACTCAATTAGGAACCATGCCTATTGTGCTTAAAAACCCAAGCCATTTGTCTTGGATAGTTCATTAGGCATGGAGTCTCCTCTCTAGTTAAATATATTAATTTGAATCTAAAAATTGGTTTCCATCCATTATAGAACTCCTCTTAAAACAAATAGGGTCCAAAATTAACAAAACAAAATAAAGTGCCCAAGGCACTTATTGAAGGGAAACATAGAACATAACGGAAGCTAACCTAAACAAAGCAAGGACCACTAACCTAATGAAATAGGGAAAATAATATAAAATGGAAATATACTACTTCTTATGTTAATCACTTATTAAAATAAAATAAACCTAGAACAACTAACCTAAAATAAGACGTTTCCCTCTAGGATCAAATGGAAAGCTATTTTGTGCACCTTGGAACTTTGAAACATGTTTTCTTTTTCATGATATTTATCTTCTATAACTAAGAACATTTTCATGTTTATGTCCTTTTGGGGAAGAAACTAGTTCCTATACTACTAATTTTAGGTGCATGAGTTGTAGATGTGAGTCTAAGACCCTATCATACTCCTCCTAAATTTTTGGACTTTGTAAGAACATCTTTAATTATTCTTCATTTATAAAGTTTTGATAAGGAACATATAGACCATCTTGATCTATCTCCTTTGACATATTTTCAAGGCTAATCTCTACAGGATATGGATCTATTCTTAGGAATTTTTAAGGCCACTTGAGCTCATTCTCAACCTCCAAGAGTAGAGATATGTTTGAAGTTGAAGAGAAAAGTTGATAACCATGTTTAAAAAGTTCAAACATATCATTGACTAAGAGAATAACTATCTATTTATTGATGATATGACTCATCTTATCCTAAAATCAACCAAATTCAAGTAAAAAATAACTTGAATGAAATATATCAAATAATTATAAAGATTTATTCTCATGAAACTATATTTCAATTAGAGCTTTTTCATAATGAATTTCAAAATCAAGCATATCAATTTATTGACCACAATCATGAGGTTGCAAGTATTCTTTTTCTATCTTATATTTATGATTCAAAATTTCTCATCCTTAACATCAAGATGATGACTAAGCATACTCTCAAAGTTAGCTTATTCTTCACCTTCTTTTGTTTATTAGTACTCTATGTTATATTACTTCTGAAAGCTCTTGTCCTTCATGATGAATGGTATCTTTTGAGTCATCAAAGAACTCATGGGAAGCACCTTCAACTTTTACAATTGGAGTCTCCTCTTCTTGAACATCAGTGAACTCTTCATGTACTTGTTCTTATACTTGCATCACAACCTCCACATCAACTTTCTCTTGTACTTGTTCCATATTTGCATCATTATGGAAGATTAAAACATGTTTATTCTTCTTACCAAGGGGTATCCCAATCATGATTTCTTCTTCTTGGTCACTCAAGTCATCTTCACTTTCTTTTTCCTTAGTTGCATCTTATTGATTTACCTCACAAAAGAGAGGCTCTTTCTCAAAGAGGGGCATAATAGACCCTTGAAATTATTTATTAAGATGAGAAAGCTCCAAAGAATATACCATAGATACCTAATTTTTTTCATGGAGCTTCTCTTCTTGGATCACCTTCACCTCTTATTTTTATTGTTTTGGTTCTTGAATGGCTCTCCATGAAGGAAAGGCTATGGGATTTTGAGGGGAAAGGAGTGGAGGCTAAATGATCTCCTACTTGATCTTCATTTAAACATCTTATATTGGGTTTTATTCCTTATCTCTTTATTGTTGAATTTAATTCTAAGTCATAACCTTAGGTTTAGAAACCTCTACTTATATACTTGTTCTTGTTATGGGTGGGAAAGAAGAAACTTGCTACTGAGTTGCCTTTGTAGCTATTATTGAATGATGGAGATATTGGTTTGCAAAATCAATTTTCCTAGCTAAATTAGTCTCAAAATCATGGACCAATTGGTTATATATGTCTCCCTAAAAAACTAAATATGAATTCTTATGTATGATCTACTAAGAATCATGGACATTAGTCTTCTCAACACATACTTATTTAGCCTTCTGAGGCTTCTCTTAGAGAAAATTCTAGGTAGGAAATTTAGGCAAGAAGTAAATAAACTCATCAAGGCTATGGTAAACATTGGATTGGCATTCATGAAGGGAAAATGGTAACTCTATGGGAACATGATGATGATTATGATGATCTTGGGGTTCCTCATAAACTACTATCCTTTCTTCAATGTTTACTATTATACCACTAATGTGTAGAATATTAAAACTAAACTTTGAGTGACCTTGCCTTACTAAAGATGAACATAACTCTTTATCCTATTATAAATTATCTCTCATGTACTAAATTTCATGCTTAGAGATCTCTTATCTATATATTTTCTTAGTGTATATGCTTATCATATCTTTATCATAGCCAAAGAGAATTTTCTTGAAGCTTGAGATGCACTACTTTGGGGCTTGATTAGGTTGATCAAGAAGATAATAAGACTCATGAGGTTTATCATAAGATTGGTATCGATGACCATATAGTTGGTAAGGATTTATATATGGTTTATGATGCTCATTATAATGCTAATAGAGATCATGGTAGAGTTGATATGGGTCATGAGGATCATATTGGAACTACAAAGAAGGAGGTTAATGATAGGGTTATCCACCATAGTTTGTCATATTAACCTCATATGTCAAATGAGATGTAAGAACTGATAAAAATCTTCAATGAGACATACCTAGGCTAATTACAACTAGAATCTTTGATTTAGAGTCACCATTGGTGCTAACTTGCTTGCTTCCAAAATCTGATTAGAGGAAAGATACACCAATAATCTTTCCACTCTTTTTGGATCTTTGTCTCATTAAGCATGTCATAACTATTTTAGACCTAAATTGCACCCTAGCTAAGCAAAAGATTGGTTAGGTCCTCTACTCAAATATATTAGAACATAGGAATGACCCTAGGCTATGGGTTACCTAATATTGGGTCAGACCTCTAGGATTTTTAATGAGTCTAGCTCCACAAATGTATCAATTAGCTCATTTCCATTAAAACTTACTAATTATTGTATAAAATGGAGAGAAAGATAAATGAAAAGGAAATCTAAGTTAATGTTGGTGATGTATCTAAAATTATTATTCATCCACTCCTACATGAGATTTTAAAACATTAATGAGATAGAACAAATGATTTGATATATAACTCCAAAGTCTCTTATACATCAATGTTTCATGTAGAGGTTCACCAAGTGATTAAACCCTGAGGGAAGTGAGGGAAAGGCCTGATTCAAGGCACTAGATAGTCAATGTATCCACTTGTTGTCTTTAATAAAATGACCTTAAACACTAAACATGACCTACATAATAAGATAAAATATTAGATAGGTGAGATCAGGACTTGACAAGGGAGATATTTCTACCACATATGCAATTCAAACTAAAATTAACACACTATACTAGAATAATGAAATGTGAAATAGTTATCTATTCATATTAAGAGGTTACAAATCTAAATCTTGGTAGACTCTAGTCGTACCCAAGAGAGGGATCCATTTCAAGGATTAAAATCATGTATTTATTAAAAAAAAGGGATGAAAGAGATGGGGAACATTCATGGGAAAATGAATAATGAGTCATCAATGATCAAAACAATAGTTATACCAACTCTTTGAGATCCTTATGCATTAATGTCACTAGGAATCTATGTCATATTCCACTCAACTTGCTTGTGGGGATAAAATCCTCATACCTTTGGCCCTAATAGAGCCATGACCATATCTTCTTTGAGTGGCTATAGGTACTCACTTGTTAACGATTTGGCTATGTTGAATATGAGATACTTGTTTGTAACCATTCATATTTGACCCTACTTCAATATCTAAGCATAGATATTACTATAGGTTAAAAACCAATCTCATTATTAGTTTTCATATAGCTATTATATATCAATAAAAATACTATAGGCTATGTAGCCTTATTCTTCATATCCACTAGGTATAAAATACCCATTCTACCATCAATATAGAGGAAGTTGAGAACTCACTATTTACATAGATCTTCTTCAAAGAGCAATGACCATAGTCACAAAATAATTTTCCAACTCTAAAGATGGGATATATAAGATTTAAATCTTTGAACTAGAAGCTGAGACTATGCTTTAATGGTGATGGGACTTTATCATAACCATCTTGACTATTATTTCATTTACTTGATGGATGCTCAACTAAGCTCTAATGGCAGTAGGATGTTCCTTGTAAGACTTGTTTCTAGTTTAACCTTATTTTTATTTAACCTCTACTTAAAATCTCTTGGACTTGAATTTTAATATTAATAATTGATCTTAATATATGCCTTATTAATTTATGCCATGTATGAACTCTTCATTCATCCTATAGGATCTTTCTATCATATCTTTAACTTATTGACCTCATGTACACCATTGATCTTCTTCGACCCACTAACGTTGTTAGTCATCATACATTGTTAGATCTCTATTCAAGCACCTAAAATCTTAACACTTATCATTGATGTGTTCATGCTATCTTTTTAACTTGATGCTCATTGTTGATCTTTGATTCATGATCAAATGTATGCCATTGGATCTTTGTGACCAATTAACATCTATCAAATCACCACTCACCATTAGATTTTATCTTAACTCTTAATATTTGGACACTTGATATCTATACATTTAACCTAGAGATATTTTAATTAAAATATATATTTGTCAAAGTTTAAACATGATGTCTACATGCACATTTCACTTTGTAAGTCTAACTTTGAAGCTTTATATCTTGAGATAACAAGCTCATCAAGATGCCAAATTTGTAGAGGATGATCTTGACATGAATAAATTCTTGTCCATGTAATATTTTGGCTTGAGAGGATTTCCAAATAAACTTATTAAATACATAATCAATTTGACATGTTCATTTTTTCATGGCATGCCATGATGGTCTGGTTTATTTAAAATTGAGCTTGAACATTTGAGGCTCAAAAAAGGTTTTTAAAACCTATGAAAATTGTTTTATGTCCATGAAGGTCATGATCACCATGAGAAACTCTGCTCATCCTCTCTATATAGGCAAAATCTTGGTATGTGGTCCAAAATTGGCCAATATTAGCTTTGGCCTACCCAATAACATATCAAACACACCTTCCCTATGTACTACTAGGAACCAAGTGGCTATATGTGCTGGACAAACCTATAATAGAAGCATAATATCCCTGATGAAGATCTAAACATAACCACCGAAACCACTAATGAATATATCTATGGGGACTATATCCTTTTTTTAGTAACCTAAATACTATAAAAGTATCATAGTGCACATGCTAATGCTTGAATTATTATTAACCATAACACTCTAGATATGATTATGATCTATGCATGCTCATATAAAGAGTGCATGTAAATCTATATCGTTATTGATAATCTACTACTTTGAGAATGTGGTGAGTGGTCTAGGTAGAACTATAATATGGTACATACTACTAATATAATGTAATGGGTGTGACTCCTCTATATTAGTATGATATGAAGCTGCTGGTGGATATACCTAATATGTGTAGTAAACACCCAATGTGATCCATGAATTATTAATTGTATGCTTTAAAAATGGTTCTAAGAATATATTTAATACCTTATCTTTTATTTTCTATGATTTTGGTGCCTTTATATGTGTGCCCACATTGATAATGTTAGCCTCAATCAGATCTTGTATCTTATGTTCTAGGATTATTTATTTGTTTGTTTTATGGTCTGCTGCCCTATGATATTCACATAATGTGTTAGAATCATATTTATTTGGAAGAGTCCATGTTTTATGAAACTATTTAGTGGGAGGGAGATATATGACATTAAATCCTAAGATCTATTGTAATACATGTGTTGGTGACTTTGGAAGGTTGGTGAAGATTCAATGTTGGGGATTGGATAAAACTAATATAGGAGATATCTTGGAAGCTACATTGATTATGATCTTTTGATCGGTATTATTATTAGTGGCCCTTACCTTGTATGGAGGCTTATTTTAACTCTTAATATTGATTTTGATCTATTGGTATACTTAAGTTTACCCATTGATATAAGCATAACCTCTCTTTATTTTATTATGTGGCATAAATCTATGAAAGTAGGAAACTTCTTGAACAAAGACAACTTTATGTAATGTTGGGAAAATACATTGTTTAACTATGTCTTAAGCTCTTTATCTACCATGAGACTAGTTAATTTGGCTAATATAGTCTTGTATTGTAAGATATAATCTATGATAGGCTCGTTTTACTGCTTTTTCAACTATGACACTTGGGAATATGATATTTTGTCACTAATATTGATGGAGAAGTGTGATAAGAACATATCAGATAAAGGATTGAATTTTAGGATAGATTGATTTGGTATATCATAAAACCATTGTAGGGAAAAATCCTTTAAATTACATGGAAATAATTTTGTGAGAATCTAATCATTGGACACATAGTCCAACCATGTTGCATGAAAATCTTTGAGATGATGCTCTAGGTCACCCTTTCCATCATATAATGTAATATTAGATTCCATAAAACTAGATGGCAAAGGAGTTGTTTTTATGTGATGTACCAAAGATATGTGTAAGATAATATTAAAATTCAAGGAATGTGATGGCCTAGTGGCTCCCTTATCAAGATGTAACACCTTATCCTACATTATATGAATCTTGTGCATAATGGATTTTACATTTAGGGTAGACAAAGTATCCCTAAGATGTGTATTTTTCACTCATGGTTATTGAATTATAATTTTAGGTTGTTCTAGCTGAGTTAGCCTTATTATAGGTGTAACAACATTATTAGTTGGGGGAGTTTAAGATTGGCCATTACTTTTTTTGGATTTATTTTTGAATAATATAGATGAAGTCATATTTTATATCCATATATTTAGACATAAAATATTGTAATTTTTTCTTATTAGTATTATCCAATCCATTGTTGAATTCTATGATTATAGTTTAGGAAGTAGGAAAACAAGTTTTTGTATATTTTGAACCATTGAATAATATTAATCTAATAAAGATTGAATATTAGTAAATATGGAAGAAAATATAATATTTTTAAACTTAAATATGAGCATTAAGAAAAGGATAAAAACCCTAAGAGTGTCTAGGGTTAGTGTTTTTTGAAGTGGGATTGCTTTGTAAAAATTTAAATTATGTTTAAATAAATTAAATGCTAACGTGATATTGATTTAATGAGATAGGTTATGATAGAAAATAAAAAAATAAATTTTGTAACCCTAATTTACTGCATAAAAATTTAGAAAAGGTAAACTAGGGTTTTGATCCATATTTGAAGTAAGTCAAGTTCACCAAATGTTTTAACCTTTTAGGTTTTACTAATGTAGATGTTATGTTTGATTAAAGGTTTGATTAGTCTAAATCAATGAAATAATATGAAATAAATAACTACTAATTTTTTTATATATTTTGAACTGGTTTTACTTTCTAAAAAAGTATCAAACATGTGAAAATAAAGACTTATCTATAAAAACACTTAACATGGAAGATCTCAATGATGAGAACACAGATACAAATAGGTTTGAGTGTTATCAAGTATATCCCTATGTCATATCCTCTCCTAGATAGTATCACCACAATTGGACAATAGTTTCATGCAGCTCTAGTGTCTTGAAAATGCAACTAGTGTCTTTTATGTAAGATTGTTCCCAAATTCTAGGTTCACCTGTGTCTATGTTTCTAGGTTCAGTTATTACACACATGAATTATAAAAATCTGTATTATGCCTGTAATAACATATTTATGATTCAAACCATAATCCTCCTTATAATTAAGGTAGGAGATAAAAATGTGTATTTATTAGTAGGATAGGCTAGACATCCTCAACAACCTACTATGAAGAGAATTGCCTACATACCAATACTCTGAAGAGGGATTAATCTTGATGTATTTATCCCTACCTAAGTGTTGGTATAAGTTCAAGTGATGCTAAAATGATAGTGGTATTAAATTCCTTGAGTGTTCTTGAGATTATAAATCTCAAAAATTTAGGATTAGGGTAGCTATAAAGGTAGTATGCATACATAGGTTGTAATAGGGATTAATAACATTAAATTTTTATCATCTTGGTTTGTGTTTGAATATGTATTTTCCACATAATTTACATATATTAGATATAGGCATAAAAATTTATGAATTTATAGTGTTCTATAGATTTTGGTTAACTCTAAATTCAAATTTGGGTATGTAATTAAATGTTAACATTGTATATCACCCACAGATTGGTGGTCAAACTGAGTGATTTAATTAGGTATTAGAGGATTTTATTTGTATGTATTATATGGATAAACAATAAAAATGGGAAAAATACTTTCCATTGGTTGATTTTACATACAATAAATCATACAAATCTACTTTAAAGATGGCACTAATTGAAGCACTTTATGGGAGAAGGTGTAGGACACAAATCAATTTACACAAGTTGGAAGATAGCGTAGTCTTTGGACTTAAAATAATTTTATAAATGGAGGAGAAGGTTAAAATAATTATGAAAATATTGGCCAAGGCCAATGATAGGTAGAAGAGATATGTTATTTTTGAGAGAACAACTAGGTAGTTTGAAGTAGGTGATAAAGTATTTTTGTGTGTTAAGCCACAAAATAGCTTGATTAAATTACGAAAGTTATCAAAAATTTCATCAAGATATGTGGGAACCTTCAAGGTTTTATAGGTGGTCAATAATGTATAATATAGGCTTTCATTGACACCGTCCATAACTCTATTACATAATGTCCTCCATGTATTTTATCTTAATATGTAATAGTTGTTCTTTCACATGTGTTGGATTGTAATGCTTTGCAAGTTTTGGATCCCAGGGTGGTCATGGTATAACCAATTAGAGTAATTGACACTTCAAAACTTAATTTTAACAATAGATAAGTGTCATAGTGTAAGGTCTTGTGAGACCAGCACTCTTAATATAGTTCTAGTTTGTAGGACTATGATGAGTTATACATGCTATTTCCACATTTGTTTGCTCTATTTGATGCTAGATACTATTTGTGTATTCTATTAAAATTTGTTTGTTATTCAGAAATATTTCCTGAATAAGTGTCATCAAGATGATGACCAACTTTAGGGAGAAGGATGTTACATCCTAATTCTCTCACTAAACTGATTTACCTAATTACCCATGGGTTAATAAGGTTGATTAAATTGATTATTATTTTTTAACTAAATTATAAGTCATATGTTATTATGGGATAGATGTATGCGACTTAGATTTTATGAGTTCATTATTTTGAGATGATAAATTATGTATTATGTACTTAATGATTATGTTACATTTGTTGTTATAACATAGTTTTATATGTATCATGACATACTCAACTAACTACCTTCTTGTCATGAGATAGATGCAAGAGAATTTATCCCTCAGAGCATGATAGAGGGAGAGCATCATCAGAGAGTATGGCATAGATGGAGATAGTGAATGATGATAGAAGAATTTCTAAGATCCTTCCACACACCACATTATGTTAAAAATGTTATATGCATTGTGTTTTTAGATTATTAGACATTATAGTTTCCATGTTTTAAATTTTAGTACATAATTAGGAAATAAATCTTGTATATGATTGCATTTTATATGTAGACTCAGTATTTGATGTTGTAGTAAGATTACATGAGGTTACTTTACTTATTTTTGTCTATGATTTTTGAGAGAAAATCAAATAAAAGATATCAAATTGCTATTATATGTATAAACTAGTATAATGTCTTTAAAAAATGTCATTGAATGTTTATCTTGATATTATTGATATTAGAGAATATATATATATATATGCTAGTAATTATCTTGTGATTGCAATCAATTATAGATATATCTATATTTTGATAAAGAGATAATTACGTTTAGTTTATTATATTTAAATAAATTAAACTATCCTAAAAGAATATTAACCTAAGAGTTAAGTCCAATCTAAACCTAGTCTTTGATTGTCATGCATGGGACTACATTAAAAATTAGAAGTTTGGATATCATTATCTTAATGATTAACCTAGACTTATGTAGTGATAAACTCATAGACTTATAGTGAAGTGATCATGAAAAAAATGTTAAACAAATTAGATGTTTTATAATATTTGATTAAAAATCAAAGAGAGAGAAATTAGGGCTTTTGATAAGTTTAATGGAGAGATAACTATGAATTAGTGGAGTTTAAATGAGAAATTAGATATTATACATGGACTATGAAATGAGTGAATAGTGGCATGCAAATTTGGAATGGAAGGAGGTTGGCTAGGAAAAATAACAATATAATTTGTGGAAGGAAGGAGATACACAAAAAAGAAAGTAGAAAAAGTACATAGTAGTGAAGAAAATGGATTTAAATTTCTTGGAGTTTTATAACAAGAGCATTTAATAGGTTGGTATTATTTTTACATTCAATTGGAAAAAGAAATTCTATGTACACTTACGATGATTTAGGTCTAGGAAAATGAATATATTTTAGAATGGATATTGAATTAGCCCTATGGTTGTCTTGACCATCCATAGAGCTAACCCATTATCTTCAAATTTTAAGTGTTTTGATTTAATTGAATGGATGTTAAATCATAGGGTTAACTAAAGTTTTTAAAATAAATGTCATACTACCCTAATTTAGGAAAATGATAACCTGAGGGTATAGTTATATTTAAATAGAAAGAATTTTTTTTAATACATATTATATTTGTATACTTATTTATATATGGGAGTAGTGAATTATCATTATTTTAGAAGTATGTTGACAGAATCAATAAAATGTTAGAAGGGTTTCTATTTGTGGAAAATAGGATATTGTTATTTTATTATGAAGATATTTTAGTGACAATCAAAACATAGATAAAATAGAGTTCTGTATTGTGTTGGTAATAGATTGGGGAATAATTCATGTTTATTCATGTATATACTATGGTTATTCTTCTTATAAAAATTATGAAATGTTAAACATGTTTTAAAAAGGGGTTTTCATTATGTGACATATAAACCATGTACAATATGTATAGACAGTAGCATTTTGTTTAAAGTCGAGTTTATACAAAATACAATGTGGGTACTTATATACAAACTATGTATATAAATGTATCCAAAGGATATACAACAAATGCATTATTATTTTATATATATATATATATATATATATATATATATATATATATATATATATATATATATATATATATAATACATCTACATATAACATGAACATGGAAGACATTAATAAATATATATAAATTGTGTATTTAGATAGTCACACAGATTTGTGGGTTAAGGTATTCATATGAACCTAAATCTTTTGTTTATAAAATATGAATCAAATTCAAATGAATAGACTATGCAATGAATACTATGAGTAGTAAGACATATAGTCATGACCTATGTAAATAGGTATACTATTTATATTTAAATACATAATAGTTTGTGTGATTTTCTATGAGACATATAGTATATGTGTTTGAGTGAAATAATTGCATGCTTTTGAAATAGACCAGTCTTATATAGATAATTTGATTTATAACTTGAGGAAATAGGAATTTAGATAAGTTATAGTTTGAAATACTAACCATGAGTATTTTATTTGAATTAAAAATTGTTTCACTATATAAAGGAAATTATTGACTATTTTTACCATAGTAATTGGTAACCTAGGTTATTGAATAAATGACTTAAATTTGGTAAACAACAAAACTATGAGATTAGGAATAAAATTGAGACTAGTTGGATTCATTATTTATAATGTTAAATATTGAGAACATGGGTTTTGGAATTATAAAATCCCTATTTTTTCTTGAGCCTTTTTTTGGAAGTTTTAATCTTTTAATATTTAAAAATAATAATGAAAATTTTCTATTAGTAATCAGAATGTTAATTATAGATTAAATTATATATATTATGGGATATATATATAATGAGATCATATAAATATATAGAAAACATGTATAAGATAATATAGGTCCTATATGCATGTATTGTATATTTATAGAATAGGTAACGTGGCTATAGTTATAGTAATGACTAATAAGTTAAGTCATGAAATCCCAAAGGATAGGGAAATATAACTATAATAACGTAGTCTAAGTTATAAAATGGATGAATAAGTGAACACTCTTAAATATTTATGAAAATTGTGAATGTTGGTTAAATGGAGTAGTATGAACTTTATATTATGAAAATGTTAATTTTATGCTTAACATTTGTTTAAGGAAAATAAAATCTTAGAATGACTCATTTTATAATTGTATGGTAAAGAAAATTTCTTATCATAAATATTATTTATTAGGTAAATAATATAAATGAGGTTCATTCATATGTTTGATGGACTAAATGTAAATACAATAATTATTTCTATAATTAGCATGTGTTTGTACTCGATAGTAAAACTAATTGCATAAAATTGTTGGTTACAAATATATTTTAACCAAATATAGTATTGGTGGTTCTAATTAAATGAATTAACTTAATAAATTTCAAATGAAAATAATCCAATCTAGTGGTATGTGTGAATCTAATTGATCCTATAGATCATATGTTACTTGAAAACTTTGGCCAAAGTAATATTTAGATAGACATTGTAATTTCATATATATGATATACATGCTTGTGATATATCATGTTAGAATGTATTTATTTATTATGAACATCATGTATTTTAAATCTTACACCACGTAGGGTATTATAATATCTCTCTGGATTCCCACACCGTCACTGTCTACCCATTTGAAAAGGGAGGGACATTCCCTATTTGAGGATTTTTTGGGGGGATCGATGGTCTGTTGTTGGTGTGTAAAAGCATTTAGATTTTGCTCTTCCTTCCCACTACATTAATTAATTTAAAAATACACTTGAGACTATTAATGATATAAGAGTTAGTGTGATTTGAGCTTTGTGGAACATTGTATTTATTACTTTACTTATATATTGGGGCAACATGCTTGATTGGAAATTTAACTAACTATTATTATACATTGACAATAGAAGTTGTATTATTGTACTATTCATGGCTATATTTTATTATAATTACTTTCCTTATGCAATTATGATTGTTTACATAAGTTTTTAGTGATTAGTAAATAGATTTGATCATGTTTACTTAATTTTTCTGCATTTAGTTAAGTATGTTGAAAATCACTAATTAAATTCTTATGGTGTAATTTAATGAAAGAATAAGTGTTGATTAAACATTAAAAAAAATTTAAATTATTCTAGTAAATTCTTATGGGGACATTACATATTAGAACCATATAACATAATTCATAGTTTAAACTTATTAATAATACCCATACATCAATAATATAAAGACTAGGTAATATGAAAACACAAATCTATTTACTTCTATCAGAATCAACTAGAATAAAAAAATCTTGTTCAACATAAAATTATACACAGTCACTATAATATTTAAATAATCACTCCCATAAGTTATACTCCCAACAAATAAATATTTAAAATGGGGTTAATTCATATATGACCATGTGGATGGGTCAAACCATCCCCGCCCCCCCCCCCCAACACACACACACATTAAGACATCATACCCAAATACTAAAAATTAATACATATTGAAAAAAACATCAATTTCCACTTTTATAGCTAGTATAATATTTTTAACACAATTGATATACCTATAGATTCATACTTTATTCAATATATATAGCATAATTAAACTATATAACTATCACACATAATACCTTTATGTTTTTTGAAACCCTAGTTCAAAATTCCTAGATTTATTTTCAAAAGTTTAAAAATGCACACATAATTGGTGCTAGTAAGAGGGTTTTATACTCAATATTTTTAATATATAAGAATACACACATAGTTTTTGCCATGTATGAGGGTTTTGTATGTGCTCGACCCTTTGGATGGTCCATACCCATCCTTAGGGTTGACCTTGAATAACCCTATACCTATTTTAATTTTAAAATTATCAACAAAAATACACCAAATCTGGTGTAATTAACCAACGATAGACAAATTACATTCAAATAATGTATCCATAATGAAAAAATAGAGACATGTCACAATGAACCTTACATCAATTACAATTTTAGGTAAAATAAATCCGAAGAATTTTCTCTATTTCTCTCACCACCATCCTTTGATCTACTCTATTTTTCCACCATCATCTTTCTCTCCATATCCCATGGATCCCATTTATCTCCAAAATTTTCCAACATGCATTCAAAATTTATGTCATAATCATTTCATCTAATTTTTCAATAGTCCAGTTAACTAGTTGAAGAGTTCATAATCACAAAACCATGTGGCAAAAATAGTCTATCAAGCCTCGTATTATGACTAAAAGAGTTTAGAAACTCAATTAATCAACCATATATTATATATAATATTCCAAAGTTAATAATCATTTAAACATTAAAAAACTAAATGAAGTTCATCAACTTAGGCAATTTCAATTATTTAACATGCAAAGTGACATAGCTCAAAAGGATTTTAACTTAAGCTAGCAATCATGCCTTAATTCAAACTTCAAACTCTACATTAAACTAATAAAACATGAAAAATACTTGATTAAATATTCAAAGTATTCATAAATCAAACTTGGTCTAATTATAATCATTATCCACATAATAATCACATCCTTGCCTATATAATATGGCTTTTAATTAATCACATATTCTTTAAGATTAAAACCATAAAATCAACAAGTTAATTCAATCCAATTTAATTATAAAAATGACTTCAAATAACTCAAAAATGTCCTAAGGTTTGTCTAAAAACCCTATGATAAACTAATTTTATTTATAATAACATATTAATCTCTCTTCGTGTAATGCTATTATACTGTTCAAATTGGATATTATGAGATAAAAGTATAACCATGTCAAGATAGCAGAATTAGACCTTGATTCATAGTAAGAATAATCAAGGAATTTAGAGCATATGTTGAGGTAAATATAAATACATGAATTAAGATAATTAAAAAATTTTAATTTACCTCAAAAAAACATATGCCACACTCATTCCACAGACATGGTACACAGTCACAAACAATGGAGTAAGATAGACTACTAGAATATATTAGATTTATCCTAAGGGGTGATTAATTCACCATTTAAAAATAAAATTAATTAAGTAATATTCTATTAATATTTATCATTAGGATATTTAAATAATACTATTAAAACTTTATGTAGTTCATTTATATCTCTTGTATAATATTAGGTAATTTGAATAGCTTTTGGATTGGGATAAGATAATGCCTACCCTATTATATAGGGAATATTTTTGGCATTAATATTTGTATAAATTCATAATAATTGGAATTATTTTGTTTAATGGAATGAATATAACTACTATTAATTCTTAATATCTAGTATCAGAGCCACCATAGAGATTATTCACCTATAAGAAATATAGGAGATCCCCCTGCACTCCACGGCTACTTATTTTCTATATTTTTCATATTAGTTTATAAATTAATATAAGTATACCAGTCATAGGATGGTGATTATAATTGGATATATTAAATTAAAAATTAATTCACATTTCATAATAATCATCTCTCGTAAGGACTTGGCCTTACATCTCTTTGGAAGTAAAACCATCCATATGTCATTTATTGCCTAAAAACCTAAAAGTTGCAACAAGTTGGTTGTTTGCCATAACTTGAAGACCATTTATCAAAAGGTATTGATTTTTTATGGTATGTGTGAAACTAATTTATTCACCTTACCATAATAGGATATATATTTTTTGAGTAGTTTGTACCATTCTTCTGATACATGTAAATAGTCTATTTGTAATCTATATAGGTATGTATATTTTCTATAATTCTAGGTTGTAAAGGTTAAATTGTTTACTATCATTTTCATAATTTTATTTAAATTTTTATTATACTTATAATTTATTTTATAAATATTCATGTTTTTTATATTCCTTTATTATCCTCAAAGTTTAATGAATAGTTTACAATAACAGATTGATAGGTAGGTCAATTTTTCTCCATTCTCAACTATACAAAAGGAATTTCTCAGATCTAATGACTCTCTAAGAATCCTTGTTTCATATACATCCTCATATAATACTCAATTATATTTGTTAATAGTTTCATATATCTCTTTTATCACTATAAAGTTGGACTAGAAATCTGATTGCTACATGGAACAAAGGAAAATTAATGGGGAGCAAAGAAAATTGATTGACCTGTAAACCAAAGAGATCCAAGGTGAACTAAAAATCATAAGGTGTGTTTTGAGATTAAATTTTAACCTTTTACTTTACAAAAGGTGAAACATTTAATTAAATCTATGTATAAATTTTAGTGATACCACCAAACTTAGCAGTTCCACTAAATTTAGCATCAAAACTCATTTTGTTAGGGGGGTTTTAAAAAAGAAAAAAAGAAGAAAGGGGAAATTGGAAATTGAGGTGAACAAAAAAAAAATTAATTTTTATTTCTTTCATAGAATTGTAAAAATATTTAATTACATATTGTGA
This sequence comes from Torreya grandis, assembly GCA_037957365.1. Taxonomy (NCBI): domain Eukaryota; kingdom Viridiplantae; phylum Streptophyta; class Pinopsida; order Cupressales; family Taxaceae; genus Torreya; species Torreya grandis. The sequence goes on along the minus strand of JARHVA010007964.1, from coordinate 233,517 downwards.
TACATTATAATTTCATAATAATCATGAGTTTTCTAAATTTGATCATAGTGTTTGATCATCGCTATACCTCTGACTCACATTTATGGGTAATGTTGTCTCACTTGAGTTACTACATACAATTCCTAACATATATTAAATAATGAAATATATCCATCAACCCATTAAATTTTTATGGAGAAATAAGGCACATGCACTCATATCCTTCCCTTCATTTACTTGTTCATTATAATCAAAAGGCATAAATCCTGAAGTTGGAATTTCTAAGTATATAGAAAAGTTAAATGAAAATATGAGGAATTACATCTAAGTAGGTGATAGTGATTGGATGAACCCTTTTTAGTAATATCTAGGTAGAAATTACCATTATTATCTCAACCATGTTAAAGTCTCTTTCACATACCGATGGGTATACATAAAGGACAAGCTCTTCTAGTACCGATAGGTATAAAGGAAGGTGTGAATAAATATAGGTATGGTATATGAATTATAAAATATATAGAAAGGGAGAAATATATACCTGGAGTGATAAGGAACCAATCCATCACCCATAGTCTTGATAATGTCTACATAAGCTCCAAAATTCTTTCTACTAGATTCACAACTACTCAAAAGTGACAACTATTTTTATTAGAAGATAAAACTCAGAACTTAACTATAATTTGAGTAAATTTTACCTATTGTAGATGGATCCTACACTTTACATGTAATAAATGTTGACCAATAATGTAAATATGACAAATCTAATCAGAAGGCAAAATTAATCACAGTGTTGAAGGTATTAGATGAAGTGCAACCACACATCCATGAAGCTAAAACCACCAATAAAGCTTGGGAAAAGATCCAAACTATATATGAACCTAATAAAGAGAGAATAAATTTTCATATGGAAAATCAACTCCACTCTCTAAAATTGATAGCCAATGAAAAAGTAGAGGCTTCTGTCAGACATGTTATACTATTGAGGGCATCACTTCAATCCTTGGGTGAAATACTTTTAGATTAATCTATTGTATCCATTATCTTAAGATATCTACCACCCTAATACAATATTTTTGTATCTACTTTTACTATCAAAAAATAGAAACCAAGTTTTGAAAAACTTGTGAAAATGTTACAATAAGAAGATTCTTTCCATACTCAAGAAGAATTAGAAGAGCATGTTCTAGATTCTAATCAATAAAAATGCATATAAATCCACATGAAGTAAGATAAGTAAAACATTTTAATTTACCTCAATAAAAATATGCCACACTCATTTAACTCACATGGTACATTGTTACAGACAATAGAGTAAGATAAACATAATAGAATATTAGCCATCGTATGATCTCATAAATACAAACACACTACAAGGGTTAAATCAACATGAAAACATGATAATAAAAAACATCCAAAAGTATAAATTACTTTAGTAACTAAATGCATTCTACAATTAGTAATTATAATCTAATTATCACATAATAAGTGGACATATAATCTACATGGTGTGTGTAGGGTTCCTGTCTCATTCCTTCCTTCACTACTTGTCTCCATCTACACCATCCTCTTTGATGATACCCTCCCTTAGTCATATTCCAGAGGGTGGACTCCATCTTGCATCCACCTCAGTATAAATGAAAAATGGATAGACCATATCATGTAAAAATCATAATAAACCATTGTAACAAAATATAATATATAATCATGATTAAAAATATACCATAATAGAATACAAAAATACTAAATACTAGTTAATTATCATGATCAACAATAATAAACATTATCCATAATCAACATACATCTAATATAGTTACTTAACACATCAAGTAAACCAATTACTAACCATAAAATTAGTAATAAATAGATTAATTAGTCTATAGTAAAATCATGATGTGATAAATCTAGTCATAGGTACTTGACATTGCTAATTCTTGACACATGTTAAACCACATGACTTGTGCTCAAATACATTCAAAGTTAAATTCACCATTCTTGTAATAATTTTATCTATATGTGGATTCGACCCTTTTTTCCAGCACTACTACACAAAAATTTCAAAGTTAAATGCTAAAGTTACTTAATATCACACTTAGACTATCTCATTCTTAGGACAAATGTCCATACTATTTCATTATAGGTTTGCAATAGGTGGAGAAGATAACTACCTTGCTCTTTTCCACCTAGATTAGTCATGTTCCATGCTAAATAAAAACTATTTGATTAAAATTAAAACATGTTTTGGGGTATTCCTATATGTTTTATAAATCTGGCTAAAGGAAATTATAAAAAAAAATTCCTATAAATACACAAAAAGCTATTTTTTGCCACACTTGGTTCAATATTTTACACTATTGCACATTGATAAAATATACCATATTATTCATAATTTCAAGATCATTCATATGGATCAACCATAATACAAGTATAAAGCATCTAAAATAAAGTTAATAATTATCATTTTCATGTATCTTATTCATATTTATAGTTGCATATTTATAATCAAGGAGAACAATTTCACAATCACTCTAGGTGGGAGAACTATGCCAATTTGATTTCCCTCTTTATAGTATTAAATACATAAACAATGGTTAATCATCAATGGGGTGATTGAGATTAGATAAACCCATTACACTCCACCTTTTTATAGGTTTACAAGCTTCCAAATTATTCTTAGGCTTTAAAGAAAACATAAATAAATCAATGAATTCTTTATGACATAATCCAAATTACAATATTTGAGATTACTCAACTTATATAAGTGCACAAATTTTATCTTTTTCATAGTCAACAAGGACAAGTCTATGATCAATAGACTAAAACAACCTATGTATTTATCCTCTTATATTAGTCATGTCAAGTCATATTCTTTTATTCTACTTTTTATGTGTCATCATTAGGGTTTTGTTTATATCTACCTTTTCTAGTCCGTTAGTTATCATCACCAATTGGGATAAGTCTATGTTCAATGGATATGAGTAACCTACACACTTATCCATGTAAAATGGTCATGTCTAAAAGTGGATTTATATTCTATCCCTAATCTTGAATATGTATTATCATTTTTTTTTATGATTTTTAATATTAGACATCTGAAATAGTCAATATAAATTAGTTCTTGAGTTATATTGTTTTCTTCCTAGTGTTTTCCAAAAATAATAACTTGTTATATTTAAGAATTGTCAAAATTAGAAGTTTTTATTATATTATATCTTTATTATTTTTATATATTAAATTTTGACACCAATTAGTACACAATATTTATTCATTTTTATCAAAAATAAGGTAAAACACTATATAATCATTATTTTTTGAGTGATATGTCAATCTCATTTTTTGTTGTGTTCTTTTCAATTTAAATACTTCTCATCAAAATTTATTTATGAATGTGGAATCATGATTAAATATAATATATATTGGCATATAATAGAGGAATAAAAATTGGTTGATACATATTTATGTCATAATTAACTATTTTTATGTGCGAGCCATTAAACCTTAACTAGGCATATTTGGAGGTATGGATAACCACCAAAAAGATTGCCAATATTTTTATTGACTTGGTCAACAAATTAATATGATCCATGGGTATATTATCCCATATTATGGTAAATATAGTTAGTGGTTGTAACATGCATAGGGTACGTGTAGTCTCTCTCTTGTGATGTTAACATGTATCACATTCTAGAACAAAATTTGTGATATCCTATTTCATCACATCCTAAAAGAAGGTTTTTAATCTTGAGTACGTATTTAAGAAGCTAAAATGTACCATTGATGGTGAATAATGTATTTATTTAAATAAATTATCTTGAAGAGCTGACTTTGAAGCAAGCACACTATACCTCTGATAACATAATTGACCTACATCCTAAAAGTAGCCTGTTTTAGTTGTGGGGTTTATGGTGAGTTTTTTTAACTTGCACATATTTCTTCAAATATTGTTATAATTATTCAAACCAATCTAGGTAAGGTAATGAAAAGGTAGATAAGTCCCGTTGGTCATGAAATTTGTGAGATGTGGCATCAAGCATGATAATCTCCTTTCCCTTTTTGTATAGAATATCATAATAATATCCTAAGGGTTTAGAAACCTATTGTTGTTATTCTTGACAAAGATACATGTTCTAAGAATTACTATATTTTATGGTGATTTGTCTTAATGAAAAAATTTATCCCCAATACATATTATGTCTAGTGAGTTATGACATGGAGAATGGACAAAATTTCTTTCTCATATGTGGATTTATCTATATCTTTATATGCCAAAGGTTTTTTAGTAAATGCCAAAGGTCATATTTATTGCATCAATAGTACACCAATTTTCATCCTTAATAATCAATTTGAATGATGAATGGTTTATAAATATAAGGAATGGATATTGTAGGTGTGGTACATATGTTCTAGTTGAAGCATTCAAAGGAAATTTTTACTAGGTCAAACTAGATGAAATAATTATTTCATAACATGAAAATAAAAGGAGCGACAATTTTACCATACTCTTTGAATAATTTATGATAATAATATCTAGTGAGACCTAAAAATCCCTAAATTATTTTGAACATTTTATGTCTTGGTCAATATTAAATATCCTTAATTTTATTATAATCCATTTTAATCCCATCAATAGAGATAATATCCCTAGTTTATTATTTCTTTGTATTATAGGAGGAATATTAGGAGTGTTTTACATATGATTAGTTTTTAGCCAATAGGTGTAACAGATGGTCTTCTCACTTTTTATAAATATTATAATTTTATCAAAGATCACCAAAATGAATTTTTAAATATAATGCCTAAAAATATTATTAATTAAGCTTTGGAATGTTGATGGAACATTTGTGAGGCTAAATGGCATCACCAAGAACTCATAGTGGCTATCACGAGTTTAAAATTTTATCTTAGAGATATTTTATTCTTGTAATTGAAACTAATAGAAGTGGGACCAAAAATATAACTTGGGGAAAGCACTATCCCCATTCATTTCATCTATAAATTCATCAATCACATGAAATTGAAATTTGTCCTTGAATTTGAGTTTATGTATCTCCCTAAAACATAGACACAAACTCTAAGGTTCATATTTCATTTTTATCAAGAAAACTAGTGAATGAAATGGGATGACACTTGGTTGAATACCCCCACTTGAGGAAATTATAGAACCATATTCTTAATTTCCATTTTATACATGTAGGAGTATCAATATTGTCTATTTTTTGGTAGTTAACTACCTATAATGATGGTATAATGTGATCATGTGAGTCTTATGGAGGTATTATTTAAATTTTTACAAAAACCTAAGATCAATTATGAATAATCAAATGAAAGTTATTTTTTTCTATTGATGTCCTTTTCTCTATCTTCTGGAATGCATAATTTTGAACCACCACCTAGAAAGAACCCATTTTTATATCTTAACAATTTCATGAGAAATAATAAGTTGAGTGGGTATTTTTTACATGAACTAAAATAGTTAGAGTATATTTTTTACTTATCTGAGTGTGAATGAATTGGAATATTAGGGGAAGGGTCCTCATTTGGACCATTCCCTTTTAGTTTTTCCTCATCTAAGCTATATTCAAAGTTATATACTATGTTAGACATGGAAAGTGATTCAACATCTAAGACATTTTATTTTTATTTGATACATTTATGTCATGGAACATATTTGTTATTAACATTATAAAATATTCCCTTATTTATTAAGGGGCCATATCCTCATGCATTAGTTTCTATATTTGAGGTGATTGAGTTCTATAATTGTGTATGAGTCAAAACTATTGAGGCTTTATTTTAGTTTGTGGCATATATGGATGGTGTTGTACTACATGTTTGTCCTCATCTAGTTAAGATAAGCCTATTATTTCCATCAAAGTAGTAGGTTTGAAAATATTGACCTTTGCATGAATGCCATATTTTAATCTATCTATGCAAAAACTTATAATTTATGTACTTTGTTTGATTGGCCAACTTTTTAAACTAGATCTAGTAATTATGGACCAAATGAGTTTTTCATAGTTTACCAAGTGTTTTAGTGATTTAATCATACACATTTGGGATAAATTACGTGAGTGGGTGTTTAAAAAACTCATACCATGTGATATTAACATGCCTTAACCATTGTTACCATTTAATAGCTTCATGTTGTAAGTTAAACAAATCTATTAGATTTTTTTGATTTGAGGAATTTGATGGAGTGAAAAATATTAATTTAGATTATACAATCAACTTGTAGGGTCATCAAATTGTAAAAGATAAATTTGAAACATAAGGGTTCCAAAAAGTGTAACAAGGATGAGAATGTTAAAGGGATAGAAAAGGCAAAACCAAAACCCTCTAGTTCTCAAAAACAAATTGTAGAAGAGGAGTTTGAGTTGGAGAGTACTGAATGTTCTGAGAAGGATGTCTTGAAGGAAGATGAAGGGATGGATGGGGAGTTTAGCTCCAATTTGGATGGATATCCAGAAATTGAAGGAAAAATTGAGAAAGGGAATGAAGAGGATACAATTGAGGGAAACTCAGAACAGAGCAATTCTAAAAATGAGGGTAATCAGACTATGTCCAAGGAAGGTGATAAAGTCAAAGATATCTTAACTGATGATTCAATTTATATGAGAGAGGAAGATCATATGGTTTTGGCTTCTACTCCTGCTATGGAGACTAGGGGATAAAAAGAGGAGGAGCCTGTTAAGCATGAAGACCCTGTTGAGACTAGAGAGGAGAAACTGATGGATAGTGAGGAACAAATTGAAAAGGTTGATTCCCCTCCACATGAGATTTTAGAAGACATTTGTGAATCTCTGCAGAGGGAAACCAAGCTTTCCTTCCTGAATTTTTCCAAGTTCAAAGCCAACTCTATTCTCCAAGTTGATTCTTAGATCTATAATGAAATAATGGGGCTGAAGAAGAAAGTGGAAACAATGCAACACAATCAGGATGTTGATCAAACCAAAATTAACCACTTGGAGATGCAAATGAGAGATATCCTAGAAAAAATTAAAGATTATGAGCATAATCTTAGAATGCTCATTAAGGAAAGTTGAACAAAGATGGAGCAGGTAACATCAAGCATTTGTGATGTTGCAGCTAACCTTGGTAAAAGAGAAAATGAAGAAACAATATCCTTGGAGGGTCCAAGTAATAGGACAAGGTAGAGTTCAAGGAAGAAAGTCTTACAAGTTGTTGCTAATTCAGCTACTAAATCCATTCAGGATATTGCTATGATAGGGAAGGAGGCTGTTAAGATGATCATGGATTTGCAATAGAAGACTAGGGTCTTCTTTGCTGGTTTTGTTTCTATTCTGGTATTTTTTTCTGGTTGTTACAATTGGTTTTTGTTTTTGGTCCTGTTTAGTAGTTCTTGGTCAAAAACTTTATTTGAGGTTCTAGGTCCTTGTAAAACCTGGGTACTTTTATTGAACTATGTTTGTGGTTTTAGGTCCCTGTAAAACCTAATTTTGATGCTGCTCTTTAGTAGGTTTCAAGAATGTTTTTCCTGGTGGTTGTTAATGTTTTATCCTTTTTGATATTCTTAAAGGGTTTTGGGGTCCCTTCAAAACCTGCTTTTACCATAATCTAAAACTTGTAGGGTCATCTTCGATGAATTTCAAAAAATCAATCTATGTTGTATGATGTTGAAATATTGAAAGTGGGTGATTATTTTTAGAGTGATTATACCTATACACATGGAGAAAACACACCAACCTTGTGAAATTTACCTCTTGATGTCAAGTTGAGATGATCAAAAATAAAATATGTGATAGTTAGGTTATTGATCTAGTTGGTATGGTTGAGTTAGTTGAATAGGTTAAACTAAAAGGGCTGGTTGATTTGGATGAGCTATCCACACAAGATTTTGAGAGATGATTGGTAGTGGGTGGTTTTTTTTAATACCAAAATAACTCATCCATTTCAAATTATTCATTAAGGGAATAAAATTATTGTATAATAATATCCCAATAATATTTTGATTCTATGAGAAGTAAGTACCATAACTCTTGATCTATTTTAATTTTCTTGAATGAGTTAAAGTTGGTTTGAATTATTTGCGTTATTTGATTAACTCTATCATTTTTGGATTTCCTAGATATTTTTATTTTAAAAGAAAATTAATTTTTATGATGCTAGACCCAAAGATGAAATAAGAAATAAAATTTGGAGGTTCCTAGCTTGATAGATTAATAGGTGAATTCACCTAGCTAATGGGTATTATTTATATAGATAGTTTATCTAATTACTAATTAGATTGGGTAAATATATAGTGTGTAATACTTATATTTGAAGATCAAATTTTATATCAATCTACATATATTTTACTAGGATGGAGGCTAGTACTTGAGGAAACAATCCTTTCTTATGTAGATGTGCTTGTTTAGGGAGCATCGTCCAAGGACATGAAATTTTTTTGAGGTTTTGATGTCTTGTTCTACTTGTTTTGGTTTTTTAAAAGGTTATATTGTTATTTTGTTTTATAAAGTGTGTTTTTAATTATTTGAATGAATTAATGCTTATATAAATATAAATTTCATCTTTATTTGAGAACTAAATTTTTGAAAACAATTGTACAAACTAAAATTAATGATGAAAGGCATGTTGCTTAAAATAAAGAAATAAACATTTATAATTTTATTTTTCAAAGATAAATATACAACTTCTAATAAATTCAAATTGAAACTAAACTTTATGATTTTTGATTTTTTGTAGTTTTCTATTTTTATAAGTGTGTTGAAATCTAATTGTATTTGTTGAAAATGCACATTTTGATTTCTAAATTTTTAATGAATGAAAATAAAGATGAAATTATATTCTAAAATTGATGATGTATGAGTGAAAACTAAATCCATATTTTTTATATTTATATGTGTGCAACTAAATTCCTAAATTTTGAAAATAAAAATTAAATACAAGTTTTTTATCCTTAATTTGATTAGTTTTTAACTAATCCTATCATGAAAATAGAAAATTATGATCTATATATTACTATGTTTTAATTTTTTATAAATACATAATAAATGAGTGATGGAATTTGTAAATACATTTTTTATTTTTAGTCTCTTTGAATTTTGATGCAATTGGGTGTGAAAACTATTTATTATTCATATGTGTGTATGTTTATTGAAAAGATGAATTAAAATATGTGGGTTTCTATAAATGAAATAATTTTTTTCCCTTTAACTCTAAAATAACTATCATAATAGTATTCCACATTGGAAGCCTCTCCACTTGGATTTAGTAAATGAATAATTTTCCTAGGCCTTGTTTGGGCTCAACATGAATATTTAGCATGTCCACATTCCAGTTTTCTGAAAGCACGACCTATTGATTTTGCCTATTGAAGATGGTGGGATTTTGTCAATGAAGTTAGGTTAGTTGGTTTATTTTGGACTTGATGAGGAGTTTTATTACTGGTGGCCACTCAGGATCAAAAAACTCAATCATAAGGTTAATACATTCTTCTAGTTGGTATCCCATAACAAAATTATCAATATTGATTATTTGTCCAAGAGGGATATGACCATCCCCAATAGGTGTGTTATCTTCATATCATATAAAGATTTGTCCTACAAAATTTTATTAGATTGACCTTTTTCTCATCAATCCTGGACCTTATCCTTCAAAAATTTATTATCTCTTGGGTTTGTCCTAGCTCACTACTAGACCTGATGATGTAATTAAAACCTCCCTTGGATTTGGCCTCCCTTTCCTTTTTGTGGCATATTGTTCTCCCCCATATGTTTTTGGATATTTGGAAGGTAAGGAGTGACAAAAAATTTGGTAACAAAAATTGAAGCATAAGCTCCACCTTTGATATATTATGCTTAGCTATTTTAGAGAATCGACATGATTTCCCTCCTAAACACTTTGTCCTTAGTTCTGCTTCTAAGACTTCCATTTTTCATAACTAGAACCTTGACCATGTGATATACATCTATAAATATTTTTCTATAAATCACTTTACCAGGTGATCATTTCCACCATAGGGATGGTTGAATCTCAAATTTTATGGAGCCTAGAAAGGAAATCCTAGTAAAGCTAGAGGGGGGTTATTAGGGCTCATAATGAGAAGGTGGTGGTAGAATACACAAGTACCCTTGGTATTCAGACCAATCATGTGGCCAAAGTAATGACTACATTCTATGGAATTCATCTTGCCTCTAGACTTAATGTGTCATGTTTAATCATTGATAAGGACTCACTAAACATTATAAATTATTTCATAGGAAAATCCACCCCCTTCCATACTATCAAATCTATCATTGAAAACACTAGGTAACTCTTAACTTCCTTTGGAGAGGCCTCTATACAGCATGGTTTTTTTGAATTAAATTGAATTTTAGATTGCTTGGAAAACTTTGGTGTTAAAGCCTCCACATTGGTCATATGGGAATGATCCCATAGTCTCCTAAATCATTTATTAGAAATAACTAATAATGATTCAAATAACTCACCATCATATCTCTACAATATGGTCACACTTGGGAAATTCATACTTGGGCATACAAATAATTCACCCCTTCCTATGTAATGACACTAAAGTGGTTAGTCATAATAATAAAAGTTAAATGACTATAAAAATAGGCCATTATTAAAATATGAAGTCTGAGGAGAAGAAGATAGGAAATGTCATACTAAATGGGAAGATCTCACCAAGGAGAAAATGGGAGGAGATAAAGACCAATTAGAACCTCTCTCTTACATATAAGTATATGAAAATAAAAGGGTCCAAAAAAAAATACATAAGGGTGTACTTATAGATTTTATGCAATTAATTTTAGGGCATGATGAATAGTTATCAAATGAATTTACATTGGCATGAAATCAAAGGATTGTTAGAATGAGATCCATCAATATTATTATGATTGAAGAATGAATATGAGAGATTACTAGGATGAGATGTGAAGAATAAAAAACTTTTAAGGATAAAAAATATAAATTATAGTTGTTGTAAAAGTTATTCCACACTAAAAAATTATGAAGAACAAAAATAAAGGATTTTTGATGTAGGACCTTCCTCATTATTGGTAAAAAATATGCTTGAAAATTATGAATATTTAACTCTATAAGGTAATTTTAACCTCATATTATCCAACCATTTTTATTACTCAATCACTTTCGAGGACATAAAATGAATTTATCTTAATACCTTAGCAAATAATTAGAAAGCCCATTCCTAGCCTATCATATTGGTAACAATAATGATATTATCCATCTAGGATTGATATTTTTCTATTCCAGAATGGATAACCCCTATGTGACAAGCCCATCCTTAACCCATTTGAAGACCCATCTAAGGATTTTGGGCTTTCAAAAATGGAGGAAGGACTCCTATCCCATGTTATTTCCCTTATCATCTCCCCTTATACCATCACCCTAACTAAATCTCATAGCAAAAAGTTGGGAACCATAAACCCATCCTCGGTGAGAAAAATAATAAAAATTGTGGCCATTTCATGGAAGGAAGAAGGAAATAAGAGAAAAAAAGTATAAAATCTTGAGGATCTAGATTGAGACCATACAAGAAAACTTGGAGCCTTCAAAGTGAAATTAATGGATATTGGGAGGGCCATGTCTAATATTATTAGGGAATGGAATGATTTGAGACTTGATTCTGACTAAATCATGTATGATTTATACAAGGTAAAGAAAAATAAAATTACTCTGATAAATAAGGATACTAACTAGGAAATTAAACTAGAATCTATTGAAAACCTTCTACCAACACATAAGGCTAAAAGGAAACCTCGAAAGAATATCATATAGGCCCCTCTAGAAGGTCTGAGTAATTTCACATGAGGAATAATGATATAGGAAGGGATAAAAATAAAATATAAAGTAATCCCAAAGGATATCTCTATTTATATTTAGTGTTTTGTTATTTTTATATTTTTGTAGGCTGTCATTCTTAGTTAGCCTGATGTTGTTTTTTCTGAAGGACTTCCATGTAATGTAGCCTGTAGTGGCTTATTTTCTTGACTTTGGGTCTTTTTATTTTATTTAAACTCAATGGTTATTGTATCCTTTTAAAACCAACTTAGTTTATTGAATCTAGTAAAAAAACTCTAAAATAACTAAATTAAAACTTTGTGTGTGTGTGTGTGTGTGTGTGTGTGTGAGTAAATATCTAAGAAGATTAAGTGATTTGCATTATAAAGGAATGTTGAAAATTATTTATTTTCTAGTATTTTTTGTGTTATTTTTAAATATGATACTAAAACTAATTAACAAGATCTAATATAATGAAAAAACTTAAAGTGAAGAAAGAAAAGAACATATACCAACTTGACCAAACTAGAGGACATGTGGAGAATTTTTTTTTATTATGATTAGAAGTATCCATACTCTCAATATAATATATCTTTAGTTTTTTATCAATGATAACCCAAAAATTATTTGGTAAGAGTTATGTAAGAGGTAATAAAAATAAAAGTATAAAATGAAGAGAAGAGGTTGTTTGGATGTGGCTAATTCCCATAAATAATAGAGTTTTATGTTCAAAATTCATGAACTTATTACTCAAATTTTTTATGGTGACCAAAGGGTTGTTGTAAGATTTGAGTTGATTTCTCAAGGAACCTACAAAAAGTAGAATATATCTCTTTTAAAAATCATAAACTCAATTATTTGTGTAGTTTTTGCATTTTAATATTATCAAATAATAAGTTATTTATAAGAAAATAATGGTTTTTACATGTGGGAGTTGAAAATATTTAGTTGAGATCTTATTAGATTTGATTTAGAGTTAGCTAAAATTGGCTTGGAAATCACATTGAGTGAACTAGGACATTGAGGAATCAATTATATAAAAATAAAACATAAAACAAAGGGTCAAACATGAAAAACATGTCAAAATGTGTGTTTAGGAATATATTTTAAAGTGCATACAATGATGGAGAAACTACCACTTTATGCAAGTGGTAGTTCTACCGTGCACTTTGAATACCTCATATTTAGAAGGGTTAAGATAAAAAAAATTAAGTTTGGAACTTGGGAGATTCTTGAAGAGAGGCATAAGAGGAAAATAAGGAGAATACTAGGTCTAAGCATGCTATTTTTTATGGACATCCTTAAATTATCATTAAACAACATTAAAATGTTGCTATATGAAAAATTTGGGTGCATGCATATTACCCCATTAGGGAAGCACTTTTTTGTGAGTTAGCAAGGATGTTTTTCCCAAGTAGTGGCCCACTTAAAGGAAAAGAAGGGTTAGATAATTTATCTCAATTACCTTTGTGGTACAATGAAGCTAACTAATATGACATCATGTTTTTTTTACCCTAATTCATATTAAGGGGATGAAATTAATCTAATCAAGATAGAAGTTAAAAATTTAATTTAGATATGACATTTAAGCATAAATATGAATATGAAATCTTAGAACTTATTGTAACAATTTTATAATTAGCATATGCTAAATATAGGTATTACTAAGAATATGTATATATTTAGATTTTATGGTTGTCTCTATGACTATGACATTATTATAGAAGTGAAAATAAGATAAGTGAAAATAAGATAAATCAAGAATGTGGTTCATTTAGATACATAACTATTTTGATGTTTGATTTGGGCTAATGTCATTGATTTAGACTAGTATCACCAATAGATATTATTATATTGGTTAGTAATAACATACACAAACCTAGGGCACAATTATTATATATTCACTTTAACCTATATATTCTTGTATTATATTTATGATTTTGAACCTTGATGATGCATAAAACTCCAATAATTAATATCCTTTACTTCAAAACCTTAGTTGTGCTTGCGAGGGCTATAAATATATAAACACTAGGAAAGTGTAATGGCTTGATCTAACTTGGATCATCCCCATTTAATGACTGACCATTTCCTACATATTTGATAATACAAAAAGGGAAATCAAGACACATGGACTTCTCCCACCTAATGTGATTATGCAATTGTTCTCATTATCTATTTATATGTAACTAATGATTTGGTTTTTATACATGGAAATGTTTGATTTGACTTAGATTTAGAATGAATAAAACTTATATTTTTATTACTCATATTCATAGGTTTATAATTTGGGAACAATAGGATATATTTTATTAATGTGCAATATTGTATAGATGTGTTCTAGATAAATCCCCAATTCCCTTTTGAATGAGACATTGATTTTTTATATATGGATCTGATTGAAAAATTTATCATGCCATCAAAACTCTAATATGACGACCTAAAATTAAGGAGGTGTTTTATTTTATAAAATAATTTTAGTTGGGATTGCATTAACAATAAGTATATTAGGTCAATATTGAATGATGATATTGATTTGATTTGGCAGAGCTAACATGTGTACAGGTGGACTGATTTGAGAATCTAGATATTTATGTTCAAAATTTTTAATAGGTTTGAAATATATAGTGGCATTATTGTAGGTTTATAATATTAAAAATAAATGTTTGAATCATAATATAGCATGAAAATCTGAGAGAATGTTAGTTTAGGATTTGTGTAAGTGTTTAAGTTATGCATGGTAATTGTGTGTCAAACTTATCATTTTCAAGTATTGAAGACTATATTTTAGTATCTACAAATCCCACCTTATTATAGTAATTTCATTATTAGATTAAAATTATAAAATATATTTTAATTTATGTAAAATACTTTATTTTTTATGAAACTCCAATTGTATATGTTACTCGATATAAATATCTCTAATCATATGTAGTCAATGCCCATACATTAATTAGTTTGTTTTGAAACTAAATTTTTAGAATTATAAAAGAAAAAATGTTAGAGTATACTTATTTGGTGGTTAAAAAATGTTTCCCTTGTAATTTTTTAGATATGATGATTCATTTTTGAATCATTTAATAAATTTATGCTTCCTTGTTGAAGCATACGGAGATTTGGGCTGATTATGCCTCAAATTTATGTAACTATGTAGGCTATTTGGTTGGGAAGGCATCATGCACCAAAACTCATGATTATGGGGATAAGAATAAAATTTACTAATCAAAATAATTATTTATTTAAATGAGAGATTCATTGGGTAAGCTTTGTTTAAATTAAGTGAACTAACCAAAGTTTATGGATTAATATTCAGTTTTAATGTTTCAATCAAATTATATGAAGTTTGATTCATGTAAATATAAAATTCATGATTGAAAGGGAATTAAAAATGCTCATGTTCCCATCATGAATACATGTTTTATTGTGTAATTTCACTCAATTTATATTAAAATGCATGTTTACAAGAGAATAGACAATGTCCATGCACCCATCATGATCAAATATTTGATAAGTGTAAAGTGGAATGAAAAATATTTCCCATTACATTATAAATTATACTATTCTTTTGCATTTATGAACCAATATAATGCCCCTTAAATATTAATATATGTATATATGTGCATGAAAAAGTATCATTCTGCATAAATATATACTAATTAATATATAATGTTATACACATATATGGTGATATTGAGAACATGTATCTCAATTTATATGTATATGGAAACCTATAATTTTTGCTATTGTAAATTATATGCATATGCCCATACATATGCACCCAAGTGTGTATGCATATATGTTAAAGTTTTTATAAAGTAAGTGCATATCAATGACATATACCCCTATATTATGTATCAATGTGTCAATATATGTCATGTATTTGAAACTTTTTGAATCTTTAAAATTTATATTTTGATATGATTTTATACTCAGGGAGGTTCATGTCTCTATATAAAACCCATTGTAATTCCTCCTGTTAAGATGAGGGATATACCCTAGAAGTCACTCATCTCAACATAAAATTTATCTAGATCATGTCATATATAAAGATAACATCATGTGAACATCTGAAGAATATGTAATCATAGTAATGTATTTATCAATCAAGACATGTATGTAACATATCTAATGTAGGGAATTTAAGTGTCATGTATAGATAGATGTATCAATGAAGTATTTGATAAGGATCTCTGAATAAGACTGCATAGTAAAATCATCTTATATATCATGACACCACTCAATTCTATCAAGTTAAATAAGTAAAAGTGTTAACATTACACAACTATGTAAGGTCCAAATATAAGGTAAATAAATTTTTTATTACAAACAAGGCCAAGGGATACGATAAAAGTGACATAAAATGTTGCAAAAAAGGGACATAAAGGATGTCACATAAAATAGGTCCCAAGTACCACACATAATAGTAAAACACAAAGTATCCTATCATTTATTAGAGTAATAATATCAATTGATCATAGAACAAGGAACTAGTCTACACCATCCATATGTATTAATTTCACATCATAGTATAATGTCATATCTATGTATCACCATGTACGATATGAGTAACTAATAAGGCATGTGTAATATATATAGGTATCTCAACATGGTACACATGTCATAAAAATATATAACCTATAATATTAAAACATATTGAATAAGTTGCCCCTCATATTGACATGGCCACTAGGTAGAGAAGATTCCAACATCTATATGTACATGTGTACCTTGTATGTCCTACATATAACTCATATATCATGAAGTGTGTGTGTGTGTGTGTGTGTGTGTGTGTGTGTGTGTGTGTGTGTGTGTGTGTGTGTGTGTAGATTATATTAGCTATCAAACATGTGATAAATAGAATATATAAATAGTTTAATCTAGTAGTCATATCATGATTAAAACCCCATTTTTAATTTTTTTTACATATTTAAATGTTTATATTTTTTTAAGTATTTAAATTTTTTGGTATTTTTGGAATATTTGAAATTTGAAAAGTGAGGCCAAGTGGAGATGGTTTTAAAAATAGAATAACGGGAGGATATGAATAATATAAAACATGGGTCAAGGCATAATGCAAATTATATGTAATAGTATGGAAATGTGGAGAAATTGAAATAAAAACTTATGCCCCTAATGTATATATGTATCATAGTAATGAAACTCAATATGGTATTTGGAGATAAGGATATGAATACCCCTAACGGGTAAGAATCATTGAGTGTCCCTATAGTTATGATTGTATGTAATAATTGTAATATATAATATAATTCATGACATTTATAAGGATTTAATATATAAGATTGAGCAAGTAGCACATTACCAAGGGTGTGCACTATGAAGAGACTAAATATGAAGGATGTTTCATGGTAGATTAGACGTCAAAGATGTATGGATTGGTATAAAAATCAAGTGGTAATGGACAAGTGAAAACAAATACAAGGCATAAATTAATGTTGAATGCAAGAACACATGAGTGCATGCATGATAAAATATAAGAATAGGGTAAGTATACAGTCAACAATCCATGAATAAGAGATTAGTTTCTAGTTAAATAGGAGTCAATTAGGGATTGACTAAGCACCTAAAAATTTCATTTAGGGTATACCCATATGAATGGAATATATCACCATGTTTAACACCATGTATATCATATTTTGAGTCCTTTACTACATCATCATTTAGAGTATAAGGTTATTCACATATATCCTTTACTTGGTCATTTGTATCTTCATTGTATTCATCAATACTGAAGCATTTTTTAGGATTATCATAATCTTAATCATCCATGTATTCATCTTGGGAGAGAAATAAATTCTTAGGTTTATCTTGTTCTTAAATATATCATTAATTATCCCTCTCTTGTTTATCTTTTGTTGCCTTTTGTAAACTTTATTGATCCATTTATTATTTTTGTAATCTCTCTTGTTCCCTTTGTTACTTCTATAACTTTTCTTGTTACATTTTTTATTCTTATAATATATATTGTTTCATTTTTCTCCTTTTGTAACTTCTCTTATTCCATTATTTCCTTTTTGAGTCTCGCTTGTTCCATTTATTCCATTTTTTCTTTTCATTATTTAATTCATTTATTTTATAACTTATCTTGTTCCATTTGTTTATTTTTTAATATCTCTTGTCATACTTGTTCCTTTAGTATCTTCTCTAATTCCATTTTTTATTTATGTAAATTTACTTTTTTCCATTTATCCATTTTATTATTTTTTTTGTAGGAGATTCAATCATAGTCTGAGAAGGTTGATTGATTGTAAAAGATATTTTTAAATCAAGTGGTATTCTAATTGATTTATCTAGTATAGGACCCCACTATCAATGATACTTTGTATTTTATTCTTCAAATCCTAATAGTTATTTTCCTATGATGTCCATGCACTCTATGATGTACACAATAGTATTTTGATTTCCTTATTATATGAATAGTAATTAATGTGATCAAATTAATTAAAAGGATTTCCCTTAGAATCTCACATGAATTATTATTAGATTTATTTACATTTTTTAAATAACTAGCTGTAGATATATTATGTTTTGGCTTCCAATCTTGGGGTGATGTATTTTGAGGCATAATTTTTTGTGATGTGTGTGTGTGTGTGTGTGTGTGATGCATGCACACACACATGCATGCACACACACACACACACACACACAAACACACACACACACACACACACACACACACACACACACACACACACACACACACACACACACACACACACACACACACACACACACACACACACACACACAAAGAGAGAGAGAGAGAGAGAGAGAGAGAGAGAGAGAGAGAGAGAGAGAGAGAGAGAGAGAGAGAGAGAGAGAGAGAGAGAGAGAGAGAGAGAGAGAGAGAGAGAGATTGACACTTGTATACATGATCTTATTTTCAAGTGGTGTAATCCTTAAATTGAAATATTGATTTTACTTTTATAACTCTTGTATGGACATTTTCATAGTGACTATATGATTTTGAAAGGTCTAAAAAGCTTGAGCCTTAGGTAATTATGATTGAATATGAATACAAATACCATAAATAAGAATTATGCGAGGTGGATGGGGATGGAGAGGAAAATTTGGATGAAATATAAAAGGGGTCACATTAACCTCTGGGATAGTGGAAACATGGACCTCCTTAGAGGGAAAGTAGCTATCAACACCTTGAGGAAAGGTGAAAGGAAGAATAGAATAATCCATAGGGAAAATAAATAATGACCCATTATAATACAACCTTAAGGTATTTTCAAAATCCAAAATATTTTTTTGACAAAAATTAATAGACAAAAAAATCAAAAAATTAATTTAAAAATGGGTATACCATTCATCCTCTAGGTTGAATTTAATAAAAATAGTAAATGATAAATTTATAAAAAAACTATACAATATTCTGGTGAACACACATAGGTTTTCATATGCTCAATATAAATATATAAAAAAATATGATTTTAAAAAAGAATTATTTTGATCCAAATATTAAGCAATCAAGGAAAACCCCCAATATAAAAAACCCTGATGGAAGACTAAGACTAAATGTATTTTTTTAATGTATGGAAATTAGAAATCAGATAATAAAATCTTGGGATAAAAAATATGAATAATTTTTTTTTGTGTTAAGGAAATAAAACATAAAATTTGAAACCATATGACAAAATATTTGATACCTTGAAAGGATGGTTTCATTAATATTCATGGGTTCACCAATATGTTTTTCCCTAGTTTATATTAAGGTGATGAACTTAATCTGATTAAAATATAACTTTGAAATGTAATTTATATATTAAGATATGGCATTTAAGCATACATATAAATGTAAAAACGTGGAACTGATTGTAATGATTTGATAATTAGCATATTCGTATCATAGAAAGTACTAAATATTTCAATATAATTATATTTTATTGTTGTTTATATAACTATTATTATATTCTAGAAGTGAAAAAAAAGATAAAGTTGACATGTTCATTCATTTATGGAACTAATTTACTATTTATTCTACACCAATTACATTCATCTAGGTCAATATCACCAGTTGATATTTACCTATTGGCTACTATTAACCTATGTAGAATTAGGGAAGAATGATTATATGGTTTCTTGCACATGTTTTTAATCACTCTATATTTGTGATCATGAACCCTGATGATTTTTGTATCTATAGAAATTAGTTTCCTTTTCCTCAAAACCCTAGGTGTGTTTGTGAGGTATAAAAACATACAAAATTTGAGATAGTGTAATAGTTTGAGTTGAATATAATCACATTTTATTTGATGATTGACTATTGGATACACATATGATACTATAATGAGGGAAATTATGCCACACATATTTTTTCCTCCTTTTGTGATTTTATAATTGTGTTCCTTGGTTATATCTTTCCATATAATTATTCAAATTTGATACTCTACAATATTTATTTTGACTTGGACTTAGAGTGCATCAAACTTGGATTGTAATTTCTCATAATGATAGTTTTCAATTTGCAGAAATTAAGTATATTTTCTCAATGTGTAATATTATATAGATGTCTTCTAGATAATACCCCAAGTCAATTTTGAATGAAAAATTAGTTTATTTACATATGGATCTAATTGAGTAAGTTATCACACCATCAGCATGCTAGTTTGATAGGTCAACCCTAATGATGGAGTTTTTTTCACAAATTATCCATTAATAGGATCTAATCAATACCTACTATATTTAATTAGTATTAACTAATCATATTGACTCAATATATTAGAACTGACATATGTACATGGAAACTAATTTGAGAGTCTAGAAATATTTGTGTAGGATTATTTGTAGGTTTGAAACAAACAATGAGGTTCATATAGGTGTATAACAGTAGAATGGAACAGATGAATCAAAATATAACATGCAAGTGTGGAAAAATGGTGGATTCATAGATTGTTTATATGCTCAAGTCATGCATGGTAATTATGTGTCAAAATTATCATTGCCAATTAGTAAAGAAAAAATTTTAAAAACTATAGTGACCTGAAAGCAAAGAGGGACAATAAATTTAAATATTATGAAAAAATATTAAAAAATACTAATTAATTGAAACATTAATGAGAATTACTTACCATTTGTGTGGGGATAAAAATACTACCTGAACCATCTTCTCAGGGTACTAAGCTCAGTGCCATGTGAAATGGCATCAACTTGTAAAAGACTAAAACATGAAAATAACATGATTTGTAACAAAATTAAGGGAATTAAAACACAATAATAATTAACATTTAGTATATATTGTGTTAATTTAGGCCTAAAAATTTATTAAATTCATCAAAGTTTATGAAAATAAAGCTTGTATGAGAGATTTTATCAAAAAGAGAAAATTGAAAATAAAATAATAAAAAATACAAAGCTATAAATAGAAAAAATAACTCAATTTGAAAATCATTTTGTATTGTAATCTTACCAAATTTACATATTTGGATAATAGATGTTGAAATTATAGCTGAATCGATGAGGTTGAGGTGAGGATGGCATGAGGACAAATAAAAATAGAGGGTGAAGACATGGTAAAGTTTTCTTGGTTTTTACCAAAACACTAGGTTTATAAAATTAATTTAAAAAATGGCCTAACAATTAATACCCCATATGATTGAACCTTTATGCCCTTGTTGTCATCATGCATTCACTTAATATGTTGATCCTTTATATGCATAGGAATTCTATTGTTGTTCCCTCCTTTATTTTTAAGATATTTATTTATTGAAATACAATTAGAATAATCTTCCATTTTTTAATTTAAATCTTAACCCAATAAATATTTAAATCCATAGAAATCATGAGGAACATTATAATTTTTTATTTTGGAAATTTATGTCTAACCTCTCTAGGAAGGCTAGATGAGATATTGGTTATGCCTTAGACTAGGGTGGATATATGTGCTTGTGGAGTGTAAATTTAGACAATGTAAAACAAGTTATTATTAAGTGTAAAGGACCCTTGAATTTATAGAAAGTGGTGACTTGGACAAGTAATCCTATATGGGATTATAAGGTAATTAAGAAGAGGCATCAGATTTTAATACATGAGGTGACTTTTGAAATAAAATTGCATGCCCTTTTATTGGGTTTGGTGTAAAATCATTAAGATATCAAAAATTGGCATTCTCTTACTTATCAAACTTAGTCTTGTTTGGGTGGTTCATTATTTTGGGGTGAGAGGAAGAGAATAGAATGGTTGTGTTTGGTAAGAGAATAAAGTGTTGGTGTTTGGGAAGAGAATAAAGTGGTGGTAGTGTTAGAAGGAGTATATTTTCATTGAGATTTGGAGCTTATTGGTTTCATGTCAAATGAAGGAGATTAGGTATGTATTGTTTTTGCACATTTTGTGTAGAGAAAGATCTAGTTGATAAAATAATGCAAAAGAGAAGTTAAGAGTAGTGTTTTATTTGTGTGATTAAAATATCTCTCCTTATCTCCTCTAATCCTTACTAATATCTCTCTCATATTGTGAAAACGAAAAATAAATTACATGCTTTATTTTTCCTTTTACATTCTAAAGAAATTAAAATTTGTAATGGAAATTACTACTTAGAAGTCCATTATAGATAAATAAAATTATATATACCTCAATACCTCTCTCTCAATGGTCTTATCAATTCTGATAATTTGAATTTCAAATGAGAGTATATTTCTCTCCTATCCAATCTCTCTCTCCCCATTATTTTGACAATTACGTTTGAAAGTGAAATTGATCATTTTAAATTTATTTTCTTATATCATAAAGAAATTTGAGAATTTTTATTTTATATAATGCATTCATAAATCTAAAATGTATATTACTATTATTTCATATGTCATTGTGTACATACATTTTTTGAATAAAATTTATATATATATATATATATATATATATTTATATATATATATACATACATACATATATATATATATACATACATATATATATATATACACACACACACAGATATATATACTTATATATATATATGTATGTATATATATATATATGTATCTATATATATATATGTATATATATATGTATATATATATATATGTATGTATATATATATATATATATATATATATGTATGTATATGTATATATATATATATATGTATGTATATATATATATACATACATACATACACATGCATATTTCAAAAATATAATAATATATATTTATCTATATAAAACTAAAATAAAATAATTAAATTTATCATGGAAATTTTTTAAATAATCAATTTATAAATAATTAAATGACACATGATTAACATGGAGAGTGAGGAAGGTTACATTGTGGTTTATGTTCAACAATTTAAATTTTTTCTTGGGTAAGAAAACCAGAATGGTCATGTGGACACTACCTAGATGCCAGAAGGAATGTGATTGGATTAAAATTATCTCTTTTTAGTTAATTCAGACCCACATGACTCCATTCATGGGTTTATATTGGTGGAAAAAGGACCAAAAGAGTCATATTTCACTCATAAATAGGCAGACAAGATTGTCTCTATCTAGGAAAACCATGACCCACATACCCCTAAATTATCATGGATAGACATGGTAAAAGGCAAAAGTTTTGTGGGATAGGATATTTTAAACTTTTATATTTTCCTAGAAGAAATAGATAATGAGGTTTTCATAACTATTATTGGTCCTATGGCGGAACAAGCTGAAAAGGAACTTGCAAAATCCATCTTGGGTAGGAGGAACACTTTTTGATTGAATATTGACACTTTTTATAACTGGTTTAAATCAAGGTGAAAACCCAAAGGAAATATGGAGGTGGTCAATTTGGAAAGGTTTTTATTCTTAGTTAATTTTTATATATATGAGGATTATATAAAAGTTATCTCTAAAGGGCCCTAACTCATGGGCAAGGCAAACATGGTCGTCTAAAGGTAGAAGGTAGGGTCAAATCTCAGCAACACTACTATGGATGTTATTCCAATTTGGATTATTATTCATTAAATAACCTTGTAATATTGGTATTTATAGGTTATCATAGGTATCAACAGGGATCTGGGGCAACCCATTAATATTGGCCTATTACTTTTTATCATAGAAGAATGGTTATAACTTATGTGCATGTTTTTTTGCTTGCAAATGAGCCCTTGCTACATGAGATAAAAATAAATTAAAACTATAGTGAATGGATGAAAAGCATATTGTATGATAATAATTAAATCATCTTCCTATGGTGAAATGTTCTCATCCATGTGCTGAGAGACTATTCAAATAAATGTCAAGACTCTACCACCACTGCACAAAAGTTGTCTAGGAAGCTAGTACCAAAAAAGTATTAATAGATAGAGAAACCTCTCAAAATTGGTTCTCTTAGACATTATCCAAGTGTTCCATTATCTAAAATATTGAAAGGTATTTCTTTTAGTAACCATTTTATTCCTCTTGATTTCTTTGTTGACTTGGTGTCCTCAAGTGAAAAGGTCCCCCAAGGGTGATTATCACTAGGCTCACTTGCCTCTTCCCCCTACCTACCTTTCCCTTATATTTACCCCAATATAACCTCCTCCCCCTCCCCTATCATCCTCTTTCACCCCTTGGCCTCTCACTAGGCACTTGTTGCCAACCTCAAGTATGTCACCCTCCTCCATGTGGACTGGTCCTTGCCCTTTCCCTTGAGCATTTCCTCTTCCCTCCCAAACCTATATTGTGATATTCTCCACAAACTCCAACGATTTTATCCCCTATGATCCCTTCCCTCCTCCTCCTAATACTTATCATGATTTTGTTATTCATCATTCACCTAAGCCTGATCTGGTCTCTAAATTAACTCAAGCTCTAGTTCAAAAAGTCCCCCTCTTTCCTAGCTTAGAGTGTTCCAATATTATCCCTCCTAAGGATACCCATATTTACCTCAGTTTTAAGTATATGAATAACATCAAAGATTAGGGGCAATGTTATGATACTCTTTCTCCCCCTCAGGATATTCTCTTGGATGAAAGGTTTACCAAAAACTCCAAAATTAAAAGAGGGAGGAAAAAATCTAACATTAGAGTTGCCCCAATACCAATGAGTAGGTCACCCAATATGGTCACACGGATTTTAAAAATGGATAAAGATATTTTTAAGGGTTCCCAAAAAACCCTTAAAATCCAATAGGATAAGAAATGAAAATCCATTATTGAAATGTTAGGGGTTTAAATAACCCTATGAAATAGAGGACCCTCTATAATCTCATTAAAAGAGTTGACCCTTCTATTCTTATCATCCAATAAACCTAAATGTTTTAATCTATTCTCAAATATTGTGTTTTAAAAATATGGAGAAATTCTCACATTTTAGCCTCAGATTCCAAAAGTGCCTCAAAGGGCCTAACTATTTTTTTAAACCTAAATAACATGGGAGGGTATCTTTTATGGAAAATAAATGACTATATTTTTATCATATTTATAGATTTAGATAGAAATGATAGATGGATCCTATCAATTGTTTATGCCATAAATACTAAATCTACCATAAATAAATTATGGGAAAACTTAATGACCTTTTAAAGGATATACAAAAATTAAAATTGGATTGTTGTTGGGGAAATAAATAATCCCTTTATTCTATGGGACAAAAATGGGGCACATAGACTTCACTGATAGTATGATGGAATTTAATGATTTCATTATAAATGTATGACTAGTGAATGTGGACCTAAATTTTAACCCTTTCATGTGTTACAATAGAATAATGGGTGAAAATTTTATCTAAGTCCATCTTAATAGAGTTCTAATTTCCTTAAACTATGATATCCACTTCTCCAATAGGCTCTCTTCCCTCCCTAGAATCAGGTCTAATCATAACCCTTTGACTTTTAAAGGAGATAAAATCTCAAAAAAAATACAATCCCTTCATATTCAAAATCATGTGGCAAAAACATACCAATATTATGGAATCCTTAAGGGTATTTTATAAATAACCATTTTTGGGCTCTATCATGTATATTCTAACCAAAAAACTAGTTTCCTCAAAATGAAGCTAAAGATTTGGAATAAAGAAGTTTTCAATGACATATTCTTATAAAATAAGGCACTAGAGGTGAAAATTTTATCTATTTAAGATCTTTATGTTATAGATGGTAATAATTAACAAATGCATCTCAAGGAAAATTAAATATTGTGCCAATTCCAAAATCTTGAAATAAGAGAGGTAGCTTATTGGAGACAAAAGTCCAGGTGCACATGCTTGAAGAGGGGAGACAAGAATATAAATTTTTTTACATAATTTAGAAACAAGACATAGTAACATTAATAATATATCATTTAAAAACATAAAATGGGTTTATTAGTAGAGATGAGGAGGATATATCCTATCATACAGTCAATTTATTGAATAATATCCTCATAGAAAAAGGTTACCCATATGATCATCTTACAGATACCATGTTAAATAAATATGATAAAATCATCTCTGATGCTGATAATGTATTCATTACTAATTTCCCATCTAAAGAGGAGATAAAAAATGCATTATTCACAATGGAAGGATTCAAATCCTTAGGACTTGATGGGTTCCCCCCATATTCTTCCAAAAATCCTAGGACATTATTCACTAATTTAACAATTTTGGGAATATTCGGGGTTTTATTCCTAATTTAGTTAAAAGTAAAATATTGATAAATTAGTAAATAAATATACACTAATTAAGATACTTATTTGTGTAAATTATATTTTAATTCAAAATTTTCTTAAAATAGTAAGAAAAGGGAGAAAATAAGACTTAGCTTAAATTATGTTGATCTGACTAAGACAAGATCTAATATTCACTATGTAGGCTTGGGACACTATCAAAAATAGGATTCTAACTTTCATTTTTTTATTATTTAGGAGGGATAAAATAGGATAGGAGTGGCACCAACATTGTAGTCTTTGTTTAGTTTTTTTGTCTTTAGGACCTAAGCTTTTTGGGTCTTGTTCGGTAGGTTTGTGTGACCTTATCTATAAAGTTTTAGAACCTGAAAGTCTATAGAGATCTTTATATATCAGATTTTATCTTCAAATACTATCTTCCATTATATTTTGACCAATTTTGAACAAAATGGTGGGAGGTGGGGTTAGTGTGTGTAAGATTCACTAGACATGGATCCACACCCCTTGTGTGGGAATGCTACCTACATACCAATACTCCAAAGAGGGATCAAGCCATATGTAGTTCTCCCTTTGAAAATGCTCAAATGGGTGTGCTTGAGATGACTAGGGATTAATGTAGGGATTTGAATAAGCTAGAAATAGTATTTGATGGTTATATGTAGAGAATAGGGAAATGTGCTTGATTAGTCTTGCTTACATTATTTTTTGCTTTGTCATATGTGCCAACCCTTTCCAAATGATCTTTGAATTGGATTTTATAGGGATTTATTAGTCATGGGTTGAATGTGCTCACATTAGGCTGATAAGGAGAAAGATGGGGAACCAGAAGAAATTGACTATTGGAGCTAGAAATGAACTTGGACAATAGCACCAAAAGTTGATAAGAGTGGCACTAGTGTTATAATCCTAGTGTGGAAATATTTTCCCTAGTAGATGGGACTTAGGGGGATGGATTGGTCATGAAAAGAGGGTGATAACTTAGCTGGAATCAAGTCTGGAAGGCTATAGATGACTAGGAATTAGTGAAAATAAGCCTATGAGGGCCATGAGAGAAAGCAAAAGGGATCTATGGGTTGGAAGTCATAAGCCACACTCAAGTTACCATTTTTACATTTTTATATGACTGCATTTTCCCCCTTTATTTTAGTGATGTATCAAAGTGAAATATTAGGATAAAGGGAAAAGAGAAAGTGTACCTAAACCTACCTATAAGGGTGAATCTCATGATGTTATGATGCTGGGTTGTGCATAGAGAGAGAACGCTGTGAAGTGTGAGTCTATAATAAAAAATAAGAGTAGATCAGTTCTTACTAGATACAGTATATCTAAAATAAAAACATACAAAGCTAGATAAGAGATACAAAGAGAAAGGAATGAATACAACTCACTAGGTACATAGACTAATACAAAACCTATTGTGATGCTTAGTAATTCTAAGTAATGTTGGATGATGTTGTACCAGGATTAGTATCATGAATGGAGCCGAGTACTTAATTTCTCAAAAAGTGGCTCAAGAATTCAAAGGTTAGCTCTTTATCCCCATCATCACCCACTAAGTGAATCTAGGTGGTATTTCATGTGTTGATTGATATTTAGACTATGTTTCCAATCCCTCTAAATAGGTGGCTCAAAAAAACAAAGGCTATCTAGTCCTTTAACTCCAGCATTGCCTCATGAAGTGAAGCTATGAAATGATACTAGTATGAAGTGTATGTCATATGAGATGGATCATAAATCCCATGAATTTATTATGATCTACTAATGTTGGCATGGATAGACTAACGTATGTTGGAAACTAGGCCACTCTTGGCCTTTTTGAAAGATGGATATTAGGCTTGTATAAAAACTACTCTAAACTAGTGCACTAGGATTGTAAAAAAGCCACTCAAGATCTCAAGATCTTAGGAAGTTGAGAAGTTAGGCTTATATGAAATCCATTCCATAATGATTCCAACCACATACACATGGAATAAGGCACATAACTACTAAGAATGCCTATGTAATTTTGAACTTGGAAAGAAAATTAAAAAAATGTGCCATGTACATTGCCCCCAATCACTAGTGTCTAAAACATGGATTCTGATTTAGAAGTTGTACCAACTACCCTATCTAAAACTTGAAATGAGAGACATAATTCCATGTATGATTCCCCTATATCTATATTCTTTGAGAAAAACTATACTAAAACTATTGATTCTAGTCTAAACTGTAGTTCACAAAACTATAATTGAACTTACCATTCTATCTATTTTTATAAATACTAGTTTTTCTACTATTTGGATAGGAATTCCAAAAGTGGAAACTAGTGGCACTGATGCTATTGTCCAAGTTGGGCACTATTGTCTAGGTTCAAATATGATGATTGTTCTATATTCTTGACTATTTGATTGGTCTATTCTAAATATTTTGATGTTTGGTTACTATTCTTGGTATGATGAATGTTGTTATTTTGACCATTAAGAGATCTGATCTTTGAGATAAAACCTCTATTTATTGTCCCCTCTTTTTAGTGTAGGAATGAATACCCTAAAATGACTTCCCCTAGAATAAATATCCCTACAATTTTGTTATTATACAAAGATACATGAAATAATAATGATAATCGACAAGATATCTCAAGATATAACATGATTTGTATTAAGAGATTGTTAGATCAATAACGATATGTGTAGATAGATGTAACAATGTAATATAATGTGTAATATACTAAATTATAAGTGAAATTTTGGTTATTTTTTATTTGGATGGATGGAACATGGTTCCCATCATATCATCTAAGAAAGTAGAATAATGCATGATTTAGATCATGGCATTACAAACAATGAGAATTAAAAAAATTAACAAGCACATAAAGCAAGAAGAAAAAACCATATAATGGTGGCTAAGGGGACAAGTAAACAAGGGAAATAGGCACATGTCACTCAAATTAAAAGGTAGAAATACAAGGCATCTTCAAATAACACATACACATATAATTGAAACAAGCAAGGGTTAACACGACGGCCATAATCACATAGAAGGGTATGTACAAAGGACATTGGAAAATGTCCTAAGGCACACACATGTCATAGAATCAAATTAAATTAGAAAATGTCCTAAGGAAAATATAAAAGGCAATCAAAAACTAATAAATGCAATCATATCTAGCTACATAAAGCTAGAATGGAAAACATGTAATACTGGAAATACAATCACATCTAACTAATCAAAGCAAAAGTATGCAAGACATGTTAGTATATGATTATGTATATGATAATAAATAAAAAAAGTGATGCATAATAGTGAGTGTTGTTAGATTAATCTATGTAAGCTAGTTAGTAATGTACATCAACATGATAACTAGAGTGTGTGGTGTAGGAATGACATAACTAGATAGTGTAGTCATGTAAAATATGCCCCCAGTGGGTATGTATATCAATGAATGTCTCAATGTAGAAGTAACATTCCACCTTAATGGGTAGTGTGAAGCAATCAGATGGATGGATGTCACTGCACATACTTAAAAGAAGATCAAGTGAGGCATGGTAACCTAGATAAATTGACAAACAATAAGCATAGAATAACAAATATAAGTCTAACATAGTACTAGAAATGTAAAGAATGGATTGTGCATACAATCAAAATATTTTTGGTGTTTTTGAGTTATTTGCATGTTTTTAAATTTTTGAAATATTTAAATTTTTTGAATGTTTTTGATATATTGGAATTTTTTTAATTTTTTGAGATTTGAGATATGTATAATCAGGTATAAAGGAGACTATGTACAAGTAATTAGAAAGAAGATATGTATGAGCAAGACTGAGAAGTAATGGATATGAATATAACTTTGAATATGTGATTTCATTTTTAATATCTTCAAAATATTAATAACCCATATTGTTCCACTCATCTGTATCATCTTAATTTTAAACTAATGGGATACTAGTGTTTAATTTTATTTTATTTGGATATTTTTATTTCATAAATTATTTTTGTGAATGATTTACCTTAGGATATTCAACAAGTCACAAACATTGGTGACAAACATTATCAACTACTAGAATAGTAGTGATGCCTTGAGCATGCTTGCCTAACCCTTGGCCTTGATAATCAAACTATTGTAGATATTTTTGACCAAACCCATATTTATTTAAAAGTTGAGCCTCATTTTGGAGAGGTATATTTGCATATTTTTCATGCTTTACCTATGCTTGTGGTATTATTTGTTTCTATAATTTTTCTTTTTGATCCTTTTGTTATTCTAGGTTATGCTTTGGTAACCACTTTTATATTTTTTCTAAATTTCATCCTTTATGAATGTGTTCCTATGTCATCGTGGATTGATTTAATACTTTACATTTTAAAGTTTCCTCATTAAAAATTATCTATTGTATATGTTTTTTCAATGCAAAACATGAATCTGTGTGATACCCATGCATTCTATAATATACACAATAATATGTGGATCTTCTCACTAGATGTAAGGGGAGTAGTTTGATCAACTTAGATTTAATCATTTCTCTTATTAACTCACTTGAAATATTAGTTTATTTTTAATGATTTTTTAATTAATATTTTTAGAGTTACTTTGTTGTGATTTCTTTTTGTGATATATAACATTGCTTGTAACCAATTAACTAGGTGAAAGTGTGTATAACTGATTGACACTAGGGTACCTTTGAGGATTTTGCATTATAATATAATTTTCCAATGTTTTGATCTTTTCATGTAATAGATAACTCTACATTTATAAATCTAAAATTAACTTGCTCATACTGGTGATTTGATCCCTTAGAGTCTTACAATTGTAAACTCTAGTTACTTCTGATTGAACATGTATGCACATATGTTAAAGAAGGTTTAAAGAAGCTATAGGGTGAATGTATGTATTAGGAACAATAGTATAGGATTCCTCACCTTTTGGCAAGGTGATAGCATTGATCTGGTAAGAAGGCAAGTAGCTATCACCCTCTTGTGGGAGAGCAAGAGAATGAATTTCTATCTTATGCATAAAATATGAGATTGAAACTTGGTAGGGGTAGTTAGCTTATGTAAAAACCCTATAGCTAAGGAGTTAGGTATATCTAGGTAGAAACCATGTATATGGGATTAAATTCATGTAATTGGAGTTATTATTTGTATAGTTTTGATGTTTCTAATTGTACCATAGCTGCTCTTAGTGTTGAAGAATACTTCTCATTTTAGGATTTTGAGAATTCATGGCATGAGTTGCAGTTTGTGACTATTAAATGAATGTCTATGGTGGTATAGAAATAAGGTATGAAAAATATCCACAATATTTATTTGATTTAGTGGTTGGGAGCCACTAGGGTCTATACTATTTAATACTTAATAATTTTGAGGATTCGGTAGTCAAACTAAATGATTATTAACAATGACTTTTAAGCTAGAGTGAATCTTGATAAAAATAAGAAAAAGGAAGGGTAAAGAAGAAATAAATCTGATTGCAGGTTTTAATCACAAATATTATGACAAAATTATAATTACTTTGAGCACATTTGAACCAATTTATGTTATAAAATAGCATAAGCTCAAATTATATAAAAAATCAAGCAAAATTCTAAGGAAAAGTATAAATCATAAGTAAAAACCAAATTTAATTTAAAGGTTTGATGTTATGAACTGGATAACATAATCACATCAAAATATAGAGCAAATAAAATAAAGTGTATTTGATATCTTTATAGTCAATTTAGCATTTAGCATAAATGAACAACATTATGACAAAGAATGTAACTCAAACAATAAGAATCATTTAAATTCAAGATAACTGCATGTAATTGAGAGATAGTGTAGACATTTAAAAAAATGATGAGAGAATATTTTCAAAATCACTTAGTTATATTAAATGCTCCTAGTATCAATTACTCAAAAACCCTCTCTTTATAAATGGTAACCATCTACCTATTTATAGGAAACATGGGCAATTAATCGATTAAATTTTAAAAATATCTAGATGTGGATACGAATAGTTATCCTTGATATAAAGCCACAATGTGAAAAAAAACATGAAAAATTGACAAGAAAGAGTATATGCTAATAGACTAGCATATATTTTATAGCAATAATATTCCTTTAGGAATTCCATTGGTGAGTCCTTCTAATTAACCTTGTCTAAAAAGGTCCTTCACCTTGGTGTATTATTCCTTGATTAGCTCAAAGTCCACTGTAGGCTCCATTAGAAAATCCCCTTCTTTATCCACTAACTTTTAAAATTCACTATCTATCCAAGGTACAAGTTCCTTAACACATTATACTTTTACAATTTGCTTCCCTACAAAATTAATGGTATCAAGGGTTTTCTATTTATCCTTAACTAAATGACCTTGGTTGTATATGATGCCATAGATGTGGTTATCAACCCTCTGTTTGAATTATTCATCATCAATCATGCCTAAATTAGTGATTTCAGAAAGGTTATTTAATAGAATCCCTAGAATTTTCTTAATCTAGTTTACCAAATCTATGTCTCTTTTGCTAAAGTCCTTAACATCACTACTCTAGGTGATCAAATCTTATTTTTTTATCTATCAAAACTACCATGAGGATGTCCAAATGTCTCAATTTGATAATCTTGAAGATTAAGGCTTTATTTTTCTTATGCACCTTGATGAGTTCCTCCATTTGAGCTTCAGAATTCTGCCACTTGATAATTAAGGTTTGTGCCATGTCAACTTAATTGTCCAAAGCACTCAACCTAGACTTAATGCCTTTCAAATTATCAAATGCATCTATCAAGGATTTATTTATAATTTTTAATATATTTTTATGAATTTTCAAGAAGACCTCAGCTTCCTAATCTTATTTTTCTTTTTCCAAGTTGAGGTTCCTCTATTTCAATCTTTGAACTCCGACCAAGGCCATTTTTGATTGAGCTAGTACCACACTAGATACATCCTCTTGAAAAATAAGATGCTCCACTATTGCTTGTCCTAAAATATTATTTAAGCCTATAAATGGATCCATATTATACAAGGTGAACTCCTTAGTACCAACAGTGACTTTTTTGGTCACTAATCTTTCAAGAGCTGATGTCTCTAGATTAAATTTGACCTAAGTATCAAGTTCTTTCACTTGTGGTTGTTTAAGAATATCTATATTTGAGCTTCTATAGAATCATGGGGTACCAAACCATTCAATTTCCTTGTTATGAAGAATATGGATTCTTCTCTCTATTTGTTTATTTAACATATCCTAAATCCATGGTTTACCATTATCCATAACACCTATGTCCACTCGAGTCAGAGCTAGTGAAGGAGAAAGAGATGGGAATTTATTAAACTTCACATAAACTAACCAATAAATAATGGTTGGTCCATGAATATGATTCTCATCACTAAAGAGTTTTATTTCAATAGTGGGGTGAGTGAAAGTTATCCTAGGCCTCTTTCTTATAGCTAGGGGAACTAAGGCTAATTCTACCTATCTCTTTCCACTACTTAATGGAACCAACTCTTTGCCTACTTCCTCATATGGGTCTTTTTCCTTATCCAAACCATAAGTAGCCATGATGTTAACAAGGGAACTTTCCACTACTATTTCTCTAGTTTCCAAAGCAATTAAGCTGATAACTTCTATTGGGGAAGAAGGTATTGGTGGTGATGCCTAGATTTGGAGGCTTTCAATATGTCTTTACTCAATCTTGGACTCCTCTTTTTTATATTTACCTTTTGCTTTTACATTCTCATGTTTCTCAATCTAAGGTGACTTTGTCAATTTTCCCTGCTGAGGCTCAGAAGATTGTCCCTCAATAGGTGGTTCTTAATGTGTAGTCCCAGATGGCCCTTGTAATAAATGATATTTTAAAGGATGTAACTACCATATTTCTCTTAAAGGATTATTATCCCTAACCAACCTATGTTCTAAGCTCATGTATTTTGTAACCCTATATAGGACTTCTTCAATGTTATTTTCCCTTATGTAAATACCATCCCCCACACTCGTTTGATGCTTGTACTTAATCTTTTGGACCTTCCTATCATGAATATGGTTATCTACCCTATTATTGGGGTGTTTCATCTTAAGATAATCTAATTAGAAATCAAAAGAGTTCCTATTCACCACCATGATCTCCAATTGCTTCCAATTTTTTATTATAATTCTACTAATGTCAATTGGGAAGGGATGAACTTGAGCCTTTCTATTCTTCTTGCAATGCTAATCTATGCCATAGATGATTTGATAAGAAATTTCTTGCTTTAAAAGTTTACTAAGAACATATATGGGTAGTCTATATGGCTAGACCATGATTCCTTCTATCCTTATTATAGTGTAATCTATATAGAACCACACATCACCCATGGTCTCCACTTGTTTTTTGATTAGAGGATGAAGTATAAGAATAGGAATACTAGTGATTATTTTCAAAATGACTAGGAAAACACCATCACATATGAATTGCATATGAATCCTATATTTGAAAATATGTAGATTGGAGTAATGATCATAAATGGTAGTCCTACCATTATGGGACCAATTTTAGATGTGAAGGAAATTAATGGAGGCAAGGAGTGAGTCTTAGAGGTAAGACATCATAAATAAATATCTAGAGGTCTTTCTCTTGATTGTTGTAAATAGTTTCGCTAAGAGGAAACTTATCACGTCTTCAATGGGATGGGTTAGGTTTCTCTCCAACATGAAATGGACATAAGACACCCAAAAATTACATAAGTTATAGAAGATGCACCAAAGTCCCTATTCAATAAGGTCATAGCTACCCTAACACCTTCCATGAATTGGGTAATAGGAATCTCACCATTAGGGGTGTTGAAAACATGGGAACCTTAGATTAACCAAGGTGAATGAACTAAATCCAAGTTTTGAGAATTTTTCCATTCTCTTAAGGAAGGAAGATCAACATGAGGTAAAGGGAGCTTATAATAAGTCTCAAAGGCGATAGGAGCTATGCATGTAACTTTATTGACATTTATTTTATGAATAATCCATTCTCCATCTACTCTATAGTCAATAAAAATAGGAACAATAAGGTCAATGTAATGAATTACCTCTTTTTTAGTAGCTATGTGCTTAAGGCTTTCCATTTGAATTGATACTAAATCCTCATATATTTAGTACGCTAAAGGATTCCTCTTTTATTCCTAAGAAATTTGTTACAACTCTTCAACAAAGAAGAATAAATTAGACCAATTCCTTATTCCATTTACATTCAATGCTATTGAATCTAACTCTATATCTCTAAATACCCTTCTTTCACCATCTGAAGTTAGATAAATCTATGCTTTAAGCTTCATATGTTTGCTACCCACTACCATTTATAATAGTGTATTGTAATTGTAAAGCTATCAAAGTTCTCACTAAGGCACCTACTCTAAATTTAGTTCAAAATTATCTCAAGTGTCACCTAATTAATTTGAACCAATTCTAGCCTTCTTTATGGAGGATTTATGGTTTTTTAATTTAATGAACAAAACATCCATCTTTGATCTCATACGTGCCTTCGATATCATGGATCCTTTTTTATAATCTCTCCTATGTTTTTTAACCATGAAATATCTCTAATTGGGATCCTCCACACCTAAATGGAGCTTATGTCATAAGCTTTAATGCCTTTCATGACAATTTTCATAAATTCCATTTGAAGAGTGACCATTAGTTTTCAAAAAGTCCCATTTATTTTACTTTGAAAACCCAAATCCTAGTCTTTACATTTCATTGGTTCTTGATATTTGAGCTTATTAATTATTCCATTTATCAAGATTTAGAGGCCTTTAAAAACTCTTCAATTGGTTCACACTGCTAGATCAAATCAAGCAAGCAAGTGACTACCATCAGATCCTTTAGGAGATCTCGAGGCTTCTATGTTGATGTGCACTATTGGATCAAATCCAATGTGCAAGTGATCACCATTGGATCCTATAAGAATCTTACCCTTTTAATCAGTAAAAAAACTTAAGCCAAGTTTTTATTTTTTAATCTTGTCTTTATAAGATAACCAATAATCTCTTAAAAAGGCTTTCGAAATACCCCCTTAGATTAGGCTTTAAAAATTATCTAGGTTAAATTTGATGTGTTTGGTCATGTCAAATACATCCTTGCAGATGTCAAATGATGGGGGAAAACCTATCAATTTTAATATAATAAAATCTTTCTATTTCAATTTAAATTTGATGGATTTGGTCCCATCAAATATGTCCTCATAGACATCAAATGACAGGGGCAAACCTATCAATCTTAAAATAATGAAACTAATTGATCTAATAACTAAATGTCATGTGTAAAACCATTAGGGGATCTCAAAGCTTTGGGGATTGTCTAAGTTAAATTTGATGGGTTTAGTCCTATCAAATATGTCCTCGTAGGTGTTAAGTGATAGGGTTGAACCTACCAGATTTAAGATAATAAAATATTTTTGTTTCAATTTAAATTTTATCAGTTCAGTCCCATCAAATGCATCCTTGTAGATGTCAAATTATGGGGGAAAACCTATAAATTTTAAGACAATTAAATCCTTCTTTTCAATTTAATTTTTATAGGTTTAGTCCCATCAAATACATCCTCATAGATGTCAAATGATGGGGGCAAACCTATTAATTTTAAAATAGTGAAACTTATCTTTCACACCATTAGATTTGAAACCTATGATCAAGAAACTACTATTAGATCTTCACTAGGGACCAAATCATTAATTGTATGAATTTATAAAAGTCTTCAAGATTGAAACACTTATAGATCAAATATAGTGAAAAAGTGCAAAGTGTTAGATTTATAAAAGTGCATGAACTTTAAGCTAAAACCTAATTATGCATAAATTTCCTACTAGACTTTCCTATGAACATTTAAATTTGAATTTCTAGGGTTTATTATTTGGGAACCCTACCTTCTTTCATGGAACCTATAATTAATAACCTTCAATATGATTTTTAACAACATCAAATCATGATCAAAAAATATTTTACACTTATTCTAGGATATAGATGTTTGGGAAACAATCACATGGGTCCCCTTAAAAAAAAGATGGGGGTGTTGGTCTCAACAAATGGTGACTCACAGGGGCAACATAACAATATCTTAGAACATAGAGCTTTGGTTTAAAATTGTACATGAATTTTATATCCCTTTTTAGACATATATTCTCTTTTGAATCAACTTTCAATTTGAAACAAGTTAATTATGTATAAAATTTAAAATTAGATATTAAAACATAAAAATGCAGTGTGTGCTTTGATTACACTTACTATTTGTCATGAATTTCAAGAAATAACGTCTAGGTTCATATCCTTTTGGTATATTACACTTAACATTGAGTGCTTTTTGATATTATTTAATCATAATAACTCTTAATTTAGGGCAGGGTTGGGAATTGCTCTATTGTTAGCTAGGTGTCTATATCCCCAACATAGATACCTTTGGTTCTACTCAAGGTCTTGCTTCACTCCCAGACAATCATCCATAGCCCCAATGGAGATTACCTGAAACACCTTTGCTTTTATTTCCATAGATTTTGTAACGAGCTCTCTTTTTCTTTTCTTTATTTTTTACATTTTATAGGTCCATTTACAAATGTTGGAAACTAATACAACCTTGTTCTAAGGATTTTGTTAAATTTTATGGCATTATGATACTCTCCCATTTAATTGAAACTTTAGTCCATAACAAGGATGTGTTTTAAGTGTAAACATGAATATGAATTAATAAACTGAATTCACATTGTATACATGTGATTCTTCTTAAATCCAGTTTTGATATAGAATATGGTTTAAGTCTTTGTAAGATAGTAAATTCCTATACTAATTTATACCAATATCTCTAGCTTCTTCATACTAATTCATTTCTAGCCAAGGTCACTTGTGTAGGATTCATACCCATATTCTTGAGCAATTCTAAACCAAAAAATAATATGAGACTTTACCACAACCAATGAATACCACCAAGAAAGAAGAAGAGAAATACAATTTAAACAAAACAAATATACACAAACCCAAAAAGGAAAAAAAAAACAAAAAAGAAAGAGAACTAACTAGCCTACCTATTCTAATTTTAGCAATCTTACACATTTATTCCATGAAGACCTTTGGTGGGGAAACAAAAAATTAATGTGTGAAATATTGTCCATTAGTAGGTAATTTGAACTCTACTCCTTTGAGATATTTCAACTTGAAAGTATTGTTGCCCAGGATTTCTACAATTTGGTAAGGACCAATCTATAAAGGATTGAATTTACCATGTTTACCTTTGGGTTCTGATGCCTTATCCCAAAGGACCAAATATTCTTGTCTAAATACCTTCACTTTTGATACTTATAAAACCATATTTTCATAGTTGATTGGTGTCTATTGAAGTCTATAAATGGTTTTTATCTGGCATCTTCCAATCGAATAATGTCTAACAGTTGAGAATTAGGAAGTTCCTAACTATCTTCCATGTATTCCTACTTGAATGTGAACATAGGCAACTTAAAAGTGATGAGAAATATGGGATACTAACCATATACTAACAAAAATGGTGAATATTTTAGAGCTTGTTTGATCCTGATTCAATCTGCCCATAATACAAACTTAAGAAGTTTATGCCATGTTCTAGGTTTATCTTCAATAGATTTCTTGATAGCTTTCATCAGATTATTATTTATGGATTCAAAAACGCCATTTACTTGAGGATATTGATTAGAAGAAAAATTTATTGTAAATCCTTCATTATAAGCCCATTCTATCATTTCAATAGAAATGAATGTAGATCCATTGTCACACAACAAGGAAACTAGGTTTCCAAATCTAGTACAAATATTTCCTTCTAGGAAATTGATCACTTCCTCTGTTATGCATTGCTTAGTGGATATTTCCCTAGTCCACCTAGTACAATAATTAATATCAATTAGGAAAAAATTGTGACCTTTAAAATAATTGGGGTTTATTACTCCAACAAAGTCTAATCCCCATTGTGCAAAAGGTTTATCTACCATCACAAGTTTTAAAGGCATGGCTGCCTTTGGTTCCTTTATGCTAAAGATCTAGCATGAATGACACTCCCTCGCATATCCATAAGCATCATTAAAGAGTTTTGGATAATAATACATATCCCTGAGAATATTATGAGATGTGGTTCTTCCTGAAGCGTGTCCAATTCCTAATTTTTCATGAAAGGTAGTCATAATCCAACTTGCTTCTTCCTTCAACACACAACTCAAATAAATTCCATCAAAGTTCCTCCTATACAAGACTCCATTATTTATGAGGTAATGATCTACATTGAGCCTTATGGATCTCTTTTTTTCTCTTATAAATCCTTGGGGACAAACACCATTGATAAGTAAATGGATAATAGAGTCATACCACTCATTAGGTTGAAATTTTTGTTCATCAACTTTCATGATATGAACTTTTGGGTCAATACTAGTGATCATCTAAACTAGACCCTAGCATTTCACTAATTTTTAAATTGTCATCTTTATATCATATTCTTGTAGAATTTCCATCCATTTGCCTCTTCGTTCTCCAAGCTCATTTTGACTCAACATAAGTGTTGTAGCTGGATTAAGTACTATAACATGCACCTTATTTTGGAGGTAATGTCTAAACTTTTTTATTTATTTTAATAATGCATAAGTTTACTTATAAATCATATAATAATTCACTTCTATAATTTTAAAGTTGGTGCTCATGAAATCTATAGGATGATCATTCCCATCAAACTTTTAAGTTGACACTGTAGTATGCTTAGAAGCAAATGAATATAAATAGAAATATTTTGAAAAATTAGGACTTGTGAGGATTGGAGCTTCAATAATTGTCTTCTCAGTGTTAGTCAAGGCCTCCTTTAATTCTTGATTATAATAAATTATAACATCATTCTTAAGCATGTCATTCAAAGGCTTAACAATCTCAATGAAGCCTAAAATAAACTTGCTCACAAAATTAATATTTCCAAAGAATGACTTAAGTTATTTTTGACTATTGGGAAACCTAATTTTATAAATGGGCTCTATTCTATCAAGATCCATAGAGATTCCATCTTTGGTAATGACATGTCCCAATAATTTTCCCTCTATCACTCAAAATATGCTTTTCTTGGGGTTAAGAGATACACCATACCTCTTACATCTATCAAATACTTGTCTCAAATGTATGAAGTGTTCTTCTCTATTTTTAGAAAATACTGTAAGATAATCCATATATATGATGAAAAAATTACCCACTAAACCTTGGAAAGCATGATCCATGGCCCTTTGAAAAGTTTCCCCTAAATTAATTAATCCAAAAGGCATTCTCTTGTAAGTGTATGTTCCCCATTTAGTAGTAAAAGTTGTTTTCATACTATCCTTTAGAGCAACAAGAACTTGGTTATACCCAAAAAATCCATCCAAAAAGGACATCATGGAAGATCCTGAAATAGTTTGGATAACTTGGTCCAGAGAAGGTAAAGAATAATTATCCTTTTTAGATGCTCCATTTAGATTTCTAAAATATACGGACAATCTTATTTCTCCATTCTTTTTTTTACATGGACTAGGTTTGCCATCCAAGTGGAATTTTTAATAGGAAACATTATCCTATTCCTTATCATGGGTTCTAAAATAGGGTTGATTGGCCTTTCTTTCTATCTAAAATTTTTTTAACCTTCTTGAAGAGGTATGGTATGAGTAATGACCCTCAGGTTAAATATTTTCAAATCTTCATAAGACCAAGAAATTACATCCTTAAATTTTGTAATCAACTTTGTAGCTTTCCTATTTTCCATTTCATTACAAGCCTTCCCTATATTCACCATTTGGGGCTGATCATGTGAGCCAAGATTGGTTGTATGATAATCCTTGTCAATTACCTTGGGTTGCTTAGGTGCTTCAAAAAATTTATCAAAATCAAATAGTCTTTTCAATGAAATCATCCCTTTAGGTATATTATTATCACTTAATTGGATGATTTTACCATTAATTTATTCCAAATGAGAAGTTTCATCAATATCATCAATAACGCGAGCTTAAAAATCCCTAGAATTAGTTAAGAAAATTATGATTTGTCAATCATCATTGGAAACTTGGAAATGATTTATATTGTCAGGAAATGAAGGACAAGGTATTAGCTCAATACTAATGCTTTGAGAATCATGATTAGGCATGAGGTTAGTTGTAGCAGAGGCAAGCTCATCAATATTTTTGTTTTCTTCTCTTGGAATGGCTAAGATGTTGAAATCATCAAAAGATTTGATAAAATCCCACACCCTAAACTTATATCTCTTTAAGTGAGACAATTTACACTGGTACTTACTTTTCACTTAAATAACCACAAGTTAAAATTCTCCATAGATAAGGAGTTTTTTAACTTTGTGTTTAATGACAAACTACAATTGAAGTATGAGAGCCTCATACTCAACCAAATTATTGGTGAAAGGAAATTATAACTTATAAGAGACATGGTATTACTTTTCTAAAGGATTAATCAATACAATACTAGCTCCTAATCTTGATTTACACTTGTCACCATCAATGTATAAATTCCACAAACCACACATTTGGGAAGGACTCTTAGAAACTGGTTCTTTTGTAATTTCCAAAGTGAAAACTCCCAAATTAGAATCTAAGAAATTTACCATTTTGTTAACAAAATTATATTCTATTGTCATGTGTTTCATTCAAGGTTCCCTTTCTACTCTTTTTTGATTTGGCACACCTTTCCAAGGAAGTCATAAGTGTAAACAATCAGTAGGCATGTATCCATTTAAATCTTTAGTCCATTCTCTACTTAAATGAAATCCATAAGCAGTAGGAATTTCTACCACTTGGATATCAATGAATTAATAAACCCTTGATTCATTAGCTAGGCATATATGCACATTTAATAATTCTCCTACAACCTTAACTCTAGATTTATCTAATTGAGTGACTACCCTATCATATTTGATTGGAATTAACCCTAGTTGTTCACATATCCCAATAGGCATAATGTTGGTTGAAGCTCCAAAATCTAATAGACAGTTATGAACATTTTTTCCAAATATCCTGACTATAAGTAAAAAAGGTGGGGACTCTACTTTATTAATTTTTGTAATTAAATTTTCACTATCATTCTTAGGGGGTTTCATAGTTTTATTTGACAAAGATTCTAAGAGTAAGTCTTTTTGTTCTATGATTTGAGGTAGCTTGTGCAAAGTGATATTATATTTAATATTTTTCATATCTTCCACAATGTTGTAGCCAACTTTTCTTGGAGGATCAATAGTTAATGTTAACTTAGAATAAATTCATCTAAGAGGTTTAAGATTATTATTTGATATAATGTCTAGAGGGGTCCCATAACTGTTAGGAGTGGTAGAGGTAGTCAATGGTTGTTTTTGTTCCCTATTTCTCAGAGGATATGTCTTCAAAAATTGATGGAACGCTTGAATTTTCTAAAGAATATTCTTAGGCTCATTATCTTCTTAAAAAGGGAAATTAAATGTTTTTACCATATGTACTTAGTTAGATGGTTTAGATTTAGAAGAATTTATAGCAACAT
This sequence comes from Torreya grandis, assembly GCA_037957365.1. Lineage (NCBI taxonomy): Eukaryota > Viridiplantae > Streptophyta > Pinopsida > Cupressales > Taxaceae > Torreya > Torreya grandis. Next base: position 190,743 of record JARHVA010007964.1, on the reverse strand, counting down.
CTTTGTTTGGAACCACTTCAAACATGTCATGTTCTTGAAAATCTTCAAAATATTTACAAAACTCAATTCAATCAATATCACCATGTTTAGAAGTAGCATGTACCCTAAAATAATCTATTAAGGCAATATCAGTGAGGTTTGTATCCATATTATTTTTTCTAGGGAAAGACTGATTAGATTTTTTATTATAGAAACTAATTTCTAATACCTATTCTTGGGTCTATTGAATTTTTATAAAGTGAAGTTTGTAATGAAATTACTTCAAGAATTAAGTATAACAGCAGAATTATATCCGAATATGATTGAAATATATCCAAATATATGATAATAGATAATCGAATTCGAGGGGGCAACCTCCACAAGCTTCAATAAGAGCATAATTCATAATCTGATGACAAATGATTACCCACTACCTCCTATATATAGTCTATCTAGGTCATGGTTACTCCATAGGCTGACCTACTAATCAGAAGAAATCATAGATAAATGTAATATAATGTCAAAGAGGGATAAGTAAGCCATAAGTCAACTAATACTATCCTCATACTTGTGATAGGTTAGGGGTGTAGCATGCCCTTCCCATTCAAACCAATGTTGTCCTCAACATTGAACAACTCTAGATGTTGTTGCAGAAAATCTTCACCTTCCCAAGTTGCATCTTCACTACTTTGGTTTTTCCACTTGATCAAATATTCCTTAATCTCTCTGGTTCTCAACCTCTTAGTACATGTTTGGAGGATCTTCTCTGGTTCCATAATGACTCATCCTTCTTCATCTAGTTCTAAGAGCTCTATTTGGGTGGAAACTTTCTATCTAATGATCTTCTTCAAACAAGAAACATGAAATATTGGGTGTATGTGAGATGAATGAGGTAACTCAAGCTTATAAGCCACACTTCCAATTTTTTGTAGAACCTGATAAGGGCCATAATACTTAGAAGCAAGTTTGTTGTCCTTTTTCTATTGCTTCAAGGACATCTTCTTGTAAGGCTGAAAATGAACAAATACCCAGTCACCCACCTCAAAATTTCACTCACTATAGTGTTGATCTACTTGTTGCTTCATCCTATTTTGTGCCAAGGCCAAATTCTCTCTCAAACTAGCCAAAACCTCTTGTTGATGTTGAATGTGCTCTTCCACATCTCGAACCTTGGTGTGCACCTTTAATGAAGAAGTGATGGAAGTTGGATGGTAACCATATAGTGATAGAAATGGAGACATTTTAGAAGAGGTATGAAAAGATGTGTTATACAACCATTCTGCAAGTGGTAGCCATTTAACCTAATGTTCTTGTTTATCTGATACAAAACAATAGAGATACCCCTCTAAACATTTGTTAACCACTTTAGTTTGTCCATTAGATTGGGGGTGGTAAGATGAGCTATGAGCTAGCTGAGTACCCAAACAAGAAAATAGTTTAGTATAGAAATTACTAGTGAAAATAGGATCATGATCACTTACAATTATTTTTGGGGTTCCATGTAATTTGAGAACTGCTTCCATAAAAATAGTTGCTACTGTACTTGTTGAAAATGGGTGTGAAAGAACACAAAAATGGGCATATTTTGTAAGCCTATCCACAATGACCAAAATAACATTCTTTCTTTTAGAACAAGGCAACCCAGTGATGAAATCCATGGAAACCTCCTCCCACCTTTGACTAGGAATTTCTAACTATTGTAACAAACCTAGGGTCTTAACTTTTTCACCTTTATTCTATTGGCATATAAAGCATTCTTCCACAAACTTTTGTACATCTCCCTTGAGTCCTTCCCAAAATAATTCTTTCTTAATTATATGATATGTTTTCAAGAACCCTGAGTGTCCCCCAATTGGAGATACATGCAACTCTACAAGAATCTTATGCTTAAGCTCTAAATTTTTGCACAAGTATAACCTACCCTTATACCATAGGACATTACCTTTCCATTCAAATTTGTCAGAGGATAAATTACCTTTCTAGAGATTCTAAATCAAAACTTGTGTATCCTTGTCATTCTCCCATTCTAATATAGCTTCATCCACCCAATCTGCTTGCAATATGGACATTGCACAAAGTAATGCTTCTATGGATGCATCCTGTCTAGATAGTGCATCTGCTACTACATTATTTTTACCCTTCTTGTAGATGATTTCAAAATCATAACCCAACATTTTGGTTACCCATTTTTGTTGTTCCTAAGATGATAATCTTTGCTCCAAAAAGTATTTGAGACTATCATCATCCGTTTTCACCTTAAAGTGTCTACCCATCAGATAAGGCCTCCATTATTTAACTGCATGAAGAATAGCCATCATTTCTTTCTCATATATAGGTTTTTGTAGATTATTACCTTTGAATTGATGACTTTCAAATGCAATGGGTCTTCCTTCCTGTATTAGTACTACCCCCAATCCAGACCCAGAAGCATCACATTCAATAGTGAATGTTTGTGAGATGTCTAGAGTAGCCAAAATTGGAGTGGTGCACATAGCTACTTTTAGTTTCTAAAATGCTTTGGTGGCATCATTAATCCATTGGAAAGCATCCTTCTTTAGAATTCAGTGAGTGGGGCTACTATGCTACCATAACCTTTAACAAATATTCTATAGTAACCTATTAGTCCAAGGAACCCTTGAAGGTTTTTGAGAGTTTTTGGCATGGGCCATTCCATTATCACTTTGATCTTTTGGGGATCAAATTTTACCCCTTCATGGGAAACAATGTGACCAAGGTACTCTACCTCCTATACTCCAAAAACACATTTAGATGGCTTTGCATAAATTTGGTGCTTCTCCAAAACTATCAACACTTGTTTCACATGTTGCAGATGTGCTTCCCATGTCTGACTATAAATCAATATGTCATTAAAGAAAACTAGCACAAGCTTCCTTAAAAAAGACCTAAAAATAGTGTTCATAAAGCTTTGAAAAGTAGATGGTGCATTTGTAAGACCAAAGGGCATTACCAAAAACTCATAATGGCCCTCATGTGTTCTAAAAGTAGTTTTGTGAACATCTTCATCCTTGATTCTAATTTGATGGTACCCTGAGCAAAGATCCAATTTTGTGAAATAATTAGCACCATGCAACTCATCAAGTAAATCATCAATTACTGGAATGGGAAACTTATCTTTGATGGTGTACTTGTTGAGTTCCCTATAATTTGGGCACATCCTCCATCTGTCATCCTTTTTCTGCACCATGACCACTGGTGATGAATATGCACTTTGGCTATGCTTGATGATCCCTGCCTCTATCATCTCATGGACCATCTTTTCAATTTCACTCTTTTGTGCATATGGATATCTATATGGTCTGATATTTGGTGGTTGACTACTTAGAATTAGTTGAATGGCATGATCATGTTCTCTTTTTGGTGGTAGTCCTTTTGGCATGGCCCCAAAAATAGATTAGTGGTCTTTAAGAATTATTTTTAGATCAAGATGTGTAGATACCTATGTGGGTTGAACTTCTATGGATCATAATCATGCAATAATTCCCTTTGCCCCCTTTTTTAGCATCTTGGTCATCTGATGTGAACTAACCAATTGTGGATATTTTGCAAGTAATCCATGTAGTTCAATTTCTTACCTTTAGAATGAAAGTGCATGAATAGTTCTTAGAATTTCATCTTAATGGTACCTAAGGTTGTGAGCCATTTGACTCCCAAAAAAATGTATATGTTACCCATGGGAATAGCAAACATAGGAGAGTCAAGATTGTACCCACCCATAGTAAGCTTAATACTATGGCATTTGCTTGGACAATTAATTGTGCCACCATTTGCAATCATGACCTAAAATTCTGGTGCTGGGTAGATGAAGCAATTCAATCAAGTGGCCAACTTATGGTTTATAAAGTTATGTGTGCTCCCTGAATCAATCAAACTATCACCTTCTATTTCTTGAGGAAACCTACCACCTTAAGAGTTTGTGGAGTGCTAATACGTGCAAGTGCATGACAAGAGATTGTAGGTTGGGAATCCTCAAGTACCTCCTCTATATCTTCCTCATCATCATTAGAGGCATCATCTGCTTCTTCATCTTCATTTGGTCCCTCAATTTAAAATAAATTCTTCTCAACACATCTATGTCCTTTACTCCACTTGATATCACAACTAAAACATAATCCTTTTACATGCTTCTCTTTAATTTGTTGAGGGGTCAATCTAGTAGGTGGAGTAAATGTTGGTGATGATATGCTATGATCTTTGAAGTGAGTGAATGGCTACTTCTTATTGGTTATGAATTTTTCCTTAGATCTAGGTGATAAGATAATAGATTCAGAAATATTAAGTGGATTAAACATGTGTACCTCATGTTGAATGTGGTCCTTGAGTCCACCCAAAAATAGGTCATTCAAGTTTGCTTCAGAAATTGTCTCCACACATAAGGATAGGTTCTAAAAATGATGAATATAATCCTTGATGGAGCTAGTTTTTCACAATTTTACTAGTTAGATAAAGTAATTCTTTGTCACACTATTTCCATAGTGTAATTGTAGCTCCTCTGTAAACACTTACTGGGTGACATTGAGAGTCATCTTTTTCTTTTGAGCACACAACCATCGATACCAAATGAATTGATAAGGTTCAAGATACAAGGATGCCATGGTAACATTCTATCCACTTGAAATCTGATGTAGGTCAAAAAAACTCTCCATTTGGTTGAGCCAATTGACTGGATCTTTTCCATCAAATTTGCGCATATCCACCTTTGGTAATAGGTTCCTTTGTGGCCATAGAGTTGGATTTGAAGTAGACTGGTTAGGAGAACCACCCTGGTGGGTTTGTGAAATAGAGTTAGATTGATGAATTGATTGATTAATTTTTAAATCCATCATGATATCTCCAAAACTATCTTTTATGGATTGTATATTAGATTGTATGACTTGCACCTCACTCTGAATGCCTTGCACACTATAGTCAAGCTGGCTCACTTTGTGATCTATGTCAGAAAACCCTTATACAAAGCATCTATAACATCCCCATTATAACTCCATCTCATCCTTGTTAGGAGTTTTACCTAGAGTTTCAGCACCCTTTCCTCAGCCTCGAGTTTGTGGACCTACCATAAAAGGGTTCTATGATGTCGACCCTTATTGACACTTTTGACCCAACTTTGACCAAATGATTTTGGAGTCATTTTGGCCTCAAATCAAAATATACAAAGAACAAACCATAGCCAAATTTTTATAATCTTTACAAAAATGTAAACAACTTAGAAAAATTCTTTGAGTTGCATACTATAGAGAAATTTTATGAAAAACCATAAAATAGTGATAAATTTTGTAAAACAGATCCAAATGAGCTGAAATTTTAGTGGAAGCTTAATTTGATTATTTATAACCTGCAATAAAAAATTATCAAAGTAATTAGCAACTTCTTTTTATATATCACAAAATTTTAAAAATTAGTGTTTCACCCACAAGATTGCCCAAATCATAGTTCTGATACCACTTGTAATTAAATTACTTCAAGAATTAAGTATAACAGCAGAATTATATCCAAATATGACATAAATATATCCAAATATATGATAATATATAAGCCACTTCGAGGGGGCAACCTCCACAAGCTTCAATAAGAGCAGAATTCACAATCTGATGATAAATGATTACCCACTACCTCCTATATATAATCTATCTAGGCCATGGTTACTCCATAGGCCGACCTAATAATCAAAATAAAGAATAGATAAATTTAATATAATGTAAAAGAGTGATAAGTAAGCCATAATTCAGCTAATACTATCCTCATACATGTGATAGGTTGGGGGTGTAGCAAAATTCCTTCCAAAATTATCATTAGCATTACCAACTTGTTTTTGAAATTGTAGAAAATTAGTGCTAAGATTCTGTACCATTTTCAATATAGAGTCATTCTTTTTTTGGAACCTCAACATTTTGACTTTGGTTACTATTAATTCCATTTATAGGCACTAAATCCTTTTGATCATTATCATGAAATCCATCAGTAATTTGATGACTCAAGAATCCTAGATTTTGATTAAGAGCATCATGACTAGTAGGCAATACATTCAAAGTAGGAAACTAGTTTAATGATGGATTATTTTGGTGATTACTTAGGAAAATGTTTAATGTAGGCATTTGAATATTAACATTTGGGATAGAATAAGCCATATGTCCTTGGGGTTGCATTTGGTCACTAATAACCACTACTTCAGAATAGGCTTGAGCCAACGTGATGATATACGTAATAGCTTTATTCAAAAATATATAGCTCATGGGGTCAACAACATATTTATAAACATCCTAAGCTAAAGCTTCATTAGGTTTATATGGATCCATGGTTTGGCTAAACATATTTTGGAGCTTGGCATTGAATAACCTATTAAGTTAACTAGTATCTCTCTTACTAGTTGGTAATTGATGATAAATGAAACAAGGGCTTATGATCTTTCCAAATTTATCAATGAAAATAGTGTCATAATTATTTCATGAAATAATACAATTGTTAGGTAAATTAAATAACCATTCATATATAGCATATTTAAATGTAAATAGGAAAAACCTACATGCTACATCTTTATGAATAACATTAAACAATATTAATGCAACTTTGAAAGATTTAACATGTTCTTGAGTAGTCATAATACCAATTGGACTAAATATTGGCAAATATTTTTCTAGATTTCTTGGTAAATCATGAACTACACCTAGTATACTAATAGGGTAACTTCTAAGCCACACCATGTTTGGATGAAGATCAATAATAGGAATCCCTTGCAAAGGTGATGATGGTAGATATTTAGAATACCTAGGTTTACCTCTATCTTCCCTAGTCCTTCTATCAGTTTCTAGTTTAAGCAAGGGTTCACTAGTCTCTAAATGTGATCTAGTCCTAATCCTTGGTAATTCCAACCTAAATACTAAGTATCCTATTTTAAAACATGGTGTAACACATTAATTTCCTAATAATGGCATATAATATGCATACTAAGCTTAATTTTCAAAACATTTTTTAATAAGAGGACAAAGGACATCAATCTTTAAATAAACAAGTTTAAAGATATACTAAATTATGCAAAGATGACCAATATTTTAAACTTATGACTCAAATAAAAAATTTATTGTCAAATAATTTACAATTTTGAGTAAAATAAGCCATCCTAACTCCAAATACTAGCTCATTTATAACAATAAAATCCATATTTACATAACGGTTACTAATATTTACACAATTTATGTTAAAATAAACATAATTATGTAAAATGTATATAATTCTGACCAAATATACACCTAAACATATTAAGCATATTTAAAGAGGCCCTCCTTCTAGTCCCAACAAAGCTTCTCTTGTTGATGCTTCTAATTGTACCATAGGTGCTCTTAGTGTTGAAAAACACGTTTCATTTTAGGATTTGGAAGATCCATGGCATGAGTTATAGTTTGTGACTATTCAAAGATTGTCTGTGGTGGAATGAAAGCAAAGTATAAAAACTATCCATAATATTTATTTGATTTAGTGGTTGTGATCCACTAGGGTCTATACTATTTGAATACTTAATAATTCTCAGGATTCGGTATTCAAACTAAGTGATTATTAACAATGACTTTTAATATAGAGTGAATCTTGATAAAGATAAGAAAAAAGGAAGGTTAAAGAAGAAGAAAATGTGATTGCAATTTTTCATTTCAAATATTATGACAAAATTCCAATTACTTTGAGCACATTCGATCCAATTTATGTTATATAATAACATAAGATCAAATTATATCACAAATTAGGAAAAATTCAAAGGAAAAATATGTAAGAACCAAATTTACTATAAAGGTTTATTTTTGTGACTTGGAAAACATAAGTACAGACATATATAAAGCAAATAAAATGATGTATATTTGAGATATTTATAGTCAATTTAACATTTAACACAAATTAACAACCCTATGACAATGAATGTAACTCAAACAATAAGAATCATTCAAAGTCGAGATAATTACTTATAATTAAGATATATCATAGGCATTTAAAAAAATGATTTGATAATATTTTTATAATGCTTTAGTTGTATTAAATGCTCCTAGTATCACTTGCTCAGAAAACCTCTCTTTAAAAATGGCAACCATTTGCCTATTTATAGGAGAAATGGACAGTTAACTAGTTAAATTTTAAAAATATCAAAATGTGGATAAGGATAGTTGTCCTTGATATAAATCCACAATATGACAAAAAACATGCCAACTTGACAAGAAAGAGTATATGCTATTAGACTAGCATATATTTTACAACATTCATATTCCTTTAGGAATTCCATTAGTGGTTCCTTCCAATTAACCCTATTTAAACAATTCCTTCACCTTAGTGTATTCATCCTTGATCAAATAAAAATACACTCTAGGATTCATTATACAATCCCCTTCTTTATCCAATAACTTGACAAATTAACTATCTATCCAAGATACAAGTTCCTTGACACATTGTACTTCTATAATTTGCTTCCCTACAAAAGTAATGGTACCAAGGGTTTTTTGGTTGTGCTTAGTTGAATGACCTTTGATTTTTATGATGCCATAGATGTGGGTATCAATTATTTTATATAACTATTCATCATCAATCAAGCCTAAATTAGTGGTTTGAGAAGGGTTTTTTAATAGATTCCCTAGAAGTTTTTTAATCTAGTTTTACCAAATCTATGTCTCTCTTACTGAAGTCCTTAACGTCACTACTCTAAATAATCAAATATTATTGTTTATCTATCAAAACTACCATGAGGATGTATAGATTTTTGAGTTTGATAATATTTAAGTTCAAGGCTTTCTTTGTCTTATGCACCTTGATGAGATCCTCCATCTAAGCTTGAGAATTCTACCACTGGATGATTAAGGTTTGTTCCATATAAACTTGATGGTCCAAAGCATTCAATATATACTTAATAATTTTCAAATTCTCAAATGCATCCATAAAGGATTTATTTAGCATTTGTAATATATTTTCAAGAATTGGAAAGAATACCCAAGCTTTCAAATCTTACTTTTCTTTTTCCATGTTGAGGATCCTAGGTTTCAATCTTTGAACTCCAGCTAAGGTCATTATTGATTGAGATATTATTGCACTAGATATATCATCTTGAAAAATAGGATGCTCCCTTGTTTCTTGTCTTGGAATAGGATTTAAGCCTGTAAATGGCTCCACCTTCTACAAGGTGAACTCCTCAGTACCAACATTGACTTTCTTGGTCACTACTCTTTTAAGAGTTGATGTATCTAGATTAAATTAGATGTTAGGATCAATTTATTTTACCTATGGTTATTTAAGAATATCTACATTTGAACTTCTAGATGCTCTTGGGGTACCAACCTATTGTCTTTCCTTGTTATGAATAATCTAGATGCTTCTCTCTTCTTGTTTATTCAACATATCCTGAATCCATGGTTTGACATGATCTTGAACACCTATGTGTACTCGAGTCAAATCCAATGAAGGAGAAAGAGATGGAATTTTTTATAACTTCCCATAAATAAAACAATTAGGAATGGTTGGTCCATGAATAAGATTATCATCACTAAAGAAGTTTAATTCACTAGTGGAGTGAGTGAAATTTAATGTAAGCATCTTTCTTAGAGCCAGGGGAACCAAGGCTAATTCTACCTATCTCTTTCCACTACTTAATGGAACAAAATATTTACCTACTTACTTATATGTGTCTTATTCCTTGTCCAAACCATAAGTGTTTGTGATGTTAACAAGGGCACTCTCCACTATTTCTCTAGTTTCCAAAGTAATTAAGTTGATAACTTCTATTAGGGAAGAAGGCCTTAGTGGGGATGCTTGGATTTGGAGGCTTTCAATAGGTCTTTTCTCAATCTAGGAATCCTCAATTTTATATTTACCTTTTCCTTTTGCATCATCAAGTTGCTTAATTAGAGGTGAATTTGTCAATTATCCCTAATAAGGATTAAAATAGTTTCCCTTAGTAGGTGGTTCTTGATGTGTAGTAGTAGATGACCCTACAAAAAAGTGATACTGTAAAGGATGTAACTACCATATTTCACCTGAAGGCTTATTATCCCTGACCAGCCTATGTTATAAGGTTATGGTGTGGTTTTTGACCCTAGAGAGGACTTATTCAAATGTTTTTGCCCTTGTGTAAATACCATCCCCCACACCTATTTGATGCTTATACTCAGTTTTTGAGACCTTCCTATCCCTAATATGGTTAGCCACCCTATTATTGGGGTCCCACATGTTAAGATCATCTAATTAGAAATCAAAAGAGTTCCTATGCACCTCCATAATATCCAAATGACTATAATAGTTTATTATAATTCTACCAATGTCTAGTGGGAAGGGATGAACCTAAGCCTTTTTATTCTTCTTGCAATTCCAATCTATGCCCTGGATGATTTGATAAGTAATTTCTTAATCTGCAAGTTTATTGGGAGCTTATATGGGTAGTATATATGGCTGGACCATGATTCCTTCTATCTTTATTACAATGTAATATAGATATAACCACACTTCCCCCATGGTCTCCACTTATTTTTTGATTAGAGGATGAAGTCTAGGCATAAGAATACTAGTGATTATCTCAAAAAAGATTGGGAAGACAACATCATATATGAATTACATATGATTCCTATATTTGAAAATATGTAGTTTGGAGTAATGATCATAAATGGTGGTCCTACCATCATGGGACCAATATTGGATGCCAAGGAAATTAATAGAGGCAAGGATTGAGTCTTAAAGGTAAGACATCATAAAGAAATGTGTGGAGGTCTTTCTCTTGATGGCTGTAAATAGTTTGGCCAAGAAGAAACTTATCAAGTCTTTAATTGGAGGGGTTAGGTTTCACTCCAGCATGTAATGGACACAAGACACCTAAAAATTACACAGATAGGTTACAGAAGAGGAACCAAAGTCCCTATTCAATAAGGTCATAGCTACCCTAACACCTTCCCTAAATTAGGTAATATAAATCTCACCATTAGGGGTATTGAAAATATGATAACCTTGGATTAACCAAGGTGAAAGAACTAAATCTAGGTTTTGGGAATTTATCCATTCTCTTAAGGAAAGAAGATCAAAATAAGGTAAAGGGAACTTATAATAAGTCTCAAAGGCCATGGGAGCTATGAATACAACTTTACTGACATTTCCTTCATGAATAATCCATTCTCCATTCTCTCTATGGTCACCAAAAATAGGAACAAGGTCATTGAAATGCATTACCTCTAGTTTAGCAACTACATGATGAAGGCCTACCATTTGAATTGATACTAAATCCTTGTAACTTGGTACACTGAAGTATTCCTCTTTTCTTCTTGAGAAATTAGTTAGAACTCTTTGACAAAGAATAATAATTCAAACCAATTCCTTATTCCCTGTATATTCAATGCTATTGAATCTAACTTTGTATCTCTAAAGATCCTTCCTTCACCATCTGAATTTAGATAAAGATCTACTTCAATCTTCATCTATTGCCTACCCACTACCATTGATAATAGAGTATTGTAATTACAAATCTATCAAAGTTCTCACTAAGGAACTTGGTGTAAATTTATTTCATAATTATCTCAAGTGTCACCTAATTAATTTGAACTAATTCTATCCATTTTTATGAAGGGTTTAGGGTTTTTCTACTTTAATGACCAAAACATCCAACTTTGATCTCATGCATGCCTTGGATATGATGGAACCTTTCTTATCATCTCTCCTATGTTTTTCAATCATGAAATATCTTTCATTTGGATCCTCCACACCTACATGGATCTTATGTGGCAAGGTTCAATGCCTTTTTCAAAAAAATTCATAAATGTCATTTGAAGAGTGACTGTTAGTTTTCAAAAAGTCTTTTTTATTTTCCTTTAAAAAGCCAAATCCTAGTCCTTATATTTCATTGGTTCTTGATCTTTGAGCTTATTAATTATGCCATCTATAAATTTGTAGAGACCTTTTAAAAGTCTTCAATTGTCTCTCAAAATTAGATCAAATAAACTGAGCAAGTGACCACCATCAAATACTTTGGGAGATCTTGAGGCTTCCATGTTGATGTGCACTATTGGATCAAATATCATGAGCAAGTGATCACCATTGGATCCTACAAGAATCTTACCATTTTAATCAGTAAGAAAAACTTAGGCCAAGATTTTTTGTCTCAATCTTATCTTCATAAGTAAACCAAGAATCTCTTAAAAAATCTTTATAAATACCTCCTTTGATTAGGCTTAAAAAATTATCTAGGTTAAATTTAACGGTCAGTCTTGTCAAATGCATCCTCACAAATATCAAATGATGAGGGAAAACCTATCAATTTTAAGACAATAAAATATTTATATTTCAATTTAAATTTTATGGGTTTGGTCCCATCAAATACGTCCTCACAGACATCAAATGATGGGGGTGAACCTGTCAATTTTAAAATAATGAAACTAATTGATCTAATAACTAAATGCCATGTGTAAAACCATCAAAATATCTCAAAGCTTTAGGGATTATCTAAGTTAAGTTTGATGGGTTTGGTCCTATCAAATACATCCTCACAGATGTCAAATGATGGGGGTGAACTTGCTAAATTTAAGACAATGAAATCTTTCTATTTCAATTTAAATTTTATGGGTTCGGTCCCATCAAAAACATCCTCAAAGATGTCAAATAATGGGGGTGAACCTATCAAATTTGAGATAATTAAATATTTCTATTTCAATTTAAATTTGATGGGTTTGGTCCCATCAAATATGTCCTCATAGACATCAAATGATGGGGGCAAACCTATCAATTTTAAAATAATGAAAATTATCTTTCACACCATTAGATTTAAAACCTTCAATCAAGCAATCACCATTAGATCTTCACTGGGGCCTAAATCATTAACTGTATACCTTTCTAAAATGCTTCAAGCTTAATGAACTATTGGATCAAATCTAGTGAAAAAGTGCAAAGTATTAGATCTACAAAAGAACATGAAATTTAAGATAAAACCTTATTATGCATAAATTTTCCCACTAGACTTTCCCATGAACATTTAAATTCAAATCACTAGGGTTTATTATCTATGAACCCTAACTTCTTTCATAGAACCTATAATTAATAACCTTAAAGATGATTTTTAACAACATAAAAACATGATAAAACAATATTTCACACTTATCCTAGGATATAGAATCTCAAGAAACAATCACATAGGTCCCCTTTCAAGAAACAATATGGGAGGTGTTGGTCTACACATATATAAATATGATTCTAAAGAATACTCCATATGATAGAGCAACCAAGGGATAGATAACATCAAATTGTGCACTAAGTCATAAAGAAATTTTACATGTGCTATGATATGTCTAATATGTGTGGTAAGATAAACTTGAAAAAGTTTCCATCTGAGAGATAGAAAGAAAAGGGTAGAGAGCATGGAATTGTGCATTAATGCATAAAGAGCTTTGATTTGTAGCATAATATTTCTAACATGTTTATAAAAATATATTTGGAAATTATTCCACATGAGAGAGAGAGAATGCAAAATAAATATTGTAATATTGTGCATGTTTAACATTTAATTTTATATTTTCATCACTTATTATGAAAATTAAGCATGAAATGCAAAGAGTGAGTCTTTTCACTAACATATGGTAAATTTCATCATTCATGTACATGATAGGACCAATGGGGCTCTCCTTATTTCTTGTAAGAAATGTAAGATTTTTTTTTAAATAAGATCCTTTTTTGAAATCTGATTTTTGGAATGTAAGGTCATATCTCAAAATTAAATAGGACCTAGTACATGCAAATAATGTTTGAAATATAATTATTTACATAATTTACTTTGTAAATTTGAATTTGAAAGTGAATTTTGAGTTAGATATGCAAGTAAAAAATTGGAAATTAATTGGAAAATTTGTGATTTAAGGAGACCTAAAAGATGCCACTAGGGTTTTAAAAAATAAATGTTTTTTGAAAATTACTATTATATTTTAAATGGATTTTAAAATTTAAATATGTTAGTAAAAATTCATAAAATGATTGGAAAAATACTAGGAAATTACTGTGACCTAGTATGGTCAACTAGGGTTTGAAATAAATTTATTTTAAAATTACTACAAAATTTTAAAATTTAAAGCTAATTTTTTCTTTTATTATGTAGGTAAAAAATTAAAATAAATATAAAATTTAACCTAGGGTTTCTAGGGCTTTTATGTGCAAATGAAGTAAGTCAAGTTCACCAAATTATTTAACAATTTTTGGAATATTTTAGGTTTTATTCCTAATTTAGTTAAAGGGTCTAGATTGATAAATTAGTAAATAAATATGAAGTAATTAAAATATTGACTTATGTAAATTAGATTTAAATTCAAACTTTTCTAAAAATAGTAACAAGAGGGAGAAAATAAGACTTAGCTTAAACTATGTCAATCTAACTGAGACAATATCTGATATTTATTATGCAAGCCTAGGACACTTTCACAAATAGGATTTTGAATTTCATTTTCTAATTGGATAGGAGTGATTAAATTAGATAGGAGTGGTACCAAAATTGTAGTCCTTATCTATCATTGTTGTCTATAGGATCCAATCTTTTTGGGTTTTGTTTGACACATATGTGTGACCTTGTCTCTAAGTTTTTGGTAGTCAAAAGTATGTAGATCTCCCTGTAGAGTATATTTTATATTCAAACCTTATATTTCATTATAATTTTACCAATTTTGAATAAGAGTGGGGGTTAATTTGTGTAATATTCAATAGACATGGATCCACACCCCTTGTGTGGGCACACTACCTACATACCAATGCTTTGAAGAGGGATCAAGTCATATGTAGTTCTCCCTTTGAAAATGCTTGGTGTAATTATGATATGATAATTCAAGGAAATGATAAATTTGGTGTCAATGAGATGACTAGGAACTAATATAAGGATTTGAATAAGCTATAAATAGTATTAGATGGCTATATGTAGAGAATAAGGAAATGAGCTTAAGTACTCTTTCTTGTATTTTTGATTGCTTTGTGATATTTTCCAACCCTTCCCAAATTATATTTGAATGGAATTTTATAGGGATCTATTGGTCATGGTTTAAATGTGCTCACATTAGGCTAACAAGGAAAAGGATGGGGAACTAAAATAAATTAACTATTGGGAATAGAAATGAGCTTGGACAACAATGCTAGAAGTGGATAGGAGTGGCATTAGTGTTATAGTCCTAGTGTGTCACTATTATCCTAGGTAGATGGGACATAGGGGGTTGGATTGATCATGAAAAGAGGGTCTTGGCTCAGCTAAGATCATGTTTGAAAGGATATATATGACTAGGAATCAGTGAAAATAATCATGTGAGGGTCACGAGAGAAAGAAAAAGGGATTTATGGATTAAGAGTCATAAGCCACACTTAAGTTACCAATTTTTCATTTTTATATGAATACATTCACAATGAAGTCAAGGTGATTGCTAGAGAATTATTACAATCCAAAACCTTCCTCATAGAAATAAATAAAAATTTCTTAGTGTTAATCTCTAAAAAGTAGGGAGCTAATAACATATAATAACTCTACCATATTATACTTTACAATACCATGCACAAAATTTGCTCTTCAATCCTATTAAAATTAATGTAACATCTCTTAGATAAAGTCATTGGGGAAAAACATGGGGATTTTTGGGTTGGAAGACAAATAATAGATGGTATCATTCTGGTTCATGAAGCTATTCACTCCATCTCTAGAACCTTGAGGCAGGGAATGTTCCTTAATTTGGACATGATGATAGCCTACAATCAGGTCTCTTGAAGCTTCTTCATGCTAATTCTGGAGAAGCTAGGATTTAATCATGACACTAGGAAGATCATATATAACTACATATAAAATCCTAAATTTTATGTTATCATAAATGTAATTACAAAAAGATTATTCCCTAATTATATAGGACTAAGGCAAGGTGACCCCATCTCTCCTTACCTTTTCATAATTTTAGTAGAATTTTTTGGAAGGAGTATTTTTAAAGTCCACACTCAGGGACTGATAAAAAGAATTTTAGTGGCACTTTATATAGATCCTATCATGCATGAATAGTTTACTGATGATACCTTTATCCTAGGAAAAAACTCTATGGATGAAACCAATCACTTGAAACTTATACTTAAAAATTATGAGGATGTTTTGAATAAGTGCATCAATTTTAAAAATAATTCTCTATTTTTCATTAACACTCCTCTATTTTAAAAGAAAATAATTGCCAAAATTTTTGAATGCCAGGTGGACAAACTTCTAGAAAGTCATTTAGGCATTCCACCTTCTGATCTTTGAAACCCTCTCATTGATCAAATACAAATAAATATTTTTAGGTGGAAGGGTTACCTTTTGACACATGTAGGGAAGTAACAACTACTAAAAGCCTCAATCTAGAGTATTCCCATTTAGCAAATGTTTATTTTAAAATAACCTCCAAGGTGGCCACTACAATTAAACAAATCCAAAAAAACTTCTTATGGAGTGACACTGAAGAAATATTTATGTGCAATCTCATCTCATGGGGAAAATCCTATCATCCTAAAGAAAAAAAGGGTATGGGCCTTTGAAGCATAAAATCTATAAATAGGGCCTTGTTGGTGAAAATGGGTTGGAGACTCATGAAGGAAGATAATGAATGGGCAAGAACAATTAAATCCAAATACCTGAAAGTGAAGGAAGTGGATGACATCCTATGGGAAGAAAGTCATGTGGATGGATTCACTTTATGAAAGACCATCACCAATTTCAAGGAACTTTTAATGAAAGACATCAAATGGAAAATTGTTAATTGGGAAAAATTGATTTTTTGGAAGATGCCTAGTTATCCTCTACCCCCATACCCTCACAATAGACTTGGGATAACTACTATAGGAACCTTAGTCAAATATTAGGCTCAAAATTCAAATAATATTTGGTGGTGATTGGAGATTCAAAAATCTCTATAATGTTCCCCATTGAAGGGAACTCTGATGAAGAGGTTCATGCAATACAAACTCTCAATTCATTTATTAGTTAGATCCACATTCCTACATTATTGTAGGAAGACCACTTTATATGGGTTGTTGAAGATAATGGCTCATACTCAGTGGCCTTAAGACATTCTTCATATATTAACCTAGAAAGTGAGATGAATTTTTTGAAAGACCTTTAGGTTAAGAATTTGACTCCTAAAGTCAACTTCTTCTTTTGGCTAGCAACATATGATAAAATCCTGACAATGGATAACCTGGGAAAAAAATATTTATAGTCCCCAATAGATTCCCATTATATGGGAATGTAGAAGACTCGGTCCAACACCTATTTCTAAATTTCCCCTTAGGTTCTACATTATTTGAGTAAATTCTAAATAAATTCAACTTGGTTTAGGTAAAACCAAAAAATGTGCTTGATCTCATAAAATAATAGAAACCACCCTAGAATATAACATCCTTGGAGTTCCTATGGTACTTATCTCTTCCACATTGGTTTTGGTGTGTATGGAAATCCCTTAATGATAGCCTCTTTTTAAATAAAAAGCACTAACCCAAAGGGGCCTTCCTCTGAATTTACCAAGCTATTACTAAAATTTGGAAAGATTTTCCTCCCATGTATAAAAACCCTTGACTTACTTTAGCATAATAAATTTTTAACAACTGAGATGTAGTTTAGAAACTAAGTTCTCCCTCAAATGTTCTCATCTAAAAACACATAAAATGGAAGGCTCCACTAGAAGGATGGGCTAAATTTAACTTTTATGGTGCCTCTAAGGGTAACCCAAGACCTATAGATGGGAGAGGAGTCATAAATAACTCAAAGTGAGAGATAATTACTTCTTATGTAGGACCATTGGGAACTCAAACAAGCTACCTTGTTGAAGCCATGGTAGTCTTTTTGGGTATCTAAATAGCTTCTAGACTCAAATTAAAAACAATCGTTATGGAGGGTGATTTATCAAACATTATAAATGCCTTGGATGGAAAAATAACTCCATCTCACACTATAAAAGGCATCATAGATGATGTCAAGCTATATTTTAGGGGTATGACACAAGTTGAAATTGTGCACACATATCATGAAGATAATGGGTGGTGGATCTACTTTCCAACATGGGAGTAGAAATCCAACTTTTAACTAGTTAACATGAAGGAGGCCACATCCCCAATAATTTCCAATTAGCCATATGAAATGAAAGTAAAACATACATGGTGAGATTTCATGCCAACACATGTATGAAATATTATATCAAGAGATATATTATAAAAATTATGAACCACCATTATGAAGGAATGAGGTTTTATAATTCCCAAAGGATGAAGATTGCATGCATCCCAAGACTATTTTGTATTATCCAAACCAATCTATTCCAGAATCATTTATCTATTTATTTTGGTTTTGTTATCATTATACTAATGGGGGGAGACAAAAAGTGATTATATCCTACCTCATTTTCTAATGTGTATAGACTAAATAAGGTCTGGAAAAAGTTATAGTGGGGGGTGGTCTCATAGAGCTAATGTTATAGATTACATAACATGATGTCGATGTTTTTAGGGACTTCATCACTGGATGCAATAAGAATATGGTTGTGATGCAAGGTATTAATATTATATTCATGGAGGAATTCATAAATGAGGCCACATTTATGATTTTTGGTGGGGAAAAGGCTTACAAATCTTAGACCAAGAAGCAGGGACTCATCTAGTGCTTCTTCCATATAAATGAGTGTGAAAATAGATAAGAAGGGTTTCCCTGAGTGGATATCCCATGATAACAGATGAAGGTATGCCTCCAAGTGATGAGATAAATGGATGTATAGGGTAAGTATATTATATTTTTCTCTCATTATTTTATATTATTAAACCACTTCTATTGTTATAAGATTAGCTTTACATTTTAATTATTAAAGTAATTGGAATGCCAAGCCCTTTCCCACTAAGTTAATGATTCTAAACCCATTTTGCATCAAGGGATTATACTACTATTATTTAATTATGGTAAAACTCTATAAGGGATGGAGGCTCCCTTATGGGGTTCCTTCACCAAGGAAGACTCTTCAGATGAGGATCCTAACTCAAGGTCCTACCACCTATTTATTAATACTCCCCAAGCTAGCCTATCTAAAACCTCTACTAAAGCTATTTTTTCCCAACCCTAAGCCAATATTTATAGATGAGGGAACCTATAAAAAGGCTGATGGTAATGGAAATTTAATTTTGACTGATGATATAAAAAATAATAAGGAACAACTCAACAATTTCAACAATAGGGTCCAAGAGGTTGGATTGGCCCTTGCTAGCCTTATCCAAGAGTGGAATGCCCTAAAAAGGCAAACAAACTCAACTTTTTAGTATTTTATCCATTCCATCAAGCTAAATCAGACCCCTATTTATTATCCTCTAAAATTAATAGAGACCCCCCACTTGACATCCTCAACTTGACCCCTATCAAGAAAACCCCTCTACATGTATAGGGCTACAAAAGGTCATGCATGATCCTCCTAAGTGATGGTACTAAAGAACCTATCATTATGATTAGGGTTAAAGTCTCCAAGATCAAATGGGGAGTACCATATAATATATCTAAGAAGGATAAGGAAACATTGAAGGCCACCCCCTCTTGATCTAATTTTTTTATTTCGCTACTTATAAAACTCTATAGCTAGTTTTTTACTATCTTTTGTTGTTCATCCTTGATGAATTGCTACTATTTTGTATAATACTTTTTTAGTTATTATATAATTTTGAAAATAGGTCTTCTACCCAATCAAATAAAAAAATGCATTACCTTGTTCATAAAAAATAAAATAAAATAAAATTTAAATGTTTAATAATTCAAATAAAAAAATTATTAACTCCCACAAAAGGGGAAGAGTTTATAAATAAATTATAAAATAAAATCAATTGAAAAGTGATTCCATTCTTATAATTAATACTTTAATTTATATAAAATATATCTATATGTATATATAAAAATTAATAATAAACAAACACACACACACATAGAAGTTTTTTGGTATTTTTTAGTATGTTTAAATTAATTGATAAAAAAATAAAAATGAAAGCAAGAGGGGGTAGTGGCTAGGATGACCCCCAACCCTCCCCATGTTCAATTGAATGAAGGAGAGAGATGGGGTTGAGATAGTCATCCTGCCCCATGATACTTGTAGTTACACAAGCCATATGAACAAACCCAAAAGACAACCTTGTTAAGCCCTATTTTTTTTAATGGCCATAGAACAAAAAGTAAATAATAAAAAATTGTGGGAGTGTGTGTGTGTGTGTGTAGGGGGGCTGTGGGTACGTGAAAATATAAAAAAGGGGGAAAAATTATTATATTACTGAAGGAACAACTAAAATTAAAAGAAAAAATAAAATAAAATAAAAATTTGTATAATCATAAATGGTATATACACTCATAATGAAAATAAGCCATAAATTCATTGTGCCCTTTTCCTCTTTGAGATCCTTCTTTCTAATATTTCTCCAACCTATAAAAATGATAAAAAAAAATAAAAGAGTTTGAATTTTTATTTTTCCATAAAGAATATTTGGGAAATTTTGAAAGACTAGATATAGTCATGGGTTTCCACTAAATCCAATGGTTTGGATCTAACCCGCCAACAATTAAGCTAAGTGGGACTTTTTGATATTTTTAATAAATTTATTAAATAAATTAACATCTAACCTCTTATTTTAAGACAATTTATAATTTAAATTTCTCCAAAAATTATCATTTATCTAAGTTAATAATTAATTAACCATGTTATTATTAGGTTTGGTTCTTCAAAACTATCTCATATTTTTTTAAAAAATTTAAAGAAAATAAATCTCAACAAATAAATTTTAAAAATAGAATCAAACAATTTACCTTAATGTTTTACAACTTCATTGAAACCCTTTTGGAATAAAATAAAATAAATACCTAAACAAATAATTATTTAAATTAAGTATTGATACTAATTTTACTAGGATGTGGAATTTTCAAATAATACTTAGAATATTTTAATATTGACATCAATTATCTTTAACATAAATTTCCAAACAACATTTTTGAGATAAAATTTGTAATTACTCTTTTTCTCACCAAAGTCATTTTGGATTTGACATAAAATAATTACTTGAAATTTAAATTTATAAAATATGAGACATGGAAACAATTCTTTGCGGATATGAAATATGGGGTCAATATTAAAATAAAATTTAATCCTTTTTGGAATAATTATTTTTGGTAGATTAAAGGAGATATTTTCTAGGTCAAAATATATTATTGCCTTCTTCTTAGTTCTAAAGTTGATTTGGAATTTATGTAATGAAAATATCAAGAATTGAGTTTCCTTAAAATTGAAAGTTGTAATCAATTCAATCTAACTCAAATTTAAAAGTTTCATAATAAATAAATTTAGTTATAATATTTATTATTTTCATTAGGGATTTTGAAGCTAGTTTATGTATAATTTTTGTTAGTCAAATTTTTAAATAAATAAATTCACTTTGGAATGGTGATTCATAATAAAAATATTCTTATGCCTTAAACGTGTTTATACTATATTTTAGAATAAGTTCTTACTATTTAAAAACATTATTGACATTAATTTAAATTAAAACAATAGTGTTTTTTACCTTATTTACCCAACATAAATTTGGTGGGATTTGTGTTGTTTGGGAGATTATTTTTTTGTATGCATATAATTATAAAATTAATTTATCCATTGACTATATTATACTAATTTATTTGTAATTTACTTTTAACCTTGATCCTAGTCATACCTTATTATGTCTAAAGGATGTCTTATTAGTAATTCACTACAAGCATTATTTTGGAGTAGGGCTCACTATTTATACTCATAATGATTAGTTTTATCACAATATTTTCCCTTGTTTGGATTTCCCTATAGTCTTTTGGTAGTGTCTAGGTACATTTAGGTCATCTAGTGGTCATGTTGTTATTGATAAGGGATAAATATTTTAATATTAATCATGTTACTTTGGTGAAGGATCGATACTTTCACATTATATATAAAACTCATTTATGAATAGGTGAACTACAACCAACCCTGATTCTATGTGTGATTAGATAATTATAGATATATAAGAAACTTGGGGAGTGGGCATGGGATTGGTGAATAAACACATTAGGCACTCTCCATGAGTGAGAATTTTGACATTAAATGTCATTAGAACATGTTCATAAAACACTTTTATTTGGAGTACTCATATTAGTATGTTTTTATAGGGTCTTCTTTGTGTATGTGTATATTTTTAGTTTATATTAGTGGGGTATGCTTATATTTATATTTTTCTAGGTAGGGACACTTGTATTTCATTCATAAATTAAGACTTGTTCTATCTGAGTCTTGGTTTTACTAGATTACCCAAACATGGGTTCCTAATCATGTTAGAATCTTGTATATGTTATTGTTTTTTAATGTTTGGGTAACCTCTCATACTTGAGTGTGTTTATTAAGTTATGTTTAAATGATTTTGTGTTGCCTTAAATAAAGAAATTATAATTTACTATTTCTTAATAAGGTGACTTTTCCCTCTTTATTAATCATGAGATTACTAATTGTTTTTTGGAATCACATTTATCTTAATCTCATGCATTTGTATTATTTTTTGTAAGGAGGTTTTTTGGTGGTAGGAGAATGTATTAAATAAATAAAATAATAATTATATGTTACACTTTATTTTTCCATTTAATAAATTAAAATAGTTAAACATTAATCAACCAAAGTGGTTAAGTAAGCATCATTGAATTAAATTAACAAAAACATTACATGGGTATTTGGATAAAACATTTGGGCATGATATTTTGGTATTAGAGCGTGGGTTCACCACTAATAACTTTAGGAATATTAATATGTTTGGCTCAGTTATATTTCACAAAAAATTAAAAAAATATATCATGTACTTCCATTTTGTTCATAATGATTCATTAGATTTCTATATAAAAAATTAATATAGAAGTTATGATTTCTAAGTGATCAGACATAAAAACATGTATGTTCATGAGATTATATTGTAGCACTAGGTGTTAAATGTGTAATGATAAATATTATTCCTTCTTTGATAGTAGACGTGGTAGATAGTTATCAACTATGTCATTAGGGATAACACATACATCGATTGGATTGATGAGGGTTATAAGTAATGTCATCCAGACCTATGAGACTACTTGGATCCTTTTGAATATCTATTAAAATTATGTTATTATATTTTTATATGGTTGTGAACCAATGTAAACAATGTAAGTCAAGACAAACATGTGTACCCTTAACTTTCGTAGTTGTTTATGTATATGTGTAATTGTAACATATTGTGTAAACCCCCACATATTTATATATGTAACAAACCTCATAAATAATGGGTCTTATTTATGTAAACAATTTTTTTTATGATCAAAATGTGTATGTTGTGGTATATTTATGTTACTTATGATGTTAATCCCAATTGTGCACTTTTGAATTTAGATATTTCTTGAAGTACCTTGTGTGCAACTCCCATATGTGTAAATGTGGTGTAAAGTAAATTACATCCATGAAAACATATAATATCTAAGTGAAAATTTTACTATGTAGTAATATGTTGTGTTATGTACCTATATATCATTTCTCTATTAATTGGGTATTGATACAAGTATGGGGTTTGAGGGTGGAGTAGAATAATTATTATATCAGTTTCAATTAAGTTAAGGGATAGGAAGAAGAACTTATCATAAGATAAAAACTATTTTCTTCCCTTTGCACAAATTAGTCACCTTATTATTTCATGTTTTCATATCATGAGTGACTTAGACACCATGGGATTTTTGTGCATAATGGTCACTTTATGAATGACATGTTTCTTCACCCACTATTTTCAAAATAATAGTTATTTTGTGACTTGTACTTGATGCAACCTTATAAAAAATTTGGGATAAATATGAAGAGTGATGATTTCCTATTATATTTGAGAGGTAATAATGTATTATATTCTTTATTCTCCCCTTAGGTGGATTTATTAACCACATAGTGTCATAATGTGAACATTTTCCAATGTTGTTATGCCTAATTTTATTTTTATTTGGTTTCCATTTTAAATTATTTTTTAAAACCAACACTTTTGTTTTTATTGAATCTAAATTTTATTTCATGAATATATTTCATTGGTTTTAAATTACTTTGATTGGAATTTCAATTTTCTATTGTGGCCACTTGGATTTCAATTTATTACACAATTGTGATGATTTATTGATATTTATTATCTCTATTAAAATATGTATTTATGGCCATTTAGAATTTTAAGTAATTATTATATATTTTTATGATGAGGTTTTTAATTATATGGTTAGATGTTGGTTTCATGAATTTCATGATGTGGACACTATAAGCCTATTGTATGTATGAGAGAAAATAAGTAACTTTGAATATAGTTAGAGGGTGTGTTTAGCTATCTTGCGAGGTCATGTCTTGAGCCATCACTTACCCATTATATGTGGTTATTTAATATAAAATATAGATAAATGACTTGTTATCATAATTTTGGGAGGTATAATTAGAATTATTCTTTAGAGGTGCAAGGAATTTATGTGCTCTTATACTTGACTTGACTACAACTTTTGCTAGATTATTTTATTTGGAGGTATAAGGAGATTATTTATAGAGAAAAATTATTACAATTATATTTTAGCATTGAAATTTCTTCATTAAACTATAACTTTATATTTTTTCATAATATCACTCTCACCATTGGATGGCACATAGCTTAGTCACTCCATTATAACATAAAAAAATATTATTATTGTAAATGATACTTATTAGAGTTATAAAAAAATTTATTAGGTTTTAGTTGGTTTTGATAGTTTTGGATGAGATTATAGTGTGAAACTTTAGGATATACCTAAATAAAATTTATATTAACTATTAACTAAAAAATCTTCTTACTTGTAAGAAAATAAAATTTCATAAAAATAAAAGATGTTGAAAAATATAAAACTTGAATAAGATAAATCATTGAGAATAATTTAAATAACATAAGTATAATAATAATTTATGGTATTTGAGAGCATAAATTAAAAAAGGTGGTTGTATTTTTGTTAGATTGAGTTACATTACTTGAAAATTGTTATTTTTTAGAAAACCATGGTTATTGAACCCCTTATGTTAGTTTGATGCATCGAGGATGATGATTTATAAGTAGAGAATATGTAATACATATTGAGGTTAAAATACCCTCATTTTATTTAAATGGGGACCCTTGTTTCAAATTGTGCAAATTTGTACATTAAAATTCAAAATTCACTTGATCAGAGTACCTTTAGCATGTTTGCACATTATTTTAATTTGAAGATAATTAACATAATATTGGGTTGGGATATTTGTTCATAATTATTATTTAACATTGGATAAAGTTTCTAACATTAAATCTTTATGTTTCAAGTTGTAGCTCCAATGGAGTCTATTTGGAATGGGCAATGCCTGGGTTTCATAATTTTTATATCAATTTGTCCTTTTACTAACCTTTGATCTATTGAAAATAAAAGTGAAGTAACATTTAATCATCTTGAAACCCTCATTAAAATTACCCTATATTATTTATATTTGAATCAAACTCAATTTTGGTGGGAATAATTTATCATGCCATAGACTTGTTTAATTTTTATCTTAAGGTTTAGTCATGTTTATTAACATGACCGAAACTTAGTCTATTTTTTTTCTTTATTATATTTATTTTCTTAAGTCTCCTTTGTCCCTTTTATTTCCAAATGGTCTAATTAACCATTGGGACCTTTTTTTATGTCTATAGAGTTAGCCTAGAAGCCTTACCCTAAAGTTTGTTATATTTATTAATACGATAAACCTTAGGCTAATACTATATGTTGTGTCTTTTATTATTCATGAGGTCCCATTTATTATGTCTTAAAACTTAGATTAAAATGTTTATCTTAAGGTCTTACCCATGTTTATTAACATGAAATAAAACCATAATCCAAAACCATTATACTAAGTTGTTTATTTTCTTGAGCACTAACTTAAATATCATTTTCATCTATAGGATCAATGGTATATATTTGCTCAAGTGATTGAGATAAAATGGTGTGAGATTAAATATAAATCCCCATACCTAAGTTAAATATCAAACATATTCCAAAGATCAATACTACGTGTTTACTTGGGCAGGATTGATCTAAGTAAACATATCGAGTCAAAAATTTAACATAGCCCTAGGACAAAGAATAAAGTATAAATTGTCACAATATTAACCAAAGGACACTAAAAAACCAATGAAATTTGACCTTGTGAATAAATATCTAATGGAGTGCATTTTCTCTAGTGAAGATGATCGAATGGTGCATAGAAAACATTGAAAACTCAAGAGTCCTTAGGATGAACACAGAGATGACATGTGTCATAGATGTGAGCCATAAATTAAATCTCAATCATATATCAAAGATTGATGGTACATAGATGAGTTTACACATTTTTGTTAATGGTGCATGAAGTAGGAGGCATATTTAATTAGGTCAAGATCGATGGAGCATGATTGATCCATGCAATCAAGATCAATGGTGTAAGATAAACATTGACATTTTAATAAAGCTTAGAGTAAATATCAGAGTAATAAGTGTCATAATCATGTGGAACATAGCTATGTTCCAATAGCATTCAAGTTCTCAAATTGAGATTTATGGTCCATGTTGATCTGTGTAAGGATGATTTAACTATGTGAGATGAAGGTAGGATTGTCAAAAGGCAATAATCACTTGTTGAATATTAAAAATAAAAATGCTTGGAAAATGCCACATCATATCCATGTAAGTATAATATGTCAATTTAAAAAAAATATACCTAAGAAATGCAAGGGTATAAGTACATAGTCCAATTAGGATCTATGTCACAAACTTTGTGCAAGTTTAAACATATACTACCATTAAAGCAATATAAAAACCTTTAGGAAAGCCCTGACTACTACATAAACCTTGATTCAACTTTGTGATCATTGTAATAAAACTAAGAAAGTTAAATTATCACTTATACAAGGATAATTTGATCTAAAATTTAACTACAAATAACTAAAAAGCAATTTGGATAATCCCGTAGCTATGGAATCCTAAAAAATGTGTTTCAAGGGAATATGTGGAGATGTATCCAACTTCATATATAAAAGTGAGGGTTTTCAAAGATAAAAAATTTGATTCCATAACTCTCAATATATGGGATAATAATTGGTTGAGCTTATTTTGATCATTGAGAACCAATATCCCATCATAAGAGGATAACATGTCTACAAGGAGGCTCTATTACAATGACCAAAGGCATCTTGTAATAGAACAAAATTTAGAAGAGACTACCATCTTGCCAATCCAAGAAGATAGATTCAATCTATATGAGGACACCATGATTGAATTGTTAAATAATAGTTAGTTAAAACTAAACAAGAGGAAATAATTAAGTAAAATTATATGGATACAAGCGAAGTTGGCCAATGGCA
Source organism: Torreya grandis (assembly GCA_037957365.1). Taxonomy (NCBI): domain Eukaryota; kingdom Viridiplantae; phylum Streptophyta; class Pinopsida; order Cupressales; family Taxaceae; genus Torreya; species Torreya grandis. The sequence continues at coordinate 163,356 of JARHVA010007964.1, read as the reverse complement.
AGCTTCAAGCTATCAAGTGAAAGACTTGATCAAAGCCTTAACCAAGAATCAAGTCCTTGAATTTAAGACAGTTAGCCTAGCCCATTTAAATATGGATATGGCTATATTGGTGGACAAATCAAAAACTTGAGTAGTTACACCAAGTAGATGGAGGACATTTCCAAGGACCTCAAATAGTAGGAGGATAAAATGCTATACATGTTTGATAGCTTAATCAAGTAGCCCATCTCAATTAGTCTTTTGGTCCTTATCACTAATAAGAATTTCTTATTAATTCATGTAATAAGTAAAAAACCAAGTTCAAGGGAAGATAGGGGATGATAAAAAGAAGACCATGAGCCTACTTTTGTCATCTAAGAAGAAGATATGATATGTTGGGATCATCAAACATTCCTTGGAAAGAGCTCAAAAAGACCTCAATAACTTGGTATATCAAGAAAGAGAGTTGTTCATGAGACCCATTGTTGACCTGCAACTAATCCATAAGAAACATCATATAATGAATATCTCTTAAGGAAGATAGAAGGCTGCAGCAGCACTAGGGTCCCAAAAGTTAGTTAGATTTGGAATATTCTATTGTAACTAACATTGTATATATTTTGGAAATGGAACATTTTTTTGTAAAGGCATGTACAACTTGTAAAGTACATTGCCTATAAGTTAGTATATTATAAGAGGTCATTTTTTCTAGAATGTAATAGAAATGATATCTGTCCTAGACACATGTACAAATGTAATTTGTCATTACTAACTAGCATACCTCATGAATTGTCTATATAAAGAGATATTTCTAGTTATAAAAGGGGGAGAGTTTTTAGAGCCCAAAACTATTTGTAACTTTTTAATAAAATTAATATAAGAAAGGAATTATGTAAATTTTGTCAATATTTTCCTATGTGAATTGCTACCATGGTTTCTCTCTCATTTTTTTGGTCTCATCTTCAAATTTGAATGGTTCTTATGAATTTTGAATGTGCATCTCTTAATGCAAAGTTGCTAATTTGGGTTATTGATGGATTAGTTAAAGTTTTTATCTTTACTTTGCTTTCTTTACTCTTCTTGTATTTGGGCTAATGTTATTTGCTTATAGGGGTAAAATTCTTAAAGTAAATCTTCATCTTATTTACATATTTTCACACTTTCCTTAGATGTCTGCCTAATGTGTGGTAGGATTTGAGCTTATGCTACTTCATGTTGCACATTGGTTAAATTCATATTTAGATGAAATTCAAACTTTGTCATAATGTTTGAAATAAAGATCAACAACACCTCTCTTTTCTGCCCTACTCTTCCTTTTTCTCCCTTTTTATCAATTCACCTTATATTAACTTCATTATGAATATTCATCTTAGTTTAGATTTAGACTTAGGTTTTGATCATAATTCACTTTAAATATCATAGATAATTTTCAAAACCAAAGTTTAAATATTAATCCATAGTGGCTTTTAACCACCAACTAATATGAATTTTTGAAACATAACTTGTTCCACCTCTATTCTACCAAGGATAAAAGGATTATCACAACTAGCAACTCCTGCAACGGATTTTTTGAATCTAGTAATTATAAGTGTTTCATAAACAATATATGATCTTGTTGATGCATTTAGATGCATCAACAATGGGAATTTTTTTTACTAGAAGGAGGGTGAGCTAAATCTTTGAAAATTTGTAACATCTTTACTAATTTTGATGAATTTTGTCTAAATATTGATGTATTCTTTGCATATTTTTGTTTCTTTTAGCATATATGTGTAAATATCATTGATATTAATGGTTTTAGAATAATATTTTTGCTTATTTAGACAAAGATAGATGTTCTTTGAAGTTTTATTTTTAATTGTGGTAAAGATAACTTAAGATCTATGAATCCAAGGTGTTTGAGGTTAGTAATAGTTATTTTGTTGAAAGATTGATTCGATATTTGCAAATTTGAGTTTATTTGAACTTTAAATTGTAAAAATTATTATATTTACATGTTTTGACACATATTTCACCTAATATAATTAAATATTGACATATTTTACCATTCTTTATACATATTTATGCAAAATTTGCTTAATGTGTAAGTTTGATCACCATTCTTTGTAAAGATAAGACTTACACATTGCATTTAAAATAGGGTTCAAATATTTAAAGCTATAATTACCAAGGATAAGGACTAGATCATGTTTAAAACAAAGGTTTCCCTCCTCTCATTAGAAGATCATAGGAGAACTAGGTGAGATAAAGGTAAGCGTATATTTTCAATGTCTCAACCAACATCACCAATTTAGGGTGCTCCTGTGTTCAATCCCTATTATTTAATCACTTAGTAGGTTATTACTTAATCAATGTCCCAAGTGTCATACATGACCTTACACATAATAATAAAAATTATTTACCTAATTTTAGTCCTAATGGTGTTGTAACTATTGAAGAACACATTAAATCCTTCAATGTTGCTTTAAGACTTTTGAATGTTGTTTATGAAGATGTAGCATGTAAGTTTTTCCCATTTACTTTCAAAGATGATACATATGAATTGTTCCTTAACCTTATTGAAAACTACATATCTAGATTGAATTATTTTTTTAATTACTTCATTGATCAATTTGGCAAAATTATTAGTTCATGTGTCCTATACCAATAGTTTACCATAGTCAAAACAAACTCAAACAAGCCCATAAGAACCTTCAATGCTAGACTGTAGAAAATGTTTAGTAGAACCATATATCCTTATAGACCTAATGAGGCTTTAGACTTAGATATATACAAGGATACCTTATATACCATGACTTTTATGTTTCTCAAAAGATCTACTTAGATCATTAATACACTAGCCCTAGCTTATGCTAAAGTTGTGATCATTAATGATCAGATACAACCTTAGTGCCAAATGGCATAAAATATTACCAACATTAATCCAAATTTACTTATGTCGAATTTAATTCCCAATTCCAATAAAAATATATATATACCTTAAATCAACTTCTAGTCCTGAACTAATTGCCTTTGAGTCATGCACATCTTGGCCAAAACCTAGGATTCTTGACACAAGTTGCCCATGGATCTCATCCACAGAACTAGAGAGATTTGATGTTTGTATCAAATATAAATACTCAATTCAATAATTTTTAGGCACCCAAAAATAAGAATTATTATATCTTAAATATGGTTCAAAAGCTAAGCACTGATTTTATTCAACTACAAAGGCAAGTTGGTAATACTAGAGAAAGCTCTAATAGGAACTTCTCTTTCCAAAGGTTCAATACTCCTTCAAATAGATTTGAAAATAATAAAAATAAAAACAATAGAAATGAGTCATCCTCTAATAATAATGTGCTAATATAAATCCTAGTGATGTAGCTTTTCTTGATTATTGTAAAGATCATTATAATTCAAAGCATGGTGAATAGGACTATCTAGAGTTTCACAATGATTTTGAAGCTTTTCAAGAAAATTTGAATTCCTTTGAAGTTGTAACTAATAAATACAATGGTATAAGTAACTCAAATTAATTAAGTTCATCTAAATCTATTGATTCAACTCTCATGGTGGAGACATTTGAGTTCCCATTCAAGGAAGAGAATGAAATTGAGGATTTCCCTAAAGAGATTCATGATTTTCAACAATATCTAAAGAAGACCTATCCTTTGAGGAATAAGGATTAGAAAAAACCTTTGACTACCTCAAATCTAACAAATAAACTTGACACTCCTATTACTACATCAAATAACAATCCAAAGCCTCATAAGGTAAGTATCTATAAACCTAATGTTAACACATCTAATTCTTCAAATAAGACTTGATATAATATATTAGAGGACGTGAAAAATATCAAGGATAAAATTAATTTTCATGAGTTGAATTAGATTATATAACAGAGAATTTTTTTTGGAATCTTTGTCTAAGAATCCTAGAAAACCATAAACTTTTGCACATGGTAACATTTCAATACACAAAATTGAGGTACAGATTCCACCTTTCCTACTTACAGTCATGATCTTTGGTAATAATTTTAATAATTGGTTGTTAGACTCTAGTACATGTATAAATATTATGCCTAAAGGTATTTGTGAGTAATTAGGCTTGACTCCCATTTATCTAATAGATTTATGACTCAATTAGATAAATCAAGAGTCAAAGAGACTAGTGAATTGTTAAATGTCCACATGTAGATTTCTTCTAAACCAAGGATCCAATAATTCATTAACATCCAAGTGGTGGGTATTCTTGATGCATATGAAATGTTGATAAGTAGGGATTAGACTAGTTATCTAAATGATTATAAGTCAACTAATTATTTACATATGTTGTTACCTTGAAAAAAAATTATAAACTAGATCATGATAGATAGGGAACCTATAGACCATTTTTTGCCCAATAGGCCAAAAATCAGTCCCCTTCTTCCCTTGATTTTCAAAGCCAGTCATTTTTAGGTTACACAAGTCTATCAATCTTTAGTTCATCGCTCAAGCTCAACGCTTCAGCGCTGGTTCAATGCAGTTGGTTGAATCCATTGGTTCAATGCCTAGTTCAATCGACCTAAGTGAAATCAGTGGGTTCATCAGGATGCAGCTTTGAACCATTGAACTGGTTCAACAAATTGGTTTAATGGCTTGGTTCAACTACTTCAACTTGAATGCCTTAGTTCGACGCTCAATTTAATTAGTAAATTTCAATGCAAGGTTCATCAGCCTCAGCTCAATTCAGTTGGTTTAGTGGATTTTTATTCAAGCAGAATTCAGTTCATCAAGCGGTTCAAGGGGCTCAGTGCACATCATTGAACTATTGAACTGATTCAATGAGTGGTTCAATGCATTGGTTGAACATGATTAGTTTAATCATTTAGTTCAATGTTTGGTTTAACCACTTGGCTTGGTGTGCAATGTTGAACCGTTGAACTGGTTTAACGAGTGGTTCAAGCAAATAGTTCAATGGGTCAGTTCAAGGTTGTGCCCCAAGGCCAAAGGGAAGGTGCCCTTAAAAAGGGTAGTCCTGAGTTTAAATGCCCTTACAAAGCGTAGGGAGCATTCCAAAGATAGCCAAAAAAGCATTTCAAAGGCATGAAGAAGACTTAAGGCTGAATTCTTTCTTACTTTTTGTCTGAAAGAATTCCTTCAAACAAAAAGCCTAAAGGAATTCGGGGGAAGCTCAGTTCAAAGAGGCTGCTAGTTTAAAGTTAAGGACCCCACCAGTTTAAAGAGGCCAATTTTCATAGACTTTTGTTTGTAGGCAAAATCCTGAAGTAGAAAAGCTATAGAAAACACCTGATGGCATTTTACCAAGGACGTGACGTCTCGAAAGTCATCATTTTCAAGGAGATGAACTAGCCATTGGGTGAGGGCCATGTGAATGTCAATTTTAAGGTAGTGAAGTAGCTATTTATTTTAAACTACCTGAGTTCCAACCATGGAAAGAGCTCAAGGAATGTAGTGACCCACCAAAAAATCACCCTTGAGGGCTGCAAGAGTAAGAAGAAGACAAGGAGCAGAAAAATACAAAGTGTCCAAGTGGCAAAGGGAAGGTGAGTTATTGCCAGATGAGTGGCATGGCTTGTCTTCTCTATTTGGCATTTATGAGGGGACAAACTATAGTTTGTTTATAGAAAAAAGGTGTGGCCATCTTATTACATTAATGTTTAAATGCAAAAGTCAATTTTGGTGATTGTATAGCATGGTTCTAATAGGCCTCTTCTAGAAGAATGACATCAGTAATAGTGGCTTCCTCTTCCCAAGGTTCAGAATGCACATGGGCCACTTGCAAAAATGAGCACCAAAATCTTTTCCAGGAAGCTCCAAGTTCTCTTCCTCTTTCTATATATTGTAAAAACTTCTCTTTTGAGAGGGAATCAAATCTCAGTCTTAAGGAAAAACTCTACCAAAAAATCTCTCAGGGCTTGTAAGGTAGAGCTGCCAAAATTTTACCTTGAATCAAAACATAGCATTTTTACCTCCATTCTTAGTTTTGCATCTTTAGTATGTGTCTATGCCTTGATTCTTTGTTAAGTCATTTTCTTAATGATTTTTTAGAATGATTTCAGCATGCCTGGTGCATTTTTGATTTTCCTTTTATAGGTTTGTCAGTAGTGTCCCTAGAGGAGTATAGGTGAAGTGGATAGGCTGCTGCAGTGTGTCTCAGAATGCCTCTAGTAGTTATTTCCTCCTGGTATCTCCATGGACCCCTGACCCACTGATGTAAAAGGTTTTCTCATGTTAGATGAAGTGTATGGGAGCTGGTTCTTATTGGAAAGCATATGTTACGGTAGAGTAGATCAACCTTTTTTAGTGTATCACCTTTTCATTTATAGGCTTAGATTCTATTGTTAGCATCTCTCTCTCCCTCTTCATCCCCCCATTTTTTCATTTTGTTTGTTAGTAGTAGGAGAAACTAGGGCCTAAAAGATACATCAGAGGGAACTAGCCCTTATCTAGAGACTCTCCCATCTAGCTTTGCCAGTCCCATAGGTGAGAGGGGAGTTTCCATTGTTGTGCGTGGAAAGGCAAGAACTCGGCCTCTTACCTATGGGTGCAAATCCAAGTCAATATTTTTTGGCATGCTCGATGGGACCAACTAGGACAAGTTGTGTCCAAAGAGTTGAAGAATTTTTGGTGTGTTCTTTAACCAACCAGCCTTTGGAGGCTTTTACATCAACACCAATGGAAAATCTAAGTTGAATCAGCTAGTTAAGTAGCCTGGTGCAATCAAAAAACACTTTTGTATGTATAATTCCTTTGCACAAAATCATGCGTCTTGTATTCCTTTATATGACTATGATCAAGCTCAAGATTTTTAGAGAATCACCTCAAGTAGCTCTCCTATTTGCATTGCAATGATAAGGGAAGTGGCCCTAGAATTCGAGAAGCAAATGATGGAGATTGACATAATGGAGGTTCAGTACGGATATCAATAGAATTTGATGTACAAAGAGGCATGTTTATTCAAGCAAGCTGAGACCTTACAATCCATGGAGGATGAGGTAAAACAATGGAGGAATCCATTCATTCAAGGTACTCAGCCTTGCATTCCCCCTCCCATCCTAAAGAAAGCCCCCTCTTATACACCAAATCCTTTATATTAGATAGCACTTGCTAACTCCAATTCATCTGATGCATCTACTCTCAATCCCATGCACCTAGCTTTCCAACATCAAAGGGAATCAGAGCAAGCTCCCATGGAGATAAATCTTCTCAATTCCTTATATTGTGAATCTCCCATTGGAGGGAATACCATGAGCCAACACATCCCTCTTCTAGAGACTCTTTTGGTGCATCAACAATCTCTTCCTAACATTCCTCAACCTCCCCAGGTCTTTCAACATGATGTGCATATTCCAGGATGGAAGAAGAATGCTAGGAACCAACCCACATCCTTGAAGAGGTTAATGTTGGTAATCTCCAAGAGGGGCTCCTTCAAGAAGATAGAGCTAGGAGAATTGCAGAGTTAGAGTCCCAAGCAAGATTCCTCAACCAACATGTGATGGACCTATCTCAACAAAACCCATCCACACACTTCCAAGAGAGATATCAGGCCACACCTGATATAGACGAGGTGCTAACCAAGTGGAAGGAGGAGAATCATTCGATTCTAGCTCAAGGATTGCCTCTTCTTCCACATGGTTTTTCCACTTCACCCCTTCTCAAGGAGGAACCTATTCTTTAGGAGATGAGTGAGGAGCAAAAGACCCAATCTATAGTTTCCCAAGAGGCTATCATGAGTGAAAATGAAGGAAGAATCATCATGGAGGCTCCTTGTGAAGACCTCATCAACAATGGAGAAGATGAAGGTCTTGCATATATGCAGATGTTCCAGCAATACAAGGAGGAACAAAAGTATGGTGAGCTCTCTCCCCCCTTGTTCGATGAACTTCCTTGTTGCTTCAATGAGGAGGATGACTATGCTGAGCAGCCTAAGTTAGAGGAGGATCAAGAGGATACCTTTAAACATTTACAGATCCTGATCATCGAGGAGGAAAAGGAGAGGTCTCTCTTCTTGGAAGAAGGCCTTGAAGAAGAAAGCTTTGAAAAAAGAGGTAATGTTCTATGGGATGAGCAATCATTTTGTGAGACCATTTTAGACATCACAATAGTCACCCTTCTTCAAGAAGGTGAAAAGGAAGTAGATGATGAGTCTGATAGAGTCTGCAATGAAGTAGAAGGGAATGGGTTGGACCATAATGCACTGGAAGGGAGTTATACATATCAAAGGGCTTATGGTGATGAGCCAGTAGCCATTAATTTCTTGGTGAAATACACCAACAGGAAGGACCAATATTCAACAAGCTTCTAGGAACAAATAGAGTGCGTATATGTTGGAAGCATGTTTGAATCTAATCCACTTAGATACTATCCAATCCAGGTGATAGGCAAGAGGAGCAGGTCACCAAATCTCCTTTTCATTTAGCCACTTGTCTGGTATCATAAGTCTTCTTACCAAGAAGGGGACTAGGAAGTTTTCCCTTTGATCTAGGAGGGAGGAAAACATTCTTGGTTAGCTGTATATAGTAGTTTGTTTTCAGCTTCTTTCCTACTTTCCCTAAGTGTAGTTTGTATATGTAGTGTTTTTAGCCTTGTGTGTTTCCCTTTGTGTGTGGGGTAAAAATCTTCATGTTTGATTCTTGGATCTATGGGGATGTTGCTAACCTTTGTCCAAGATGCATCTGACTTCATGCCTAATGGACTACAAGGCAACTAGTCTCTAAGCATAGTAGGCATGCTTCCCCTGGGAATCACTAATTTGTTGACCATTTTTTGCCCAACAGGCCAAAATTGGTCCCCTTCTTCCCTTGCTTTTTAGAGCCAGTCATTTTTAGGTTGCACAAGTATATCAAGCTTTGGTTCATCACTCAAGTTCAATGCTTCAGAGTTGGTTCAATGCACTTGGTTCAATTCATTAGTTTAACACCTAGTTCAATCAGCCTTAGTGCAATTAGTGGGTTCATCAGTGTGCAGCTTTAAACCCTTAAACCAGTTCAACCAATTGGTTCAATGGCTTGGTTTAACTATTTTAGTTTGAATGCCTTAGTTTGATGCTCAATTCAATCAGCAAAGTTCAATGCAAGGTTCATCAGCATCAGTTCAATTCAATTGGTTCAGTATCTTTTTGTTCAAGCGGCATTCAGTTCATCAAATGGTTTAAAGGGCTCAACATACAGCATTGAACCAATTCAATGAGTGTTTCAATGCATTGGTTTAATGTGATTAGTTCAATCATTCAATTTAACATTTGGTTTAACCACTTGGCTTGGCATGCAGTGTTGAACCGTTGAACCGGTTCAATGAGTGGTTCAAGTGAATGGTTCAATGGGTCAGTTTAAGGGTGCACCCCATGACCAAAGGTAGGTGCCCTTGCGGAGGGTATTCCTAAGTTCAAATGCCCTTGAGAAGGGTATGGATCATTCTAAAGATAGCCAAAGAATCATTTCAAAGGTGTGAAGAAGACTTAAGGCCAAATTCTTTCAGACTTTTTGTCTGAAGGAATTCCTTCAGACAAAAATCCCAAAGGAATTCAAGAGAAGATCAATTCAAAGAGGTTTCTAGTTTAAAGTGAAGGACCCCACCAGTTCAAAGAGGCCAATTTTTGTAAACTTTTTTCTATAGGAAAAATCCCAAAGCAAAAAAGCCATAGAAAAGACTCGATGACATTTTTCCAAGGATGGTGACATTTCAAAAGCCATCATTTTCAAGGAGATGAACTAGCTATTGGGTGAGTGAACGTCAATTTTAAGGTAGTGAAGTAGCCATTTATTTTAAACTTCTTAAATGCCAACCATGGAAAGAGCTCAAGGAATGTAGTGACCTGCTAGAAAATCACCCTTGAGGGCTGCAAGAGCAAGAAGAAGACAAGGAGCAGAAAAGACAAAGCGTCCAAGTGGCAAAGGGAAGGTGAGTTATTGCCAGATGAGTGGCGCAGCTTGTCTTCTCCAGTTGGCATTTATGAGGGGACAAACCATAGTCTATTTGAAAAAAAAAAGTGTGGCCATGTTTTTATGTTAATGATTGAATGCCAAATTTGATTTTGGTGATTATATAGCATGGTTCCAACAGGCCTCTTCTAGAAGAATGACATCAGTAATAGTGGCTTCCTCTTCCCAAGGTTTAGAACGCACATGGGCCACTTGAAAAAATGAGCACCAAAATCTTTTCCAAGAAGTGCCAAGTTCTCTTCCTCTTTCTATATTTTTTAAAAACTTCTCTTTTGAGAGGGAATCAACTCTCAGCCTTAAGGTAAAACTCTACCCAAAAATCTCTCGGTGCTTGTAAGGTAGAGCTACCAAAATATTTACCTTGAATTGAAACACAACATTTTTACCTCCATTCTAAGTTTTACATCTTTTGAATGTGTCTATGCCTTGATTCTATGTTAAGTCATTTTCTCAATGCTTTTACAGAATGATTTAAGCATGTTTGGTGCATTTTGAGTTTCCTTTTATAGTTCTATTAGACGTGTCCCTAGAGGAGTATAGGTGAAGTGGATAGGCTGTTGTAGCATGTCTTAGAATGCCTCTAGTAGTTGTTTCCTCCTTGTATCTCCATGGACCCCTAACACACTGATGTAGAAGGTTTTCTCATGCTAGATGAGGTATATGGGAGCTAGTTCTCGGTGGAAAGTGTATGTTCAAGCGGAGTAGATCAACCTTTTCTAGTGTGTCACCTTTTCATTTTTAGGCTTAGGTTCTATTTTTAGCATCTCTCTCTCCCTTTTCATCCCCCCCTTTTCTCATTTTTTTTATTAGCAGTAGGAAAAACCAAGGCCTAAAAGATACATCAGAGGGAGCTAGCCCTTATCTAGAGACTCTCCCCTCTAGCTTCGCTAGTCCCCCAAGTGAGAGGGGAGTTTCCATTATGGCATGTGGAAAGGCAAGAGCTCAGCCTCCTTCCCATAGGTGCAAATCCACTGCATCAACAAAACCTAAAATGAAGCATATGATCATTGAGTACAATGTAATCAATGAGAGGGTTAATATGACTAACTTAGATCTAGGTGTTTACATTCTTGACACCACATACGTATGTAATTCTAAAACTTCTCATGCCATGGTTGGATTGTGGAAGATTTATTGTAATGGTGCTAGATGAAAATTAGGTTCTGGACTAGGAGTGGTATTAATCAATCCCATTGGGAAAAAATACAATTCCTCTTACAAATTCTAATTCCCATTAACTAATAACCTCATAGAGTATGAAGCACTTTTCTTGGATTACAATTTGAAATCAAACACAAGGTCAAGGAACTATTAGTTTTTGGTGATTTTAAACTAGTAGTTAAATAGGTTAAGAGTAAATATCAATTCAAGTTGTCCTATCTTAAGAAATATAAATTTAGAGTGTGGGACTTAATTAAATATTTTGATGTTCTTCACATTGTGTCAATCCTTAGGGAAGAAAATAAGGTTGTTGATGAACTTGAATAAGCTATAACTAGCCTTATGTCTAATCAAGGTTCCAAGTTACAAATCCTTACCATTGAATTGGTCCCATGTCTATCAGTGCTAGATAATGTCAACCATTTTCAAGTATTCAGTGATGATCAAAAAATCATAGACTTCATGACTAGATTATGAGTATTTGATTCTCACATCATTAATGAAGATTTTGAAAATTCCCTTGATGAGGGAAACATTGAAGGAAATATTGATGACAAGGTCATTCAGTTGAGTGTCAATAAGATCCCCAAAGGGATGATAGCCTTAGAGAGACTATTTTATTATGATAAACTAGTTAAGACTATCAAGATCCCCAAGGGAGATGGTAAGGACTATAATGCAATAGACCTAGGTTCGCAAGGTCAACCTTAGTTGGTGAACATTGGTACAACCTGTATAATATTAAAATTAAGAGATCCAAAGATTTGTTGACTAAGTATAAGGATGTAATACCATGTTCCTATAGTGACTTGAAGATATTTGATCCTAAGGTCATAACCCAGATGATACCTCTAAAGGAAGTCTACAAACCTTTTAGGCAAAAACAAAGGCTAGTCAATCCTATCCTATAACCAATGATATACAAAGAGTATAAGAAGTTACTAGATGCTAAGATGTTGTTTTCCATCAGAGACTCCACTTGGGTAGCTAATCTAGTACTAGTTAGGAAGAAAAATGGTGAAATTAATTGTGTAATGATTTTATAAATCTAAATAGATCATTTGAAAAATATAAATACCCCCTACCTTCTCTTTACTAAGTAATCCAAATTGTTTCTAGTTTTGCTATGATATCTTTTCTTGATGTATTTTTAAGGTATAATTAGGTGATAGTGAATAAGGAAGACATGATGAAGAATATTTTTTGTATCAAGTGGGGAATTTTTTCCTAAAAAATAATTCCCTTTAGATTAATAAATACAAGTTCAATGTTTCAAAGAGAAATGGATCATTCATTCCAAGGCCTCATTGTTAAGTCCATTACTATTTACATGTATGACTTGACTCGCTTTTCAAAATATAGGGAACATCACATCATGCACTTGCAATAGGTATTTGAAAGGTGTAGAAGGTATGGAATTTCTCTCAGCCTAAAGAAGAGAGTTTTTTTTGGGATATGTTATAACTAAGAAAATGATCTCTATCAACCTATATAGAGTAAATTCAATATCAAAGATAGAACCCCATAGTAATAGGAAGGAACTAAAGTCTTTCTTTGGTAAAATCAACTTTGTGAGGAAGTTTATTTTTGGTTTTACATAAATAGTGATACCTTTGAATGACATGTTGAAGAAAAATTCTAAGATCACTTAGATTGAAGAAACCAAGAAGGCCTTCAAGTAGATCAAATAATTAATTAGACAAGCCCCTATGCTGATAAGTCCAAAATTTACTAAAGACTTATAAATTTACTCTTTTGCTTTTGACCATATAATTTTATCTATCCTAACTCAAAAGATAGATGGATTTGATCATCCTATTTATTTCATGAGTAGTAATTTTAAAAATGATGAATTTAATTATTTTCTTATTGACAAACAAGCATGTGCTCTAGTCAAAGTAGTGAAGAAATTTAGGTATTATATCCTTAGAAATAAGGTATATTCAATACTACCAAACCCTACCACTAATCTCATGATTATTCAACATGAACTTAGAGAAAGGAGATGTAAGTGTATATATATTCTTCAAGAATAGGATCTAGAGATGAAGATGGCAAAGTTGGTAAGATGCCAAGTTTTAATTTAGTTAATTACTAATAATATTCCAAAACTAAGTCTTATGTTGGTTGACATAAAAAACTTTCAATCCAATGATTGGTATGATCCTATTATTCATTTGTTAATCAATGGATATGATCCTATAGGGTTAAATGGTGAGCAAAAGAGATCTTTAAGGCTTAAACTAGCTTATTTTCTGATCAAAGATGGAATGTTGTATAGGAAGTTTTAAAGCATTTACCTAAGGTGTGTTTCTAAAGAAAAGGTGGATGAGATCTTTAGCATTTTTTATGAAAAATGGAAGCTAACATCCATTTAAAAGGAATATATCCAAAAAAACCCTTATATTTGGTTACTACTGACATACTATCTTCAAGGATGCTCACAAGCATGTGAGAGAATGCCACTCATGTCAAGTCTTCAACACTAAAGAGCCCAAGGAAGCCATACCACTAAAGGAAATAGTGATTGATAAACTCTTTGCCCAATGGGTACTAGATTTTGTGGGGTTCATTAACCCTAATTCCTCTAATGGTCACAAGTATGTTCTAACTGCTACTAACTACTACAAAAGATGGATAGAAGTAGTGGAAACCAAATAATGTAGGACTGAAGAGGTGATGATTTTTTTAGAAGAAAACATATGTATAAGGTTTGGAATACTAGTATCTCTAGTCTATGATAATGGATTTACCTTTGTATCAATTGAGATGACTAAGTGGGCATATGCCAACAACATTGTCATTAAATTCTCATAAAACCATTATCTTCAAGGTAATAGAGTGTTAGAATCAACAAATAAGAACTTGATTAAATCCATAAAGAATTCTACAATTTATAAACCAAGAACATGGCACAAGATACTCAAGTATGCCCTTTGGGAAAATAGAAAAGGAGTTAATGAAGATCTTAAGGCATCACCATTCTTGCTATTATATGGTCAAGAACTTATATTACCCATAACAATAAAGCTTCCAACCTATAATTTTATGCAGGAAAATGTGGAGGATCAATAATTTTCAAGTTCAAGGTTGTTGGACATCATACAGATGGAAGAGGCAAGAGAGTAAGATTTTTACAATTTTAGTAGACACTAAACCACATTCAAAATATGGTTTGATAAATTCTCAAAGATAAAGGTATTTAGATAAGGATACCTAGTTTTATTCTAGGATAAATCCTCAAAACCAAAGGGAAAACATGAGAAGTTCACACCTTTACAGATTGGTCCATATCAAATTATTGAAACCCTAAGAGACAACACCTTCAAATTAAAAGACTTAAAAGGACAAGATTTTACATTGAAAACCAATGGGAAATACTTCAGGCACTATTTTTCTAATGTCCCACCTAGAGTCTTCATGGAATGAACTATTAGACTAGTTAGAGTTAGTGTAGGTAGGGCTTAATTTAGTTTCATTCCTTCTTGTCCCTTACTTGTACATAATGTTTGTATATACTTTCTTGCTTGTTTCCTTTACTTTATATTATTTTTCTTCATTCTTGGTGTGTTTCATTTCCATACTTTGTTCCTTGCTTTTAATAAGTCTATTCTAGACAACCCTTAGCTCAAGATTCATATGATTTCTCAATAAATCCTCATAGTTCAAGAATACATGTATGTTTTCTTAACATTAGTTGATCATAGATTATTGAAATGTGAGATTAATGTTATAGTTTATAAAAACTAGTAAAGACTAATAAATAAGTTAATTATTCCTTAAGATTCTAAGCCTTGTTATGATATAAGTTTGGTTCTCAAAAGGATTACACATATAGGGTGAAAGATTGGATTATTAGGATATAGTCACGCTTGCACTTAAAAAACATTAATTTCCTAAGACAAAGTTTACATCAAAGGATGATTGTTTGAAGATCAAACACTTGACCAAATCAAAAAACCTCAGTAACCTAGTTCCCAATCTTTTCTAGAAAGTTAAAAAGACTTGAATTATAAAAAAAATAAGAACCTTATTACAAAATTCAAGAGATTTATAAGTAAAGGTAATCCTAGTAATCTCCACTAGGGTTATATATGCCTAGCTGGCAATGGAGAAAGGCCTTAAGTGGAGCTAAAGGTATCTTTGTTAGGCATATGGATGCTTAGCTACTAGAAAATAAATTACCAAGCCTTCTCTAAGTTAACTCATGGTTCTTAATGAATATCCAAACATGTTGAAAGCTAGTGTTAATGATTAAAGTCATGAAATATAGAAGTTGTTTTCTAAATCCTATGACAATCATTAAGTGTAATAAAAGAATACACACATCATGGCTATGTCTTGATGTTTGATCCTAAGTAAAATAAGTAGCCTAGTTATTATTCTAAACCAGAGTCTCTAAATTCTAACATATTGTTATGTTTCCCCTAGAAGTCACCATTTATTGAGGTAAACATACCCCATTTCTGAAAAATGGGAACCCTTATTCAAATTTTAAAAATTTTTATCTTAAAATTTAAAATTTAGTTGATCAGAGTACCTTTAACATGTTTACACATTAATTTCATTTGAAGATAATTCACACATGATTGGGTGGCGTATTTTTTCATAATTTTGATTTAGCCTTGCCTAAAGTTACTAACATTATATCTTTATGTTTTAGGTTGTAGCTCTAATGGAGTCTATTTGGAATGGGCAATGCATAGGTTTCATAATTTTTATATCAATTTGGCCTTTTACTAACCTTTGATCTATGGAAAATAAAAGTGAATTCATGTTTAATCATATTTAAACCCTTATTTAATCACCCTAGCTCAGGTCCCTTTGAATCAAATTCAAATTTGGTGGGAATGATTTATGTAGGAATAATTTATCATGACACGGACTTGGTTTAATTTTTATCGTAATGTTTAGTCATGTTTATTAACATGACCAAATGTTAGTCTATTTTTTTAATTTGGTCTATTTATTTTCCTAATCCCCCTTGGTCGCTTTTATTTCAACATGGTCTAACTAACCACTAGGACCTTTTGTTATGTCTATAGACTTAGCCTAAAAGCCTTACCCTAAAGTTTGTTGTATTTATTAATACAACAAACCTTGGGCTAAAACTATATGATGTGTCTTTTATAATTCATGAGGTCCTATTTATTACGTCTCAAAACTTAGCTTAAAATGTTTATCCTAAGGTCTTGCCCATGTTTATTAACATGAAAAAAAACCATAGTCTAAAAACATTATTCTATGTTGTTTATTTTCTTGAGCACTGACTTAAATATATTTTTATCCACAAGATCAATGATCTACATTTGCTCAAGTGATCAAGAAATAATGTTACAATATTAGAGATAAATACCCAACCTTAAGCTAAAGTTTTAAAATCTTCCAAAGATTAGCAATACATGTTTACTCATGCATGATTGATATTGTAATGCGTATCAAGTCAAAAATTCAAAGGATCCCTAGGAAAATTGGTGAAATGACAAGTATCACAATCTCATCCAAAGAACACTTAGCAATAAATGGCATTTGACATTGAAAATAAAGATCCAATAGAGTGTGTTTAATCAGAATAAGATGATCAAACAATGCATAGAAAACATTGAAAAGTAAAGACTATAAGGATGAATATGGAGATGACATGTGGCATAGTTATGATCTGCAAATTAAAGATCTAGCATATTTCAAATACCAATGATATGTAGATGAGCGTACACATTCCAATCAATGGTCCATAGAACAAGAGGCATAGTTAAGTAGATCAAGATCGATAGAGTATGATTGATCTATGCAATTGAGATCAATGGTACAAAATCAATGTTGACATTTCAATAAAGCTCAAAGAAAATTTAGAAGTGACACATGTCATAACCATGAGGAACATAGCTAGAAACCAATATCATTCAAGTTCTTAGATTGAGATTGATGGTACACATTTATTTATAGAAGGATGATCCAATGGTGCAATATCAAGGTAGAATTTTTAAAAGATAACATTCATTTTTTAAATATTAATGAGGAAAATTCCATGAAAATTCTATAGGGATGTCATGATGATGCCACATCAAAGCCACAAAAGTATAATATGCCAAGGTGAAGATTTTATAGATCCATGAAATGTAAGGGTATAAGTATGTAGTCCAATTGGGATCTAAGTCATGAATCTCATGCAAGTTTAAACAACTACCACCATTAAATCACTATAAAAACCTTCAAGGAAGCCCTATAAATTACATAAACCTTGATTTGACTTGGTTCTCAATGTAATCAAACCAAGCAAGTTAAATGATCACTTGTGCAAGGATAGTTTGATTTAGATTTGAATTATAGACCACTAGAAAGAAATTTGGAGAATTCCATAGCCATGACAGCCTAAAAAAGTGTTTCAAGGGAAGATGTGGAGCTTTATTTTACTTTAGATATAGAAGCGAGGGTTTTTATAGATAGACAATTTGGTTCTAGAGCTCCAAATATAGGGGATAATAATTGGTCAACTCATTTTGACTATTAAGAACCAAAAACCCATCACAAGAGGAGAATATGTCTTCAAGGAGGCTTTACTACAATAAACAAGGCCATCTTATAGTAAAATAAAATTTAGAAGAGACTTCCATCTTGTTAATCCAAGAATATATATTCAAGATAAATGAGGACACCATGATTGACTTATTCAATTCCAATTGGTTAAAACTAAATAGGAGGCAATAATTAAGCAAAATTCTATAGCTACAACCCAAGTTGGCCAATGGCAGGCTTCAAGTTATCAAGTGAATTACTTGATCAAAGCCTTGACTAAGAATAAAGTCATTAAATTCAATAAAGCCAGCTTAGCCCATTTAAATATGTTTATGGCTATATTGGTGGATAAATTAAAGACCTAAGTAGTTGGTCTAAGTAGATGGAGGACATTTATAAGGACCTTTAATAATAGGAGGATAAAATTTTATATATGTTGGATAACTTAATCATGTAGCCCACCTCACTTAGTCCTTTGGTCCTTATCACTAGTAACGAGTTATTCTAAATTCATGTAGGATGCGAGGAACTAAGGTTAATGGAAGATAGGCACTGATAATAAGAAGACCATGGGCCTACTATTATCATATTAGGAGAAGATAAGTGATGTTCAGAGAATCAAACAGGCCATAGAAAGAGTTATAAAGGACGTAAATAACTTGGGAGATCAAGAAAGAGAGTATTTCATGAGACCTATTTTTGACCTCCAATTGATCAATAAACATCATCATAGAATTAAGATCCTTGAAGGAAGATAGAAGGCTAAAGTAGCACTTAGGTCCCCAAAGTTAGTTGGATTTTGAATATTCTTTTGTGACTAGCATTGTATATCTTTTGGAAATGAAATATTATTTCTGTAAAGGGATGTAAATCTTTTAAATTACATTGCCTATTGTTTAGTATATTAAAAAAGGTAATTTTTTGTAGAATTTAATAGAAAGGAAATTTATCCTAGACACTTGTACAAATGTAATTTATCATTACTAACTAGCATACCTCATGAATTATTTATATAAAGAGGTATTGCCAATTATAAAAGGGAGAGGTTTTAGAGCCCAAAACTATTTTTAAAATTTTAAAAAATTAATACAAGCTAGGAATTCTATAAAGTTTATCCACATTTTCTTGTGTGAATTGCTATCATGGTTTCTCTCTCATTTGTCTAGTCTCATCTTAAAATTTTAATGGTTCTTATAAATTCTAAATGTGCATCTTTTAATGTAGAGTTACTAATTTGGGATAATTATATATTAGTTGAAAGTTATTAATTTTAATTTTCTTTCTTTTCTCTTCTTGCATCTGGGCTAATGTTATTTTCTTATAGGAGTAAAATTATTAAAGTAAATCTTGTTCTTATTTGCATCTTTTCACACTTTCCTTATATGCCTACCTAATATGTCATAGGACTTGAGCTTATGATACTTCATGTTACACATTGATTAAATGAATTTTCATATGAAATTTTTTATTTATCATAATGTTTGAAGTAAAGATCAACAACACTTCTGTTTTATGTCCTACCCTTCCTTTTGCTCACTTTTTATCAATTCACCTTAGATTAGTTTCATTGTGAATAATCATCTTAGTTTAGCTATAGACTTATGATTTGATCATAATTCACTTTAAATAGCATATATCATCTCAAAAAACAAAGGTTAACTTATAGTCCATGGTGGCTCCCAACCACCAACTAATATAGATTTTTGAAATAGACAACTTGTTCTACCTCTATTCCACCAAGGATAACATGGTTATCATAACCAAAAACTCATGTAATGGATTATTTAAATCCATAAATGAGAAGTGTTTCTTAAACACTATATGAAACTTTTAATTCATTTATATGCATCAACAATACCCCCTATTCTTGAACCTCTCTACCCTTTTTTCATTATGTCATTCCCTAACTTATTGATCCTTCAGATGCATAGGAATTTGAGTGTTGTTCCCTCCTTTATTTTGAAATTTTTTATTTATTGCAATACAATTAGAATAATATTCCATTTTTTATTTAAATCCATATAAATCATGAGGAATTTTATAATTTATTTTATTGACAACTCATTCCTATCCTCTTTAGGGAGGTTATATGAGCTATTGGTTAGGCCCTAGACTAGGATTGATGGATCTACTTGTGGAGTGTACATATAGACAATGTTAGAGAAGTTATTATTGAGTGTATATGACCATTTGAATGTATAGAAAGTGAGAGAATTTTATAAGTAATCCCACATGAGATTGTATAGCATGAGGTGAATATTTTAATAAAAGTATCCATCCATTTATTGGGTTGGGTGTAAAATCCTTGGCATATGAAAATTTGACCTTATCTTATTTCTCACACTTAGTCTTGTTTGGATGGTTCATTATTTTGAGGTGAGAAGAAGTGTTTTTAATAAGGAGTACATCTTCATGGATATTTGGAGCTTATTGGACACATGTCAAATGGAAGAGATGAGTTAGGTATTACTTTGGCACATTTTGTGTACAAAAAGAGTTATTTGATAAAATAATTCAATAAAGAAGTTAGTAGTAGTGTTTTATTTGTGTTCTTAAAATCACTTTCCTCTCCTCTAATCCTTGCTATTATATCTACATATTGTGAAAATGGAGAATAAAGTACATGTTTTTATTTCTCCTTTTAGATTTTTGAGTAATTAATTTTTAATGGAAATTTGTACTTGAAAATTGAATGTAGATAAATAAAATTGTGTGTCTATGAGAGAGAGAGATAAACCTATTCCTTTAATTTTTTTATAGAGAGAATAAAAAAATAGGTAATTATCTCTCTCCCAAGAGTCTTCTCGTGATTGAAATTTTAATGTGGAAATGAAAATGGATTATTGGTGTTTGGCTAGTTGTTAGTGGAATAATTATAGATATCTCTCTTACCTTGGTTTTGGAAATAAGCTTCTCTATTGTGTTTTATTTATAATGAAAATATATTTTCATCTCTATGCCTCTCTCCTAATGGTATTTTTAATTTTGAAAATTTTAATTACAAATGAGAGTACCTTTATTTTATATCTAGTCTCTATCTCACATTGTCTTAACAACTAGTTTTGAAAGTGAAATTGGTTATTTTAAATTTATTTACTTATACCAAAAATAAATGTAAAAATTATTATTTAATATAGTTAATTAAAAAACATAAAACATGTACAACTATTTTTTCAAATGTCATTTTATACATGCATTTTTTTTGAAATATATAGTATATAATTGATATATTTTATTTACAAAAATTATACATACACACACGTGCATGCGCATGCGCATGGACACACACACACACACACACACACACACACACACACACACACACACACAAGTTTATTTGAATATTTAATAAATAAAATTATTGATCATAAAAAAATGGAGTTTATAAATAAATTAGAAATGAAAAAAATGAATCATGATATTTTTATCATTAAGACATCCATTTATTTATAGAAATATTTATATGTATATAAATAATAATAAGAACCAGAGAGAGAGAGAGAGAGAGAGAGAGAGAGAGAGAGAGAGAGAGAGAGAGAGAGAGAGAGAGAGAGAGAGAGAGAGGAGAGAGAGAGAGAGAGAGAGAGAGAGAGAGAGAGAGGAGAGAGAGAGAGAGAGAGAGAGTTTCATAGTACTTTTTACATGTTTAAAGTAATTAATAAAAAATAAAGTGGGAGGGGAAAATGGCTTGGACAACCCCACACCCCCCTCCCACATTCCATGAAAGGAAATAATGGGTCAGGGTAGTAATTATACCCCACCACCCTTATAGTTATATAGGCCATACATGTCATGATTAAGGACCACATGCCTAACTAAAGGGTAGCCTGTGTAATCCCTTTTTTTTAATTACCCTTAATACATGATGATGATGATGACAATGATGATGATGATGATGATGATGATGATGATGATGATGATGATGATGATGATGATGATGGTGATGATGATGATGATGATTATTATGATGATGATGATGATGATGTTTCTTAAAATTAAAATCCATGTGATTAAATTTCCATTTTTTATTATTTTTATATTGTACACACACATAAGATATATTAAAAAATAGGGATAATTCATTATATTATATGAGGAACAATTAAGATTAAAAGAAAAAATAGTATATTCATAATTTGTATATATAATGAGCATCTAAAATAATAATTAAAGTAAGATAAAAATTCATTGTGCCCTCTTCCTCCTTGAGCTCCATCTTTACAATCTTTCTCCAACCTATAAAAATGATTAAAAAAAATTTTTAAAAGTTGAATTTTTCTTATTCCATAAAGAAGAGGGCATTTTTTGAAACCCTATATTTAGTGGTAGTTTTTCACTGAATATAATGGTCAAGATATAACCCATCACCACTTAATTTAATTAATAATTTTTTATAATTTTTATAGCTTCCTTAAATAAATTAAAATCTAGTCTCCTCTACTAAACCAATTTGTAATTTAAAATTCTCTAAAACTTATCATTTCACTAGGTTATTAATTAATAAATCATGTTAGTATTAATTTTGGTTCATCTAAACTATCTCATTAATTTTTTTAACTTTAAACAAACAAATTCCAACAAATAAATTTTAAAAAGAGAATCAAACAATTTACCTTAATGTTATCCAATTTGGTTGAAATCCTTTAGAAATCAGACTAAAAATAAATACCAAATGAATAGTTATCAAAATTAAGTCTTGATACTAATTTTATTAGGTTGTGAAATTCATAACCAATACTTATTATATTTTAATCTTGCAATAAATTATATTTATCACCAATTTCCAAACAATATTTTAAAGAGAAAACTTACAATTACTCTTTTTTCCACCAAAGTCATTTTGGATTTGACACAAAATAAATACTTAAAATGAAAATTTATAAAATTGAGACTCTGAAATAATTCTTTTTGGATATGAAATATGAAGTCAATATTTAAATAAATATTACTTCCTTATAGAATCATTATTTTTGATTTATTCTAGACGATATTTATAGGGACAAAAGTACTTTTTACCTTCTTCTTGGTTCTAAATTGGATTTAGAATTTATGTAATTAAAATATCAAGAATTAAGTTTTATTAAAGTATAAAGTTTTAATCAATTTAATCTAGCTTGAAATTATCATTTTCATAATATAATAAATTTTATTACATTTTTTTCTATTTTTAACACGGTGATTTCGAAATCAATTTATACAAAATTTTTGTTAGTCAATTTTCTAAATAGATATATGCACTTTTGAATGATGATAAAATTATTAGTTTTGTTCACAATAAAAATATTTCTATGTCTTAAACATGTTTATACTATCTTTGAAAATAGGTTCTTGTACTTGGAAAAATTTATTGACCTTATTTTAAATTAAAACAATAATGGTTTTGTACCTTGTTTAGCCAAATTGGAGTTAGGGGGATTAATATAATTTGAGAGCTTATTTATTTTTGTAAAAATGAAATTATCAAATTAATTTATCCATTGATTATCTTATATTGATTTATTCACAATTTACTTTGAATGTTGGCCCTAGTCGTACCTTATTAATTCCAAAGGGCATCCTTCTAGTAATTGACTATGAGCATACATTTGGAATAGGGATCACTTTTTCATACTCAGACTGAGTAGTTTTATCTCACGTACCTTTCACTTTTTTATATTTCATTATAGTATTTTTCTAGTTTATAGGTTTATTTAGGTCATCTTATGGCCATGATGTTACCAATAAGGTATAACTATGTTAATATTAATCATATGACTTCAGTGAAGGTCAAGTACCTTCATGTGAAATTTAAAACTGATTTAGGAATGATATGAAATATATCCATCTTGACTTTGTGTGTGATCTAATAATGGTAGATATGTAAACAACTATGTGGGTATGTGCAAGCTTAGCAAACCAACCCTTAGGTTATTCTCCTTGAGTGAGTGTTACGACTAACTAACCTTAAGTGTCCTTATAAAACATGACTAAACCAATTTTACTTTAAGTAATCATATTATTTTAAATTTTAATGTTTTCTTGTTCAATTATGTGTATATTTCTAGTTCATAGTGGTGTGGTATGCTTAAATGTAGATTTTTTGGGTAGTGACCCTTTTGTTTCGTACATAAAGTAAGACATGTATTGTATAAGTCTTGGTTTCATTAGATTACTAAAATATGGGTTCTTGGTCATGTTGGAATCTTATTTATGTTATTATGTTTTAATGCTTAGGTAAGCACACATAATTGAGTGTGTTAATTGATTAATGTGTGAATAACCTTGTGATCCCTTAAATCATTAAATTATAATTCAAGAATTATTAATAATGTGACTTGTCCCTATTTATTAATCAAGATATTATAAATTGATTTATGGAATGATATTTATATTAACCTCATACACTTATATTATTCTCCTAGAGAGGCCTCATTGCGGCAAATTAATGTATTAAATAATTCATATAATAATTATGTGTGTTACACTTAATTTATACATTAACCAAATAAAAAGAATTAATCATTAATAAACCATAATGAATACAAAATCATAATTGAAAAAAAAATTTAAAAAAAACATGGGTCTTGGGAAAACATTTTTGGCATGACATAGGGTTAGTGAATTTTGTAAATGTGTGGTATATTTTGCATGATTCTCACTCTAATAAACTATAGAGACATAATGAGGCATTTTCAACTTCATCATGATGGGAAGTCTTGAGCAGGGTTCATGGTAATGCCATAAATGGTTTTGGGACTATTTTATTATATATCTATGTGGTTTTATCCAATGATTTATATAGCCCATGGTTTTGGCACCCCTGGTACTATAATACCCATTTTATAGTTACTTATTTATGTGCTTATGTATACTCACACATATAGTAGATAAAAAATAGAACTAGGTATTGCATTATTATATTGTAAATGTTTAAGCTAATATAATACAGGAGCTACCATGTAAGAATTTTTATCCAAAAATATTTTTCTAGATGAAATTATGTGTACAATATAATATTGTGTTGTGTCATTTTTAATACTCTATTAGTTTAATGATTATGTTAGTATTAATTATCTTATTTTAGCTTATAATATCTATTTTCTCTTCATTTTGTATCATATTTAGTCTTATCTTTGTGTGAAGAGTTAGGGTTTCTTTAACATGTGATAAACTAGATTTTCAGTGGGAACTTTACATGTGATAATTTTTTTGATTAAAGGAGAATGACATGAAGCACTTTGATAGAGATTAAAATAATAAATGGTCACGATTTTGAGTTGTGTAATCTCATTATGGAATATATTATTGTGGATAAATAACAATGTGTTGATATATTGAAGTTTAATAAATATGTGTGAAGTTATAAGATTGGAAAAATATTGATAGGAAAGAAAAGAGTTCAATCAGATTGTGTCTGTAAGATTTATATTTTTTGAATGTATTTATGGATAAGAACTCAATATATATATATTGGAGAATATATTTACTTTTTACTAGACAAAGTCTTTAATGATAAAAATGTTTATCTAAAAGAAGAAGTATTCATTAAGAATGCATAATAATAATTGTGTAGTTGAAAATATGAATGATTTTAATTATTTATCAAGTCAGTTAATTTAAATTTAAATTAAAATGGATGAATAAGAAAAGTCTATTTATTTGCTTTTTTGTTTTCCCAACTCTTTGGATAATTTAATTATGGAAATACCTAATATTGCATTAACATTGAAAATTAAAGACATAGTGGGAGCCTTATTATCAAATTAAATGAGGTATAAATATATTAATAATTATAAAAAAATGATTCCATATTTTTAAGAGTTTATTCCCAAGAAATAACTAAAATAAAGTCAAGACAGTAAAAATCTAGAGGTATATCTATGACTATAACAAAATATAAGAGTAAATGCTAGAAACATGGTAAATTAGGGCATTTAATGAAATATTTAAAATCTAAAAAGGTTGAAAAGGGTAAGTCATATAATGATTCCAATTGTTTAAAATTTAATCCATAAACTTAAAATCCAAAGGATTTATTATTAATAACTTCAATCTCACATGCATCTGATGGTGCATGGTTGATTGACTAAAGTGCTTTTTTCATATGACCCCTTGTCGGGAGTGGTTTTGTGAATATGAAAAGATAAATTAAGGTTATGTCTTATTGAGAGATGAGTCAACATATAAGATCATAGGTGTAGGTAGATTCAAACTAAGGTTTAAAGATATAAGTCTTAATATCCTCTTTAGTTTTATGCACATTCTAAGTTTGAATAGAAACCTAACATCTGTAAATAAGATGAATGATGTAAGTGAAAAATTGGTATTTAATAAATATATTTGAAATATGGATTGTGGAACATTGGTATGGGAAATAAGATCCTTGAGTCAAGAACTATAAGTGTTGAATCTAATAGATTTATAGTTCTTGAGGTGAAAAATATGTCAGATCAGGGTCCTACATTTCAGGTAGAAAAGAAAATGTGGTGGCATCAAATGATAGGACACATTGGAGAGAAAATCCTTCAAACATTAAAATCAGTTTACTAAAGGAATTTATAATTACCCATTAAACTTTTATTTCTATGAGAATTCCATATTTGGTAATCAAACATGAGTGAAGTTTCCTAGTAGTACTAAAATATTAGAAGGGATTGTGTATTTAGTGAATAGTGATGTGTTTGGAGTAATATAGGTTCTATTATTAAGTAAATATCTATGTTATGTATTTTTTATAGATTACTGCTTGAGAAAAACTTGGGTTTAGATAATTTTTAAGTTTTCAATAAGTGTAAGGAGTTTAAGGCTCTTGTTGAAAACTATAAAAATAAGATGATTAAGGTATTGAGGAGTGACAATGGTGGAGAATACCACTCAATGTTTTTTAACATTTATAAAAATATTTTGAAATAGAGAGGCAAAACAAAATTCTATATATATATATACCACAACATAATGGAGTTGTAGAAAGAATGAATATGACTTTGATGGATGAGGTGAGAATCATGTTTAGTGGTATAGGATTGGAAGGAATTTTTTGGGTAGAATCAATCACAAACAATTTCTATTTGATCAATAGATTCACACACATTAGCCCTAGTCGATAAATTTTTAAAATAAGTATGTACTGGTAAGAAAACATATCTTAATAATCTTATAGTTTTTAGTTATGATATATATATATATATATATATATATATTGTTAGGTTGTGGAGCTAAAAGCTTCAACTCTTTGCAAACTGAAGGAACAAAAGGTTGCTGAGATCCAAGAGCACCGGCATCGGTATAAGGACTAACGTCAGTCGTGACCAGTGCAGAAGGCCATCAGCGACGGCAGGAAGTCAATCGACGTCGGTAGAACCAGGCAAGCAGGGACAGGCGTCGGTCACCTGTGTGTTCCAAAACTGTTCATTGCACGGATAGTTAGTTAAGTGAACAAAGAGTTTGCATTTTAAGACCAGTTAGAGTCTTGAGCTGTGAGGATAATTGTCTAAATTAAGAGTCTAAGTTATTGTTTAAGTTAGGGATCTATTTATAGACCCATTGGCATGTATTGTATAAGTATGAGATAGAAAGGAAGAGTTCCTTCTAGTTGTAAGATCATTGAGTTGCAGGTTGTTGCAAGCTCATAGGGGATCTACATGTAAGTTTGGTCTATTGAATTACAGGTTGCAGGTTCATGGGAGATCAACTTGAAGTGCTATAGAGTGCTTGGTGTACCGGTAGGGTTATTACTGACTGGTTGGAGAGGTGAACACCAATTCTATGTGTGAGTTGGTTGTTGGGACCCTTTTTTGTGTAGGAGAGTGTTGTGTAGAAGAATTAATGTACACTTGAGGTGTGGGAAACCTCTGTAAGGTGGAAGAGTGTGGCAGCTCTTTGTAGTATTCTTTTCTGTAAAGTGTTAATACAATATAGTGTATTGTCTCTCATATTTTGTGTTATTGGTGAATTCTAGTTGTGTTTCTGGTTATTTCCGCATATTTAATTGCTTATATTTGGTAATCATATTGTGCTCTTTCTAAGGAGCAAGATCCTAACAAGAGGAATCAGAACAGGAGTGTTTGTTCTTGGATTTCCCACCCCCTACAATTGGTATCAGAGCTTTTGGTTGGGATACTAACAAATTGGTTTAGATCTGGGTAGTGTGTTTTGATTACAGGTTACTCACAAGTTTTCTATTTGAGTGGGAGTTGAGCAATGTCAGAAGATAGTAAGCTACGAATGGACAAGTTTAATGGCAAGAACTACCAATTATGGAGGATGCAGATTGAGGACTATCTGTATCAAAAAGATTTGTACTTACCGTTGGGGTGGGGTTGCTAGCAAACCCTCAGATATGAAGGATGAAGAATGGGAGGTTCTTGATCGAAAGGCTCTGGGATCTATTAGATTGAGTCTTGCATCATATGTGATTTCTAGCTTATCACAGTGTAAGACAATGGTGGAGTTGATGGAATCTTTGGCAAATTTGTATGAAAAACCCTCAGCTTCTAATAAGGTATTTCTTATGAAGCGTTTATTTAATTTGCAAATGTTGGAAGGTGGATTTGTTCATAGCCATCTTAGTGATTTCCATGGTTTGGTAAACTAGTTAAGTTCAGTCAATATTGTATTTGATGATGAAATTAGAGCTCTCTTAATCTTGTGTTCATTACCTGAAAGTTGGGAAGGTTTGGTAATGGCAGTTTCTAATACTGTGTCTCCTTCAAAAGACTTAAAAGTGTATGATGTTGTGAGTGTGATCTTGAATGAAGAGATACGCAGGAAAAGCACAGGTGAATCATTAGGAGATGCTTTGAGTGTTGAAGGCAGAGGAAGGCCAAGAGAGAAGATAGAGCGTGGGAGATCAAGGTCGAAGATAGGTAGAAGATCCAAGTCCAGGTATGGCAGAATAACCTGCTGGAAATGTGGAAAGCAAGGGCACTTAAAGAGAGATTGCAGATCAGGTGAAGATCAGCATGAAGGACATGGAGAAGAAGCAGATGTTGCAGATTACATTGCATAGGATGCTCTGGTATGTTCTTTGGATAAAGTAGAATCTTGGGTTTTAGATTCTGGTGCCTCTTTTCATGCATCCCCACATAGGGAATTTTTTCATGAGTATGTCTAGGGAGACTTTGGAGAAATTTGTGTAGGGGATGGTAAGCCTTGTCAGATTGTTGGCAAAGGAAAAGTGAAGCTAAAATTGCAGACAGGTGACACATGGGTGTTAAAGGAGGTCATGCATGTCCCAGTTCTGAATCAGACTTTGATTTCTGTTAGAAGTTTGGGTGATGAGGGTTGCATAGTAACTCTCACAGCAGACTCTTGGAAGGTTACCAAGGGTACACTTGTTGTAGCTAGAGGTAAGAAAGCAGGTATGCTTTATCTATCTACTTGTATTACTATTCTCTTTCTGGGTTATCTACTTCAGTTGTAGATTTGGAGATGTGGCTTAATAGGCTTGGTCACATAGATAAGAAGGACATGCTTGTTCTTGAGTCAAAGAGTATGCTTTCAGATTTGGAAGGCATGGATCATGGTTTTTGTATGCAAAAGAAGAAGGTGACATTTCTTGAGGAATCCGATGTTAGTGACAAGAATAGGAAAACCTTGGTTTTCAAGGAGAAGGTGACAGACAGAGTTCAACACAAGGTGCAAAGGAATTTTGAGCAGAGTAAGGGTGATTTGGACAAGGGTTTGATCCAAAAGGAGCTTGCGGGAAAAAGTCAGGTCTCACTAGAAAAACACAGAGACCGACGTCGACATGAAAACTGGTGTCATTGTCCAGACAGGGACCGATGTCGGCTATGTGCAGCCCGACGTCAGTGACTCAGGGCAGATAATGACCAGCATCAACCAGGGGAAACCGATGTCAGAAAGGTGGCAGTCGCAGGGAACCGACATCAGTCAGCTGCAGACTGAGATGTGACCGGCATCGGTTATTGAGATGAATTTTGGGTGGACAGCCAGCTGTCATGGAGTCTCAAGTGCCCATATGGAGGACTGAAGGTGTAAGTAAGTTCTTAAATTCATCATTTCCCTTCTTTACACTACTTGTTGCTCACTTATGGTATAGAACTAGGAAGTTGTTAAAGAAGCAGAACAGGTAGATCCAAGAAACAGTGGGAGCTTGGCATGGATGAGGATGTGATTCCTTGGAAGAGAACAAAATAGGTGTTTTGGGTAGAGTTGCCAGTTGGAAGTAAGCACTGAGAGATGAACGGATGTTTAGGATGAAGAAGAGCAGAAATGGATACGTGAGATGGAAGATCAGGGTATATGATCTTGTATTAGCTGCAGGACAATGGAGGTTTGATCATTGTGTTTCTCTTTACCAGGTTGGATAATATTAGCTACATTATCCTATTTCTATATGATGTGCTTGTTGCAGGGTTACATATACAGGTATTGTTGAACTAAAGGTAAAGCTAGTTCAGGTGTGTGTCATGGAGAATCTAGGAGCAACAAGATTCTTTGGCATGAGTGTATTTTAGAGACATGGAGGTCTTGTTGACTTTGTTTCAGGATGATTGTATGAAACCGGTTAGCACGCTGATGGTTGGACAGTTCACAGAATAGGTGTCTTGATTCACATAGTGAGGTTGAGTGCATGGTATGTACTAAACCTGAGTTTTCCCAAGCAGTGGGAGTTGTCACAAGTTTGGAGTCAATCTGGGAAAGTAATACTGAAGGGCAGTTCAGTGGGACCAGCAACAGGTGCACATGCTATGCAGGGTCAAGTTCTTATCTACATGGTTGTAGATGCGGATGTGGCAGGTAATTTGGATGACAGGTTTTACACTATAGGATTTGTGGTGGTTGGTCTTCAAGAGTAATCTTGAGGAGGGATACAAAGCCAAGGGAACAAACTAGATGGAGTATAGGTATAGGTACATGTTGTAGCTGTTTATCTCCAAGTGGGAGACTGTTAGGTTGTGGAGCTAAAAGCTTCAACTCTTTGCAAACTAAAGGAACAGAAGGTTGCTGAGATCCAGGAGCACTGGCATCGGTAGAAGGACTGACGTCGGTCGTGACCAGTGCAGAAGGCCATCGGCAATGACAGGAAGTCAGCCGATGTCGGCAGAACTAGGCAAGTAGGGACTGGCGTCGATTCCCTGTGTGTTCTATAACTATTCATTGCACGGATAGTTAGTTAAGTGAATGAAGAGTTTGCATGTTAAGACCAGTTAGAGTCTTGAGCTGTGAGGATAATTGTCTAAATTAAGAGTCTAAGTTATTGTTTAAGTTAGGGATCTATTTATAGACCCATTAGCATGTATTGTATAAGTATGAGATAGAAAGGAAGAGTTCCTTCTAGTTGTAAGATCATTGAGTTGCAGGTTGTTGCAAGCTCATAGGGGATCTACATGTAAGTTTGGTCTGTTGAATTGCAGGTTGTAGGTTCATGGGAGATCAAATTGAAGTGCTATAGAGTGCTTGGTGTACCGACAGGGTTATTACTGACTGGTTGGAGAGGTGAACACCAATTCTGTGTGTGAGTTGGTTGTTGGGACCATTTTTTGTGTAGGAGAGTGTTGTGTAGAAGAATTACTGTACACTTGAGGTGTGGGAAACCTCTGTAAGGTGGAAGAGTGTGGTGGCTCTTTGTAGTATTCTTTTCTGTAAAGTGTTAATACAATATAGTGTATTGTCTCTCATATTCTATGCTATTGGTGAATTCTAGTTACTTGTGTTTCTAGTTATTTCTGCATATTTAATTGCTTATATTTGGTAATCATATTGTGCTCTTTCTGAGGAGTAAGATCCTAACAAGAGGAATCAGAACAGGTGTGTTTGTTCTTGGATTCCCCACCCTACATATATATATATATATATATATATATATATATATATATATATATATATATATATATATATATATATATATATATATAAGGACTTTCAACAAAGTGTATATTTATTAGATATGATACTAGTGTGAAGGGATATAATCTATGGATCCTTGAAATGAATATGACTATTTAGAATAAAAATGTTAACTTATAAAGGTAAAAGAGGTTACCAAAAAACTAGCATATCTAAAGGATTAATTTTTAAAAGAAATATATAAATAAGAAGAGGGAGAGTAAGTTTCTAAATTTGAAGCAATTGAATAATATGACCTAGAGGAGTTACAAGAATAATATTCAGATAAATTTGAGTAGGAGGGATCAGAAGATGTAGAAATAGAAACTATAATTTTCAGAAGGTTAGATCAGATAACAAGGACACTAGATAGGTATACTACTCCTTGTTTTTAATCTATGTTGCTTTTATAAATTTTATCTATTATTTATGAAGACACCAATATTTTAAAGGAGGATTTCACCTCAAAAATAATAAGTCTTGGAAAAATGATATGTAGGAAGAAATGGAGTCCTTAGATAAAAATAAAATATGAGACTTGGTAAAATTAACTCATGGAATAAAACCTATTTTCTTCAAATGGGAATTTAAGAGGTATAATACAAATGGTAGAATTTATAAGTATAAACATAATCTATTATCAAATGAATTTTATCAGGTAGATGGAATTTATTTTGTTGATATTTTTTTCCTATTGATAAATTACATTCAATTAGATATATTTTAGCTATTTATGTCACTTTCAATCTAGAAATAAAATACATGGATGTAAAGGCAAATTTTTTACATAGTGATCCTTAATAATAAATATACATGATGAAACTATAAATATTTAAAATAAATGGAAATAATGATTTGGTGTGTAAGATAAAAAAATATCTATACAACTTGAATCAATCACCAAGAATGTGGAACTAAAAATTTGATAGGTTAGTGTTTTGATTTGGGTTTGGAATAAGAAAAGTTTATCTTTGCGTTTGTTTTAAATAAGAAGGTGAAAATTTTATTATAATATTAATTTATTTTCATTCCACTCTATTAATTGGTAATAATAATGAAATGATCAACAAGTTCAGTCTCAACTATCATCTCAATTTGAGATGAATGATATCAATGATTCAAATTATATTTTGAACATGGAAATTAAAAGAGATTTTGTAAATAATAAAATATTGTTAAATAAAAGGATATACATTGAAATTATATTGTAAAGTTTTAATATCAAATAAATAAATCCTATTAGTACTCCATTTCATGTTAGTCATAAGTTATTTGCTAAACAATGTTCTAAAATAAAATAAATTGAGGATATGTTTCTAGTCTGGTATGAAATGTTTTTGGTAGTTTGATGTATGTGATGATTTGTTCTAGACATGGCATTTCTCATGTACCGGGATTAGTACATACATATTTCAAATATAGGAAAGGAAAATTGAGCTATAATGAAGAGGATATTTAGTTATTTGCATGGGATGTTTGAATATGTAATCCACTATTAGGGTAATCCTATTATAATAAAAACATTGAATCTCCATGGATTTTTGAATTCAAATTGGGTTGGGAGTTTTGATTTCCAAAGGTATAACAGTGGGTATGTGTTCAAATTATTTGGTGGAGCTATAATTTGGATGAGTAAATGATGTGATAGTGCTAAGATATCTACCACAATGGTTGAGTATTTGAAAAATATTCAAGGAAGCAAGGTAGCTGTTTGGATTGAGTTATTAATTTACTCTGTTGGGTTTCTTTAAAAGGATTAAGGATAGATTATGACTCTTAAAGTGAATATTTTCTATAAAATAACATGTTGACCATTTTTTAAAACCATGGGAGAGTGGCTTCCAATTTGGTTAAGGGTTACATGATTGCCATAAAAGGAGAAGTCAAGAAATGAATCAGTATTTCATGCTTAAATTTTTTTGTATTCACATGTTTTGACATGAATGATTTGAAAAGAGAAAAGAATTCTCATATTTCAAATAGGTTGACCTTCATAATTTTTGGTAAAAAGGTAGTTATAATTTTTTCATGATTGAGAGTTTACAAAAGTTTCAAATAATGATAATTATGTCTCTCTTCTTACATGAAGGCTCAACATGAAAAAATCATGAATGTTTTATGTCTTCAACTACTGCCACATGTCAATATCCTAGTAGTCCTGATCCCTTTCAAAATTATTTTTAACACTTAGTCAATTTATTCAAATTTAACAAATGGACCTCCATGTCATCAAAGTTATAGGAAATCCAATTAGTAGGATGCTTCGATGTGTCACAATCTCAATGACCTAGAACCATTCATATAGGTTTAAAACCCTTTATACTATCAAGTTAGTGGGAAGACACCACATAGTGAAATCTCATTACTTTATGGCCTTGGGGTGGTTCGTGTAAGCCCAAAAGTGTGTCAAAGTATCAGGTGAGTGGGATGACATGATGTGAAAAAATCCCACTATTTTGTGACCCCAAGTGCTTTGTGCAAGCCCAAAAATGTGTCAGATTAATAGGTTAGCGGGATGATGTCATGTGGTGAAATATAAATTCACCATAGAGACAATTGTTACCATCTATTTGGAGCCTTATTTGAGTAATGTAAGAGTGAAAAGGAGCCATGTGGAAGGGGATGGAAACTGACCACAAGTAGCTTCATGGACCCAACAAAACTTAGGGATTTATAACCCAATTAAATGAGGACATATGGGCATTTATCAACCCAAGATTTTCCTAAAATGAAAAATGTAGACTCACATAATAGAATTTATAATCCAAATAAAGGGTGCCATGTGTTAGTAATCACAAGCAAATTATCCCCAAAAATAGAAAGAGGATAGTTATTGGGGTACAATGGGGAATATACTCATATAAGTAATAAATCCTAGAATGAGATTGATGTTGACATGTATCTAGAACCCACTAATGAGGATTTTTTTGGTGTTCATGCTAGCACTAGTTGAGACTAATTTGATGGCCTATTTCATCCATTTAATTATC
Organism: Torreya grandis; assembly: GCA_037957365.1. Taxonomy (NCBI): domain Eukaryota; kingdom Viridiplantae; phylum Streptophyta; class Pinopsida; order Cupressales; family Taxaceae; genus Torreya; species Torreya grandis. Next base: position 128,955 of record JARHVA010007964.1, on the reverse strand, counting down.
AAATTCTGAGTAGACTATGCAACTATATTAATTTATAGAATCAATCATGAAGTGACAAAACATGTAAATCATGGTGTAGCCTAGCTTTAACTCATAGAATGAGCGGAAAGATGGTGGAATTCATCCCTAGTCATTATAGAACAAGCTATAATCCTAAATAGGCATGGCAGGTAGTTACATGAGGTGGACATAATAATAATGAAGGGATCCCCACTATCTCAATACACCTCCCCAATCATGATTGAATACTTAAACTACCCAAGGTAATAGGTAAGACTAAGCAAGACCCTTGAGCTTTGGACTCTACCTATTTAAGTAAGAAAATTGTAACCACAAGGGGGGAATATTTTCAGCACAAAAAATGCTAAAAAAAAAATTCATCCATGATCTCTCTACTGATTATAACAAAACTCTAACACTATAGATACTTTTTCTTTCAGTTATTATGCCTTTGAATAAATAATAGAGTTGATTTTACCTTCTCATATGCCTATATTTTATGTGAATTCATGCATTTATTGATCTTAACATGTGAAGAAGCTAATTTATCCTTGATTTTTTGTCAAATTTCCTTAGCTTTGTACATGAAAATACCCATTTGTAGGTTCTAAATTATGTGATATTAAATTAACGTAGTGTTTAGTTATGGAATTTCACCATTTGAGCCCATAGAAGGCCATTTTATAACACTTCTAATTTTTTTCATAATCTCCCTCACTACTTCGATAACACTCATGTAAAAGAGTTATAAGATTGTGAGTTGTGCATGCTATTAGCTCTTTTACCTTCACTATGTATGCTTAGGCAAGTAGAGGACATCATAATATTATGATGTATCACCTCTTTTATTAGGTTTTAGTTTTAGTTAAATATTTTCTATCTCTATCCTTTTTTCTTAAAATAATAGTTAGTGTTATTCTACGTGATCCATTAGGGGAACCAACCCTATTTGGAGGTTCATTCTAACTGTATGTAACGCATGGACTCAGAGTGATCCCATTGTATCATTTGGAGGGAGGAACCTTGAAACCACTCTTTCAAGGGGTGAAACTCTAATGTGACAATAGTTTATACTATGTTGAATGGAACCTACTCAAATTCATTAATTTATAAGATTTTTAGCTAAGAATTTGGTGGTACTCATATCAATTTACAATGTTGAACACATCAAATAAGCACCTGGAAACTCCAAACATTTTTTTTATCTCTAATAGACTAGTCTTGAAATATTTTCATGGAAAAGGAGGCAAGATCTTCTTAAAAATGTATTTTTTTCTTTGTTTAATTATATACACCCTCCATAAGGAGAATAAATTAGTCATCCATATTTTTTTTAAGAAGACCTAAATATCTTAGACAATTTTCCTCAAGAGTTCAATCTACACCTCATTTTGGTATATTTCCACAACCAAAGGTAGGGTTTCTTCTAATCCCCTACATGGATATCTTTATAAATCATGTATTTGTTCCTTTCAATGGAGGAATCCCACTAATTCTCACCCAATATGGTGATATGCCTATTTCATCCCTCAAGAGTATTACTTATTTTGCTATAGAGATTATAGCTACACCTATGGATCACATCAAAGATATTGTTAATATCTATTCAGTACATCATATTAATGATGATAATGTTATTATTAGGATTTTACCTTCCACATTGAAAGGTAAGGCATTCCAATGGTATATAATATTAAAACCTAATTTTATCTACTCATGGGATGAATTAGGGGAAGGTTTATGCAATCAATTTGGAGACAAAAGTAATCATCTATCCTTAATGGAACATCTAATTAATATTAAGAGAGATCCATAATAACTCCTAAGTGATTTCAATTTTAGGTTCTAAATAACTTTGGATAGAATCTCATATTTGGTTATGCTCATGCCTAATAATGCTTTTCTCTATTATCAGAGAGTCTTAATTAGTGATATATATGTTGTAATCCAATATATTGAGGCTATAACTCTTCTCAATGCATATGATATTGAAATAAAGGTTAAAAATTATGTTATATAAGCTATAAATATTTATCCAAGACCTCTTATGTAAATATTCCTATATATACCACATCCTAAACACTAGCACCCATTCTTGTGCTAATGAGACAACCACCAAGCCAATATAAATCTACCCCTAGCCTATCAAATGATTTTCAAGAGGTTAATATCCTTCTTCAAACTTTTGTAAACGAGTTATTTACTCTCAAAAGGTATTAAGATCATAATTATAGACCCTATCAAGCACCTTATTAGCCTTATCAGCCTATATGCCTCTTTATCAAGGACATTATCAACCAAATAAACCACCATATCAAGAAAATCCTCAAGGTCAAGGACAAATTATTCCTACAAATATTTATCAAGATTTCAATCCAAATAATTCTAGCATATCTAAGGCCCTTATTCCCACAAAATATAACTTGGTATAAGACTATGAGTGGTCTTTTTCCTATAATCTTCCCCATGACAAAACCACATGTCCTAATGGTGTCCTCAACCAAGCATTGATGGTGAAAATCATAGAAACACAATAAGAGACATAGACTGAAGTATCACTATAACCAGGTACTTTTCTATATCTAGTGTAATGGGATACTATGTTTCAAAAATTTTAAGGAGATGAGTATTTTGGAGTTAATCAATTTTAGGGAAAAAACTAGGATTCTTACTCAAGTTTTGAAACCAATGCTAGATCTAATAAAAGGGATATATAAATTGAACCAATAGCTAGTAAGTGTCCCACATCATCTCCTCCAATATTACAATAGGTTGTTGGTCATACTTCAGTGCCAAATGTGCAATAAATTTATAAAAATTAGACTTTAGGGAGTCAAGAGAGCCCAAAGGCCATTCTCAATTAGTACACACACAAGAAGGCACTACCACTACTAACTTACTAAAAAATTTGGGTACTCCTCCATTAAATATTATTGAGAATATGAAGTTTTTTTTAATATATCCATGTGGGAGTATTTATCCATTCTAGGATAAAAGGACCTATTACAAACAACTTTGTCTAACCTTAGTCTTTTATAAGGGTCATCAAAAGAATGACTAAAAGTAGTACTTAGCTAAAGCAAGATAAAATAAATAAAGGTGTAAAGCCTCCACCATTTTATGTTTCCTTAATAATTATAAATCATTTATCCCATAATTTCATGATAGATTTATGGGTTAGTATCTTAGTAATGCCAAAGCAAATAATAGACATGTTGTGTTTAGAGTATGATCTGCTCTCTAAAGGAGTAGTATAGTTAGATGGAATAACCATTAAGATTATTGGTATCATAAAGAGTTTGGACTTAATTTTACATGTTTGTCTTAACTTTTCCATTCCCCAAGATGTTTTCATAATTTATCTCCTTTTGTATTATGATTTGTTCCTTTTTATATACTTTACTACCAAGATTAGAGGATACCTATCATATAATTGGTCTCATATCCTCAAAATAAATAGGTATGACAATAAGGTCACCATTATGTTTAATACAATTTATACAAACCATATTAAACTTTATGTGCCAAATTCCATAAATATCAATTTTACAATCTTTGACCCAGAAGACCATCTTATTAAACAAGAACCAAGTACACACCTTGAATGCACACATGATTTATTATTTTATGAATGTTGGGATGGTAATAATGCTTTTTATCCTTATAGGATCATCTAAGAAGCTATTTTAAGTGCCTATTTCTTAAATGACAAATATTCTTTCATTCTAAATCTTGTGAATAATAATAAGCATGATAATGGAGTAAGGAAGTGTACTTTAACGGATCCATAAGTATGAATGAATGAGGAAGAGGTGTCATGTTGGTGTATCCATTTAAGGATAAGTATTATTCTACTCTTATATTTTAGTTTAACTACATAAATAATTTATCTAAGTATGAATCTGTCATATAGGGTCTCTAATCGGCTAGAAAGAGAGGTATAAAATAGATACAAGTTTTTAATTATAGTGAGTTGGTGGAAGATTAGGTAATAGGGTTGGATGTAACAAAATATGACTTGTTTAAATAATACAAACATATATTATGGGACCTCATATATTAATTTGAATCATTAAACATCCAATCCATCCTAATAAATATGAATAAACATGTTGATAGGCTAGTTGTTACTGGTGCATTGTTTGATGTTCATAATGATATCAAAAGTGAAAAAGTAAAAAATATCAAGATGGTTATGATGCCTAATATAATTTAACATAAAAAAAACTTGTAGGTGTTTTAAAGTGACCCATATATAATTAATTCCTTATAATAATAAGTTGAATTCTTAGTTAAAAATCAAGACAAACTACAATAATGATGTGAAGAGCAAATTATCAATTTAAGGTAAAACAAGATACCAAAGGGTTTAATTACTCTTCAGTCTATCTATGATAATTATGTTAGTTAATATTTAATACTATTAAAAAACTCCATTGATAAATATAAATTTCTTAGACTTGGCAAGGTATGTAATCTAGAAGAAAAGTGTGCATTTGATAGCCTTTGTCAAGAGTTTGAAGATGTTTTTGTTTGGGGGTATGATAATATTAAGGGGTTTAATATTGATTAAACCTAACATATAATTTAATTAGAACTAAATTCTAAACCTATTAGGTAGAAAAATGCCTATAAACCCAAAAATAGAGCCTCTCATAAAGAAATAGTTGAATAAACTAATAAAGGGTAGCATAATCTTTCCTATCAAACACTCAACTTGGGTAGAAAATTTAGCCCCTATTAGAAATAGGAATGGAGAGATAAGGTTGTGTGTATATTTTAGGAATATAAACAAGGATTATTTGAAATAACACTACCCATTTCCATCAATATAAAAAATATCATAAATGATGATAGGTTTAGAATGTTTTCACTCCTTGATGGTTATTCTGGTTATAATCAGATATTGGTTCAATAAGATGATTAGTTTAAAAAAACCCACACTACCGAATGGGGAACTTATGCTTACATAAAAATTACTTTCTGTTTGTCTAATGTATGGGAAATTTTTTAGAGAGCCACAAACATATCATTTCAAGGACTAATCAATGATATTGTACTTATCTATCTTGATGATATTATAATTTTTTATAATCATGTTGATAATCATATGTATTATCTCAAAAAAGTCTTTGATATATGTAGATAGTTTTGAGTCTCACTTAACCCCAAAAAATTCATATTTATGTCCATGAAGGCAAGATTATAGGCTATATTGTCTCCAAAATAGAGCTTGTAATTATCCTAAGAGGGTAAGTGCCATTCTAGCATTATCCTTGCCTAGTCAGAAGAAGGGACTATAAATCTTCTTAGAAATGATCAATTTTGTCAGGAGGTTATTCTCTAACTTTTCCAATATTTTGAATCCTCTAACTATTATATTAAATAAAAATTAGATATTATTTTGGTTAAAGGAAGGGAAGAGTAGTTTTAAAGAAAGTAAACAAGACATAGCACAAGCTCCTACCCTCATAAATATTTTTTTCAATAAGGAATTCAATCTATATTCCTCTACATGTATGTAATCTATCTTAGATATGTTATTAAAACAAAATTATTAAGGCATGGAACAACCAATAGCTTTCTTTAACCATGGATTGGAAGGTTATGAAATAAAATATTCCTTTATAGAGAAGCAAGTATTAACTATTATAAGAAGTCTCAATAAGTCAAGAAATTTGTTTATAACAATAAGTATCATTTAATGGTTTCAAATCGAAGTGTTAATTATTTCCTCTTAACCAAAGATTTGAATGAGAAAATGGGAGGATGGTTTTAAAAAGTAATGGAGTATGATGTAGATATCAAGGTCATGAAGATGGTAATAGGTAGAGGTTTGTGTGATCATCTAAATTTAAATTTACAAGATGATAATAATGTTATCTCAGTACTCCAATATGGTAAATATGTATTTACACCTTTGTTTCCTACTAGTTGGACCCAAGATACGGTCAGCTTCCTTCAAACAAGTGAGTTCTTTATAGGTTTAGACAAGTTAAGATGAGTTAATTTATAATTCAATCTATCTCTTGTGTTATTATGGATGGAATATTATTTAGGAAGGATATAAATGGTGTTATTTTGAAATGTATTGAAATAAATTATATTGTTAAGATTATAGAAAAATTTCTTGATGGGCCATAAAGTGGACATTTTTCTCCATGAACTATAGATATGAAGATAATGAGGGAAGGATACTATTGGCCTAACTTGTTTAGAGATACATATGCATGGGTTAATAATTTCAAAAAATGTGTCTTATTCATAGGTAAATAGAGGTTAGTGACTCTTCCCCTACATCCCATCCAAGTAGATTATCCCCTCATGTAGTGGGGTTTAGATTTCATATGGATGGTCAACCCACATTTCATTTGAGGTCATAAGTGGGTCTTAAAAACCAATAATTAGTTTGTAATATGGACATAAGCAATGTATCTAAAGGAAGCAAATTAAACCAGTGTATTGGACTTTTATGAGGATGTAGTCACAAGGTTTAGAGTCCCTTCTACAATCATCTCTAACAATGCAATGGCCTTTATTGGAACTAGGATTATCAAGTGAGAATTTAAACATGGAATAATTTTGAGTGCATATTATAACTAAAACCATTAATGGAATGTCTTAGAATAATATATTAACAAGAATCTTATTAATATTAGAAAGAGAACCATGGAAGAGAACCAAAGAACATGGCATGCAAATTGTGAATAGCCTTATGGGTTGATAGAATCAATCCTAAAAGGTTTTTTGATAATTCCCATTACATTATTTTTTATGGTAGAGAGGAAAAGTTCCCTATATCTCTTGAAATAATATTTTTAAAACTCATCAACTAACTAGAAATGATTAATACAATTCCGTGAAAATTAGATTGTAAAACTAATGAAATTGGAAGAGGTTAGAGACCAAGTTATGCATACAACAGAGTTTCATCAAGCTCAATTGAAGAGATATTTTGAATAATGGGAAGTTATAAGGAAATTATATAAATTATACCTTGTTTTCAAATGTGATGAATATAGAATGAATCCCAAGAGTCACACAAAATTTGATTCCTTAAGGAGTATCCCTTATATCATAACTAGTTAAAAACATGACAATGCCTTTCATCTCTTAAATTGAGTTGGATAATAACTACCTATCTTAGTTAATGGGATCTCTCTAAATTTATTTTATTTCCTCCAAGTGCTACTACACATTAATTTAGCCATTTTACTTTACCTAAGTGATTTTTCACATTTGTTCTTGTTCCTTTATTTCCCTCTTATTAAAGGTGGATCTCAATCTAGTTTATTTAGTAGTGGGCCAAGTGGGTTGCAACCAGATTATACTCTTAGAATGTGATAAGTTTTAAATTCTTATAGGACTCAATTCCCAATGGATTTATTCATAGGATACTAGTTTCCTACTTAGTAGGTAAGTAGCCAGTAGAAGTCACCAGAATCTTGACCATTTTTGGTCACCATGGAAGAACTATGTTTAATTCATTACATGGATCTAAGTTAAAAAGAAAAGGATAAGTTAGAAAATTAATCAATCATTCATGATTAAATGTTTTTGTATTTTCATGATTTTACATGAATGATTTAAAAGGAGATAATAATTAGCATATTTTCAAAGAGGTTAGCTTTTGCACTTTTTGGCAAAAAGGTAGTCATAACTTTTTCATGATTGAGAGTTTACAAAAATTTTGAAGACAAATAATTATGTTGCACTTTTTACATGAAGGCTCAATAAAAAATGTTACAAATGTTTTTTTTCTTCACTCGCTTCCACATGTCAATCTCTCAAAGGTCTCAAGACATTTTAAAATTAATTTTGACATTCAAATTTACTAAAAGTTTGTTGATGGATCTCGACATTAACAAAGGAACATGAAATTGGGTCAATATGATGCTTCCAAATGTCACAATCCTAATGACATAAAACCATATATAGAGGTTTAAAACCATCTAGGCTATTAGGTTAGTGGGATGACACTGAGGGGAAAAAGATTGCCACTCCATAGCCCTAGGATAGTCCATGGAAGATTAATAATGTGTTAGAGTAGTGTGTGAGTAGGATAATACAACATGGTCAAATCCAAATTCTATATGACCTTGATGCAGTCCATCTAGGACCAATAATATGTTATAATAGTGGGTGAGCAAGATGATTTTTCATGGTTAAATATCACTTCATCATAGAGAGAACATTCAACATCCATTTGAAGCCTTAGTTGAGTAATATAAGAGTGAGAAGGAGATATGTGGAAGGGAATGAGAAATAAATAGAAGTAGCCACATGGACCCAATAGATATTGGGGATTTATATCCATATCAAAGGAGAACACATGAGAACCTATCAACTAGGGATTTTCCTAGACTAACAAATGTGGACTGACATAATAGGTTTTCTAAGCCGATAAAGTAATACCATGTGGTAGTAATCATAGGGGAATTAGCCCCAAAAATATAAAAATGACAAATATTAAGGCCCAATATGGAATATAATTATATAATTAATAAATACTAAAATGATACCATGTCAATAAGTAACTAGAACCTACCACTAAGGAGTTTATTAGAATTTATGTTAGCACTAGTTGAGACTAATTTGATGGCTCATTTTAACCATTTAATTATCAAATTCAAGAATAGACTATTCACATAATCAATAATAGAGTAGCTTGACATGAAAATAATCATGCATTTTAGCCCCAACTCATAAAATGATTGGAAAGATGGTGGAATTTGACCCTAGTCATCATAGGATAAGCTACAATCTTAAATACACATGACAAGAAGTTATGTAAGGTGGCCATAATAATCATAAAGAGATCCTCAATATCTAGAGCCATCTCCAAAATCATAATTGAATGTTTTAACTACCTAAGGTAGTGGGTAAGATTGAGTGAGTAAATCCCCTAAGTTATAGACTCTACCTATTTAAGTAGATAAATTATAGGCACAAGGGGGGACTCTTTAAGCACATAAATTTATCCATCCATGATCTCTCTAGTAATTTAATACAAAATCTAGTCATGTAGAGACTTGTACTATCAGCTCTTATGCCTTTAAATGAATAATAAATTTGATTTTGCCTTCTCATATGTATGTATCTTATGTGAATTCATGGGATTGTTGATATTATCATGTGAAGAAGCTAATTTATCTTTGATTTGTTTTTTTAATTACATCACCTTTATACATGAGAATACTCATTTATAGGTTTTAGGTTGTGTGTTATTAAGTTAATGTAGTGTTTATCTATGGAATTTCACCATTTGATCCCTTATAATTTCATTTGATAACCCTTCAAAATGCTACCATGATCTCCCTACCTCCCTATAAAACACTTATGTAGAAGATTTGTAATATTATGAGTTATGTATGATATTAATTCTATTAACTTCATTATGTATGGTTAAGTGAGTAGAGGACATCATAATATTATGTTGTATCACCTCTTTTCTTAGGTCATAGGTTAAGTTAAATGTTTGTTCTCTCTCTCTCTCTCTCTCTCTCTCTCTCTCTCTCTCTCTCTCTCTCTCTCTCTCTCTCTCTCTCTCTCTCTCTCTCTCTCTCTCTCTCTCTCTCTCTCCATTTTTATTACAAGTGAAATAGTGTTAGTATCATTCTAGGTGATCCATCAAGGTAACCAACCATCTCTAGAGATTCACTTTAATTGTAGGTGACCCAAAACCTCAGAGTGATCCCATTGTATTAGTTGGAGGGAGGAATGTTAAAACCATTCCTTTAAGGGGTGTACCTCCAATGTGACAACAAAACCCTAAGTATCACTATAGAATGAAACACATTAATGTGCAATATAATTTTGTAAGGGAAATGATGGAGAAAATTAAGACACTATTGTATAATTTCGACAAGATGAGAACATTTTTGATATATTGATAAAGGTTGTGAGTACTGAGAAATTTTCTTCATGTAAAAAGTCAATAGGAATATTTAATAAAGGTATGACCATATACACCCCTATGGAAAGTATTCAACAAGTAGTATATTGTTGTAAATGTGTTGTATTTCCATGATTTACACTTTATTATATTTTAAAACCAAAATCAAGCCTACTCATAGTTTGGTTTGGTGGTCTAGGGGTGGGTAACCCCCAACAAGGTTTGGGGTAGTGCCCTTATTTTTTAGGGGGATAATATTAGTATATTTTTGGTGGTCTTAGCCCATAGTTTTGGAATCCATGTTATTTTAATATTTATTTGATGGTTACCTATTAATGTGTCTATATATACTTTGACATAGAATAGGGAAAACAAGTTAATAGTGTATTATTTAATTATAAAAATTTGAGTTAATGTAATAAAAGAGTTATTGTGTTGATTTTTTTAACCACAAGGACTTTCCTAGGTGAAATCATGTGTACTATGTGATCTTGTGTGTGTGCATTTTGTTGTATTTAGTTAGCTTATAGAGTATGATAGTATTGATTATCTCATTTTAGTTTATCAAATTTATTTTCTCTTTAGTAAAACTTGTTTTCTTTAGTGTCAAAATGGTTATATCAATATGATTACTAGGCATGTGTAAATGTTTTTGATTTTTTCTAGTTTTATAAATTTTATGAGATTTATGGTTTAGGGCCATGGTGGATGAGATCATTGATGTGTGGAAAAATATTTGGTGTTTATAGAACAATTGTTACAATTTTCACTATCAATTTCAACTTCCATGATGGTTATGTAGATTATTGGTCTTGCAACCACCATGATTATTACAAAATTAGTAGTCTATAAAGACCAATTATTTTCAATCTACCTTTTCCATATAAGGATGACTAAGATATAATAGGGTCTAAGTTGATTTTAAGTAATCTAAAATATATTTTCATGGTTATAGGGAATATATATTCATTGGAGTATGAATAAGGAGTAGAAGTGGTTATCTTGGGTGATTGAATTATTGATGGTTGAGGAGAGTACCTTAATTGATAGAGTGGGGATATGAAGAGTGGAAAAGGTGGGGATAATTTCCCTAGTTATCATACTAATATGTGAATTTTTCACATATTTATATGTAAAATAGGACACCTTCATGTTTCCATAAGTAATAAAAGAGTGGATCATCACAATGGTAGATGTGTATATGATTTTGGGTCTACCAATTATCATGTGTAACAGACACTAATAGAGGTGACAAAAAAGTAGAGGTCCAAGGATGGGATGATTAGTTTGGGGATGTGGATATAATTGACATGGGTATGAATTATTGCATAATTATATTATGGTGGAGAGAGAAATGATCCACACCATCTAAAGTGATCATCAGTACCTTAGCCTCATAGTTAGTCAAGGATAAGGGGATAGACCATATTCTCTAATGATGGGATCTAATTATTAAGATAATTAAGTAGTATGGACCTAGATTTTCATTTGTATGTGATGTATTTTATTAGAGCTACATGGATATTTACCATATTTATAAATTGAGGATATTGTATATCAGTCACCTAACTTTGATCATGTTTGGATCTATGAGCATATGTCATAATTAGGGAAAAAGGGCTATCACAACCTTGAGGTAGATAGGGACAACACCATTGATATATGTTCCACACATAGTTGGTACCTTGATAGTAGGTGATATTATCACTAAAACAACTTGGGCATGGCAGGTTATTGGGTATATAAGGTCATTACCTTAATGTCATGTGAGAGTTCACACCACATGTGATATAGTAAAGGGAAATTGGAGTCACACATTTTGGATTGGGTACCATAAATGTTAGGGATATAATATGTATTGAATATCCTAGTTCCCCATGTCTTATATAAAGGATAAAAATATGTCCATGATGTAAGGTTGGGGATATTAGAGTGGTATCCATTGACACATGATACACTAATCATTAGATTGGAAATTTCTAATATAGGATGATGAGGGAGGTAGGCCTATATATTTGGAATATTATTTTCTTAGTAGCTAGATGTGGTAATATGGAATGTAGGTTAGGTTAATATAGAGAAATATTAGGTGTCATATAGGACATTAATTAGATACCTTTAAAAAACATAGCTAGTAGTTACTATAGAAGGAGTAGATAAATTAGTGGTTATACGAGGGGGGATAAGGTTTCATAAGGAGATGATCTAGATACCAAGGAAAATTAGGAGGAAAATATGATATCCAATGAGTATTATAACCTTGACTAAAATAATAGGGACTTATTTAATATAAATTGTTATTTTTGGGTTTTTACTACAATGTAGTTAACTAATTCATTCCATTGCTTTAATCCTACATTGTGTAATTTTATTATAATATTTGTGTGTGTGTGCATGCACGTGCATGAATCTGATACAAATTCCATGACCAAGTGATAGAGGATTATTTTTCACATTAAATTGGACCTATTCCATGTAGGTAGTAGATTGAACATAGAGGAGTTTTTCATTAACTCTAGGTTTCCTATGAGTTTTAGTCGACATTCAATTATTTTGTCCCAACATACCATGAAATATAAGAGTTGATAAAATGAGGGAATCACATTTTCAATTTGGAGGATCAGGTTATGTTCTTTCTCAATCTTATTTATATTAGGATCAAGCATGCTTCTTTGAGTCTTTAGACTATAAGTAGATAGGCTTCTTAGGATGGGACTAGATAAAAGAGGCACCAAAGTAGGAGTAGGAGCCACTATCACCCAACATATATAGGATCCCAGAGGAGGAAGAGTAGGAGTACTAGGAACTCTATTTTAGGAAGATCTCAAAATTAGGGATGACTAGACTTTTAGGGATTAACACTATATATATGACCTACTTTTGGTTTTAAACATCTTTTTAGCATATTATTCATTTGTTACAATTTTTAATTTTAAATTTATGAACCATAGATGGATTGGAATGTAATTAAATGCCATGGATCATTTTTTGAGATAAAATGTTATGGATGTGCTTATATTTAAATGTTATAATAAAATGTATCTAAATGTAACATGGAATGCTATACACAATATGAATGCACTAATAACTAGTTTTTAGGTAACTTGATAAGTGACGCTCAATTTGAAATAGGGGATGAAAGGATAATAGGATATGTAGAATGTAAAAAATAGATAAGTGAGGCATTGAATACTTCATAAGGAATAACATTCCAAACTAAATCTTACAAGATGTGGGATGATTCTACTTCATGTTAAGATTATAAAATAGTATTTTTATTGACTTTATCTAGACTTAGACTAATAGATGTATAGCTAAGGTATAATTGGTAAAGGGGAGGGTTATTATTTTAACATGTACATTTGAGAAATATTTTAAGGGGTTTTAGTGTAATTAATTCTAGATAATTTTACATTATTTTAATTTTTCTTTTGATTTTGATTTTTTAATTATATACACTAAGCCCCATGTGACTGAGAATATGCAATGTCTCACCACCAAAAACTAGATTTATATGAGTAAGGGAATATTTGCCCAACACCAACTTCACACAACTTGTATGATGTGAAGGATCATTACTGAGGATTAATGAATCATGAAAATTATGGAATTTATTGTTGATTTACTAGGCTTGGATTTTCATAACATCTCTTTATCTTTACTTATTTATTTTAGGAAGGGATTCATTCATATATCTTGGTTCCCTATCACTAGTGACATGCAAGGGCTCATCACCAAGGACAAAAGTAGGTGAAAAATATCACCTGTTTATAACATGTTAGTGTTTTCCGTAGAGGGAACCAAAATGGGATTATTTTATGGAAAAAATTCTAGGGTAGGTTATTAGTTATAATTTATAAAATTACATGAATGTATATTTTGAATAAAGTTCATAATACTTGTAATAACTAAGGTAAAACTCCTATTTTTATTTATATATTATTTTTCTGGAAAGGGAGAGAGGTTAATGGGAAAATATTAAATGATATGCTAAACTTAATGTTTTATCAAGTGAACTCATAACTCGATAATTGTCCTATCAAAGTAACCAAAATGGAAGAAAAACAAAATGACAATGAGAGTTTAATTGATAAAAATAGGGAAATGTGAAATAAAACTCCACATGTAGTAACATTTTAAGAGTAGAGATTTCATTACTTCACCAAACCCCTTACCATACATGATGTCTAAGGAAAATCTCTATTTCAAAAATCTTCTATAGCCAATATTGATCATAAATAGTTAGGTCAAAACTTATGACCTAATTTTTTTATCAATTCCACTTTCAAGTATTAAGACAAGTTTACCAGATTTGATAGGGAACTCATGAACATTCTTATTGTATTTGTCACACATATTATCCATGTAAGAAATATGGTTTTGTGTAACTATAATCTAATGCTCACATTTACTTTATAACTCAATGAGGTGTATATTTTTGTATTTTTATTCATCTATGATACCTTAGAAACATGAATATTTGATATTTATACATCTAAAGGTATATTTTATTCTACATTGAAAATAAGGGAATACGGGGTTTTCCTAAGAGGTGTATGGCCCCATCATGTTGGATAAAACTAAATATGACAACTTATTTTATTATCTTTCATTGTATCAATAAATATTTATTTCAACATTTTTTTCATCACCTCATCTCAACCATTAGCCTAAGGGTAGTATAATGAGGTTTTATGATAAGACATGAAAAACTTACTACATAGTTCATGTACCTTAGTTTTCTTAAAAGGGGATCCATCATTAGTAATTATGTCTTGTGGGATCTTAAATATAAAAATGATCTAGTTAAAAAGGGAATTTGTGATCACCAACATAGTGATGGTGGTTAGTTGAATTTATTCAACACACTTAGTGAAATATCAGGTGGTTTTAATGATGAAATGATGACCATAAAAAGAAGTAGGATAAAGTTTTTCCACTAGGTTGAGACCCCAAGCAGATAATTACCAAGGTAATATAATGGGATGGAGTGATAGATTAGGGACATGGTTTTATGAGAGAATTATTGGTATTTTGAGAATGTTATCACATACTCTAGCATCTTAATCGAGTTTGGGATAGAAATATCCCATTCTATGAATATTCATAGAAGTTATGTGCCAACAAATATTTCACCATAAATTTTAATATGAAATTAGAAAAATAATATATCAAAATCTTCTTGATCTAGATATCAAAGGAGCATGTCATTAAGATATTTCCATTATATAACTTGGTTTATAATTATATACTTGGACACAATGATTTGAAGACATTAGCTCTACTTGGTTTGACACCTTAAAGATATGTTTGATTAATTAAGTAGTTAATTATATCAACATACCATGAGGAATAAGCAATCAAAAGTTTTTATATATAACAAATAACTTCCTTTGAGAAGTCAATGTTGACCAAATCATTAACTTACAATGGGAAATTGATTAATGGGTAAATGATGATTTTTCCTTTAATATATTTTTGGTTGATGTATGTAAATTTAGACTCACTCAAAAGCATGATGAAACAAAAATAATTTATTGCTAAGATTGGTTGGGTTAAGAATGTATGAATGGATTTTCATCTCATAATAACCTATTTTTCATTGATTGAGCATGTAATTCCTCAATCATTTTATTTTAAAACCTATAACTCTACATTTTTTATTTAGTATAACTTATTTTATAATTGATAAGGGTGCAACCAAATAAGTAGATTTATCTTTATTTACCATCATTATAATCATATTGGGATAACATAAAAATGAAAGATACTTTAGTTTCCAATAAATCATGAGGGGATGACCATAATTAGGTCCCATGAGAATTGATTTAGTCATAATAAAGTGATTTACCAAATCAAATGCATCTTGGTAGTGTTAATTCTAAGTAGAACTAATATTATTCTTGATAATATTGTAAATATGATGTAAAATATACATAAGGTTAGGGATAAACATTAGGATTTCCAAAAACTTCCCTAAGAATGGCCTTATTTATTATTTATTATTATGGGGTCATCTTTATAATAACACTTATTTTTAAGATTAGTTTTAGTCCCACATTTTGAGATGATGAAACCTAATATTTTCCTAATGGTAAATACAAACATGCACTTATATAGGTTAAGTGTGACACCATATTTGATTAAATGTGTGAATCTAGTACATAAAACATCAATATGATCCACTCTCTTTTTATATTTTCATAAAATATCATCAAGGTATACTTTCAATAATTTATAAATGAGATCATGAAAGAATGTGGTCATGGCCCTATGATATGTTTCCTCAATGTTATTGAGTCCAAAATGGATGAAAATGTAATAGAAGGTTTTATAAACATTATGAAGTAGGTATTTATTTGGTATTTTTATGAAATACGAGTTTGATGATATCACAGGAAACCATCCATGAGGGACACCAACTCATATATGGGTATACTATAATGCATAATGAGATTAATAGATATTATGGGGAAATTATCCTTTGGACATGCGTTATTGATGTCTTTAAAGTTTATTCGTATCTTGATTTTACCACTATTTCTAAGGATGAGGAAAATATTAGACAACCATTTAGTACATTCCACTAGTTTATTAAATCCCATTTTTATAAGCTTAATAACCTCTTCTTTTATCATCAATGCAACTTTCAATTTTACATACCTAAGCTTTTGTTTAAAAATTTTTGTATTAGGTTTGGTGACCAAGTTGTGAATTAAAAATCTAGTTTGAATTCCCATCATATTTGAGTAGGAAAAGGAAAAGGATTTGGAGAATTTAGTGAGAAATTTCTTGTAGTATTATAGATACTGAGGTAAAAGTGATGATCCAATGTTAAGAATATTATACTATTATTCAATCCCAATATTAATATTAATGATATCCTCTATGAAAATTCACTCCCTTCTTTAAATTCTTGTGGGGTAGGAGGAACATTATAAGTGTCACCATCTATTTCAAAGACATCAAATTCTTCCTCATAAGAGTGGTAATCCTTAAATTTATAATATGAGTCAAATTAGTTAGAGAAGAACCATTTTTATGATATGATGAGGGAAGATGATCATAGACTTGTTATAATTATAAAATCACCCCATCATTCTATGTGATATCTATGACTATAAGGTATCCTTCCACTTCAATATCAGAAAATATTTGACTATTTGATATATTTAGAACAAGTGGTTTAGGTCTTACAAAAACTAAAAAATTGGATTATAGTATTCTTTGATGGGGATAAAACTAAGAATAGGAATCATCCACAAAATTAATTAGTTGGTTAATCTCCATAAGAATAACCTCTATGGAAATAAATTTGAACTATTTTTTGACTTCACATATTTTGTGACTTCTTGTATAAATCAATATGTTCAAAATTTGTTTTATAAATATCAAAATACTTGATTAGTGATTAATTATGAGTTACCTTGAATTGTGGGTTTTTTAACAACTAGTCTCTTAGAAATGAGCATTCCTAACAAGATGTATTCATACTATACCCCATTATTAGTGCATTTTAAATTGATTATAAACTAAAAAGGTATGATACTACTTCTAGGGGAAATTAGGATTACCCATACCCCTATGCCTAAATTATATTTACCCCCATCATAGTATATGTTCCATTGATTACTTTAAAGGGAAGGATAATTATGGTACTTGGGGAATATTCCTTTATTTTTAGAATAGTGTTTTGTGGTTAACCGATCTCCCATTTATATACCTTGGTAATTTTAAATATTTTATGTTCTAACCTCTCTTCGGTTAAATTAAAAGACAATGGTTTTATCCATCTCTAGGATACTAACTATTTTATATGTTGACATTTTCAAAATGATCATTATCATTATAATATTTTATTTACCTACTTTATTCATCGTTTCCACACCTTTTTGACTAGGATTTTGGTTTGGTGATTCCTTAAGATGTTTAGATCTTGATTTTAGAATCCATTATTGTAGTTTCAATGATATTTTTTTTTTGGAAGGTAGAGAAGGTGTTATTATTTTATTTCTAGGACAATGGATGTCAATATGAAGTCATAACTTTATTTTGATTCTTTCTTGATGGTCATCAAATGGTTTTGGATCACCTTGTCCCAAAAGAAAATTCCCCAAATATAAAAATATAATCTCTTGGAACAAAGTGGAGGGGATTGTCTTAATCATGTGAATATAAGGCCTCCCTAGAATGATGTTGTAACTAGTGTCATTATTAATGACATAAAACTCAATAAGTATTTTTTTGGGTCCCAAAGTGATAGGTACTACTATGTTTTACTACAACCTTAACATGTAGTACATATAGGGATATGTGTGAATAACTTGTGTCTTACATAACTTTCATATTATCATATTGTATTTACCTATGTCCTTAGTATGGTAAATATATGGAATAATCATGGCTAGGTTGAGTATATATAGGAGATAATGGTTAGTATTTTATCATGATGATGTGAATTATACTCATATTACGTTGTTGAGGTTGTCCTCTCAAAGAGACTCAATCATTGTTATAAAATATTCTACTCTTTATAAATTATTGTTGTGGATCTAATTATTCTACTCTTAATTATCTGATATGTTATTCCATTATTACTAGCATCTAAGTTATTTCATTACAAATGATATCAGAGAATCAATTTTAGCTAGTTTATTTGATGTTATTTTTATGGATCTAGTGTTGTGGCCATCTGAGGAGGTAAAATATTAAAAAAACATAACTTACAATCTAGGAATAATTTAATTTTTCTGCCACTATAGTATTGTTTGAAGTCTTTAAAAATAAAAATAAAATAAAAAGCTATAGAATTTTTTTCATACCCTTGTAAAAATTTTTAGTCATTGGATTCATCTCAATGAGACTATACAAATGGTCTAATATATTCATACATGTTCTTAGACCTAAAATCCTCCATGTTAGGGTTTGTGCATGGTTGGTTTGAATAATCACAGATGTGGGAAAGGTCAAGACACCCCAAAAGATCCTCACAAAGTAGACATGGAGTTTATAACTTTAGATCCATTATTTTTTTAGGTAGTTCAACAAATCCAAATTATATATACAAAGTGTGATAATAAAATATGACCTTGATGTAGTAAAAGGAGGAAAGAATTATCTAAATGATCAATTTTCAATGATTGGTGCTTAGTTGAAATATATTTTGGGTCAAATTTTGTAGAATAATCCTCTAACACTCTAATTGAGTTTTACCACTCAAAAACATCACAATTATAATATTATTTAAATCACATGCTTCCAAAAGTAGATTTGTGTAGGTTTGGTGGTAAGGATCCACTCAATTGGATCAATCAAATATAAAATTATTTTATCTAAATCATACCCAATACATGTAAAAGGCGATCATAGTGAATCTCTCTATATGGAACATTATCAGTTATTTTTATGTAGGTGGTTTTAAGATCAAAATAAATAAGGGTTATCTTAATACATTATTGGTGTTTATTGAGAATCTGTGGATACAATATCATAATAATATCTATTAACACTACTTTAGTTAGTTAGTAAAGTTATGAAGGCTAGGTACTGTTAAGAATTATATTTAGTTATTCCAAAATATATCCTTATGGGTGGATGGCATCGGTAATAACAACTTGACTGACCTATTATTATGGGGCTCAAGGATAGAATCCAACTTGAGATTTGTATGTTTAATACATCAACTATTTCCAAATCCATACCATTTGTACACCAGGTAGAGGTAAAATTATTGGTAAAAAATAGGGATTTTACTCATGGACTTTGGCCTAATTTTACAACACCATTATTTATGTAACCTACAAGATTGACTCATCAATAAATTTAAGAGAATCATTTCGAAGGTTTTTTTTTGATGTGACAAGAAGTGGAGCAAAGGACATAAATGTGCTAAAAATAATTAGTTTTACATTGAATGTTCAAATGAAGATGAAGATGATGAAAAGCCATATGTGAGAGTATGTAATAAATAGAGGAGAAATATAAATATTCTCATGATACTATCTCCTATCATTCCCTTTTAGGTATAATTACTCAAACTCTCTAGGTGGTTAGATTCCTCAAGAAATAAAAGGTGATAGTGTTGATTGACTCATGAAGTACACATAAATTCAGCAACAGTAAGTTAGCTAGTCATTTTAATTATTTTATTTATCCATCTCTAGAATTTCATGTCATGATTTTAAATGGTGGTAAAATCAACTATTCTATAAAATTCCATAGTATTAAGATTACCATTAGGGACTACCTTCTTAATTTTCCTATGTTTGTTGGCTAACGTTATTTTGGGAATATAATGGCGTAAGACTTTGGGTATAATAGAGATTAACTTATATTAAATGTCCATGCTCTTTCATTATAAAGGTAGGGAATTTTATATATGAATATTAAAGATAAAGTCTCCCCAATTGTTTAGTTCACATCAAATGGAAAAAAATCTTAAAAAAGAGGTGAAAGGATTTGTAGCATGATTCTTTTCTTTATCGTTTTAACCAACACACATGTTTACACACTTCAATTTACAAATGATATTTGATGTCCATCCAATAATTTTTAATGTAATTCCAAAATTCATGCCACCCAATATATAACATGATCATGCCATAATATTGATTCCATGTAGCACACCACCGAACATCAGACCATACAAGTATCCATATGATCATAAAAGTAAAATTAAAAAAATTATACATGAGATGTGGGAGGCATGTATTATCCAACATAGCCAAAGTAAATATTATTCCCCAATGGTCATGGTGTAGAATAATTATGACACATAGAATATGTTCCCTAACTATATATAAATCAATAAGTACACAATCAAAGATAAACTCCCTATTTTAGTTGTTGATGATTTGTTAGATGAATTACATGGTGTTGTTTATTTTACCAAACTAGATCTTTGTTATGAGTATCATTAAATTCATATCAAAGATGAGTATTTACATAAAATATCTTTCAAAAGTAGATTTTGATGTATACTATTTATAGGCCTTTTTAAATGAATCTTGTGTTGGTGTTTTTTGATGACATCCTAATTTACAGAAAAACTTAGGAAGAACATTTGAAGCATGTGAAATAGGTACTGTTAATTATAAATAAACATATAAATATATGTAAAACCTTCAAAATTTTCTTTTCACATCCATGAGGTAGAGTAATTATGTCATATTATTTCACATGAAGGTTTCAAATTTGACCCTAAAGTTATCAAAGTTGTGATGGAGTGGCAAGTTCCAAAGACCCTTAATAACCTTCATGGATTTTTAGGGTTAACAGGGTACTATTGTATATGTTTTCAAAAATAATTGAATATAATATCTTCACTCACCACCTTTTTGAATAAATATTCATTCCATTGGAATAAAATAGCTACTAAGCAATGAGAGCAGCTAAAAGAGGCTATGTGCACCACTCCATTTTTGGAGACCCATATTTTTTCCAAAACAATTGTTTTTGAATGTTTTGTATTTGGATATGTCATGGTAGTAATATCCATTCAATAATGAATACCCATTACATTCAAAATTCATCAACTCAAGATACCTTATCTGATGGGTAATCACCTTTAGGTATATAATTATCATTATAGTCTAAAATAATTATTATAAAAATGTTTTTCATCACAATATAAATAAAAAAGTGTGATTAAAATGTTGGGTTATGAATTTGAAATAGTAAGTGTTAGAAGATGCACTTTTTATAAGAGATGAATTAGTTGAAGGGATGAATTAGTTGAGGCATTGTTATGTACAATGACCATTTATAAAACATATTGGTTAGAAGAAGAAATATAAAAATGGGTGAGTGATAAGGATACACAAGTTTGGATTCATAATCTTAAACATGGTTTGGATGTTTTTGAAAAAAAAATATTGGAAAGGAAATACATTATGGTATAAAGATATATTTTACCTATGTTAAGATTATTGCCTCAAACACAAGAACATTAAAGAGCTTCATTCATAATCAATAGAGGGGAGTTTAATATTTTTGAATACATTTCATTTCATCAATAAATAATTATTTTGGGATGGATTCAAGGGGGATAAAAATAAATAATGGTATAATGCATTGTTTGTCAACAGAACAAAGAGGAAAAATTAGGACACTAGGTCTTCTACAACCATTATCCATCCCTAGTAGTGGTTATAGGAGGTTTCCATGGATTTAATTATAGGTTTTTTAAGATATGAAGGTAAAAATGTCATCATGATAGTCGTCAATAGTCTCAAAAAATATGTTCATTTTTATGTCAAAACCATTTGTAACCTATACAGTAGCTGTTAATTTTCTCAATATAATTCAAAAGTTGCATGGTACTAGGAAAATCATTATAAGTAATCATGATCCTACCTTCATCAATAATATTTGGAATAATTTATTTTAAAATTTGGGTACCTGTTTAACTAATATATCATCTTATCATCCTCAATTTTATGGGTAAACAAAGTTTGTCAATAAATGCCTAGAAGGGTATATTCATTGTTTTGTGTTAGATAAATAGGAATGTTGGGTCCATTGACTTCCACTAGTAGAATGGTGGTACACCACTTTATTCCATACCTCATCTAAAATTTATACCTTTGTGTAAATTTATGTATCTCACCCCACACCCATGACTTCATCTTTTATGGTGAAACCCAAGGTTTTAGCTATTGAGGAACACATTGAAAATCAATAAGAGGTACTAACAAGTTTAAGCAAAAATTTAGAAATAAAACAAAATAAAATGAAGAATTTATTTGATCAACACCATAATGAGATGAATTTTGATATAAATTATTAGTTATTTTTATTCCTACATCCTTATAATCATGTCTTTGAATTAAATAATAATAAAAAACTTTCTCTTAAGTAGTATGACCCTTATTAGATATTGTAAAAAAATTGGTAGTGTGGCATATAAGTTGGAGCTACCATAATCCACTCACATGAATATTATATTTAATGTATCTTTCTTGAATAAGGTCATTGGATAGAGAGTTCATTTCTAGACTGAGTTACCTAAATTTGATGAAGAATGCATAGTCATTTTGGAACCTGAGGATATGTTTTACACATGCACAAAAAGGATATGAATAATAGATCTTAAAGAGTATTTGATCAAGTGAAAGAGTCTAAATTGGGAAGATGAAACATGGGATGACAAGACATTATAGTAGTACTATCCAATGTTGATTCACCATTGAGGGAAAATTTGTTTTGAATGGGAGAGCCATGCTATACCCTTAACCTATAGTGCTTCTAGGGATATGTGTGATCGATGTGTGGCTTGAATATGTTTCATATTATTTTATTAAATTTATCTATGTTATTATTATTTTCAACCTATGGAATAACTATGGATAAGTAGAGTATATAAAATATGTAGTGGTCAGTATTTTATCATCATATTTTTAAATCTACTCTTATTGCATTATCATGGAGTTTTCCCCCTCGATGCAACTCAATCATTATTATTATTAATTATTCTACTCTTTTGTCAATTATTATTATGGATATGATTATTATATTTTTAATTAACTGATATATTGTTTCATTATTGTGATCATCTAATTACTGTCATTAAATGGTCCTAATCAAATTAGGTTTGAGGCCATTATAGCTTTAAAGGGTGTTGTTGGATGTGGAACAGTTGCCTTCTCCACAATTGAGATTTCAAATAAATAATAAATGGATTATACTAAATGTATCCCCATAATTGACCATGGATCATTCAAAATTATTATTTTAGATCCAAACTTGTAGATATAAGTCAACATATCCTCTTCTATCCATGATGGCATTAGGATGAAGATTCTTAAGGTCAAAGAAAAATCTAATGCCTCTAAAATATCTCCCTATAAGAAACATGTTTATATATATGGTCGATTGGGGATTTTTTAGATGAGGTACTATTATCTAAATAAACAAGATCATAGGAATCAATTAATGTTAGATAATTTTCTTAAGATTTATTAAGGAATTTCATGAATAAAATATCAAAAAAGGGTATTTTTGAGATTGGCCATAATATCATAATTCTCCATGGGTTTAGGGTTGCCTTGAATGTTTACCTCTAATTAATTGGTGATATAGAGAGTATGTGGTTTATCCTACCTCATGTGAGCGATGATATTATCATATTCTTTAGTTTCTAATTCCAAGACATTGACTAACCTATTTTTTCCCTAAGGGTCTAAACAAAGGGCCACATTAGGATTTTTTAATATAGACATTAATGGTTAAACATCATGAGTTCCAATTTTCATGGGTTATTTATTTGATTTATATTTTGGTTCATTTCTATTATTTCATTTATAGTGGTTATGGAATGGGTTTTGGTAAATTTGCACATTTTGAGGTGCCATTGGACTCATTGGATAAGGTTGAGAGTTTACATTTTCACCTCCCAAAAACATATCTATGAATATTTATCATTGGTACTTATGGATTCATTAGATGAAATTTTATAATCCCTATAGGCATTAGTATCATGAAAAATGATCCTATGAAAAATATAATGAACATTGGGATTCATATCCTTCATTTGTTTGTTCTAATTTTACTGATTGAACCTTTGTTAGTTATTGCTTGGATATAAATGTTGATTTTTGAAACTGATTTGTTTTATTATATTCAATATTTTTATATTAGTTTTGGAACTATTTTTCATGATGAAATGGATATTTAAAATACAAAACATGAATGATAGTTTAGGGTTTGAATTTATTACACCCGCATTGTTATTATTACTAGTCTTATTTACATTTTTACTTTGATTATTATTCACAACATTGGTATTTTTGGGTTAATATGTTTCACCATCCATGGTAGCATTAAAATTGTGATTTAGGACCTTTAACACTTATTTATTTTGGTTATTTTAGTTAATTTTATGATAACCCCCACTATTTTTATAGAGAATAATGATTCATCCATTTGATCCATAGGTTATATTGAAACTATCTATGATCTCTTGGTCAATTTTAAACACATTATTTAGTGATTATTTTTATGTTTTTTAAGAAAATTTATAGATGTCCTCCCTAGTTTATTTGTTAAGAGAGTTAAGGAAAATATCACACAACTCTCTTTTATCCATGTGTGGGGCACCATTAGAGGAATAATGTACTTTCCACCACCTTGAAATAAAGTAATCCATAGACTAAATAGATTCTTCTTTAATGTGTATAAAATATCATATGCTAATTAAATCAACTTGTTCATATTTAATGAGTTTATGACTTCTACCTAAGATGTTACAAATAATGTATTGAAGCCTCAAGGAGGTGGTAATACCAATCTAGTGCGATTCCCTTAATATTTTTAGGGACAATTTTTGCCACTACCCCATCCGATGGCAACAACTCCTTAATGGTCATGGAATATGCATTGACATGTTCATTAGGATCTCATTGTCTTTTGTATTTGGTGAGTTAGAATAATAAATATGGTAAAAGGATTTATTGAATGGTGTGATTGAGATGTTATTTGAGGTATTTAAAATATATCCCCATGGTGCTAAAATTTGTTACATAAATATATAGATAGGCTTGGGGAAGAGGATTCAAATAAGAAGTAGGCATACATCTACTAGTTTTAAATGATATAGATAGAGTGGGTATTATATAATATGCCAAATAATAGTTGTTCAATTGTGTCAATTTTGATAAAATGTTAGAATAGGTTAGTTTGGAGTTTGAAGCAGGTGTACATATTGGCACTTACATAGGTGGAGTGTATATCTATGGTGTAATATAAAATTTGAATACCATGAGTGGTAGTGTGTTGGCTACCATATAGATTAGAACAACATAGGGGACAAGAAAATTTATGGGAAAGTAAGTGGGAAGTTTAATTTGATGGGGGCATGTTTGTTTCCACATGACTAGGAAAACTAAAAGTAAGAAGGTATCCTTGATATTTTTTATTTGTAAAACTAATTTTTAGAGAGGTGACTTGATATTTTTGAGGTTGGAAATATGTCACTAGAATTAGAATGAGATAATAATTACTTTAATTAATGAATTTTGTGGTCATTATTTGGTTAGAAGGACTAGTTTGAAGAGGGGATTGGTTTCTATTGAAGTCATAAATTCATCCCACCAAGGTGGAGATGCGATAATTTACAAAAGAATTGTTAGTAAGATTGTTGGCCTATCTCATAGGAGGTTTCAAAGGAAGAGGATGGTATCCTAAGATGAACATATATGTGTTTAATGTTTTACAAGGAATTGGTAAGATTTGTTTAGGTGGTGTAAAAATAGATTGGTTAATAATAATAGGTGATGTTGGTAGTTTTAGTCTATTTAACCCATCCTATATAATATTTTTTTTATTTTTATTTATCCAATATTTCCATTCCTTTAACATCAAGAGTTTATAATATGATTTAGGTCTAGGTACAACTTGTGGATAATATCCATCTCCACTAGTAAGATTCATGTAGTTCGAATCATAGTAGTTATTAGTAGTTTATAATGGATACATAACTCTTGATTTACAACACAAGTCTTGGTTCATGGTATGAAGGGAAAGGAATTATATGATAGATACCGGTTTTCTTTGTTTTGACTTTACATGTTAGTATAACTAAATAGTGAAGCTTCATTTTGAGCTTGAACATTTGTTTTGAAAGCATCAAAACTAAAAGGTCTATCAAATTCCTCTATATAAATATTCATATATTATCTAAACTCCCAAAACATAGATAAAAGATGAGAAGATATGGATGGAAGAATACAAATAAAAGGTTAAATGTAAAAAGAGAAACCCTTTACATTTGGTTCATTACATTTATACACATGAAAAGCAATTAACTAAACTTGCATAGTATACCTCTTTATTTCAAGTTAATATGCTTGAAAATAAAATTTATGATAGTATAGTTACTAATCTAGTTGGTTTGGTTGAGGTGATTGAATAGGTTGAGTTGTAAAGGTTGGTTGATTTATATGAACTACTTACATGGGATTTTGAGCAATGTGTGGTAGTGGATGATTTTACCTATAAAAAAATAACATGGATACGTCAAAGTTTATATTAATGGGACTGAACTATGGTGTAATAATATCTCAATAATATACTAATTCTAGAAGAACTAGGTATCATAAACATTAGTATATGTTACTTTCCCTGAAAGGGTTAAAATTGGGTTGGATTAGTCATGGTATTTAATTAAGTATATCAAGATGGCATTTTCCATAAAAGTTCATATGAAAATAGAATTAATTTAGATGAGGCTAGACCTAAGGATGAAAAAATAAATTAAATTTGAGGTTCTTATCTTTGTGTGCTAAGTGTTGAAATTTCTTATCAAATTTGGCTTTGGATAATATGGTTTGTTTATATAGAGTGTTTCACTAACTAATAATTAGAGTGGGAAATGGTGTAGATTGGAATACTTGCAATCAAATATTAGAGTCTATATAACTATATTTATTTTGTGCTGGATTGGGGAAACTATTTGAGGAAATGTACCTACTTTATGTATATGCACTTGTTCAGGGAGTATCATCAAAGGGAAAGAAAAATGTTTGTTTGAATTTTTGTTCTTTTGGTTTTATAAAATAGTATATGGTTATTTTGTTTTATTTTCTAAAGTGGTATGTTTTATTTTTTTATATGAATGACTAAATGTTTAGCTAAATATAAGATCATTGTTTATTTATAAACTATTTTTAAAAAACAATTGCACAAACTATAATTAATGTTAAAAGGAAAGGTATTATAAATAATATAATTTTTATTTTAAAAAATAATAATATACTAATGCTAATGAATTGAAATTGAATCTAAATTGTGTGATTGTTGATTTCTCTAGTTTTATAGTTTTATAAGGGTGTTTAAATTTTATTATGTTTATGAAAAATTCATGAATAAATTTCTATTTTTAAATGAATTGAACTAAATATGAAATAATAATATAAACTTTATGATGCACAAATGAAAAATAAATTTAATGTTTTGAGATTTGTATGCATACAAGTAAATGCCTATATTTTAAAATCAGAAATAAATGTAAGTTTTATATCTTTTATTTTTTTCTCAACTAATCCTATCATGCAAATATAAAATTATGATATATTTATGACTATGTTTTGAATATTTATAAATGTACAATAAATAAGAGATTCTATCTATAGACATAATTCTTTATTTTTGTGTTTCCCTAAATTTCTATATAAGTGGGTGGGAAAACTACTGATTGTTTCATATGTGTGTATACATGTATTGAAGGTCTAATTTAAAATATGTTGAATATTTTAAATGATTAAGTCTAAAATAACTAGATGTAAATTACATTTTTTTATTTTTTATTGAAAATAAATCTCTAAGAAGATTGAGTGATTTACAATGCAAAGGAATGTAGAAACTAATTTTATTTTTTATATATTTATGTGCTATTTTATAATATGCAATTAAAACTAATTAAAAATATTTAATATAATAAAAAAACTTATATGAAAATAAGAAATAAAATAAAATCCCCCCAACCTAACCAAATTAAAAGATAGGTGGAGAAAATTAATTTGACTAAGATTGGAAGTACCCTTATCCTTAGAATGCTAACTCTTTGGTATTTGCTTAGTGACTACATGTAATTATATATCAAGAGGAATATAAGAGGCACTAAAAACACAAGGACTAAATAAAGAGAACTGTAAGTTCAATTGTATTTGGTTCTCACAAACAATTTAATATTGTGTCCTAAATTCTTGAGATTTTTCCTCAAATTCTCTATAATGATTAAAAGGTTCATGTAAGATTTAGGATGATTTATCAATGAAGATACATAATATATACTATATCTCTTTAAAAAATGTATGCTTATTATAACACAAAGATAAAATGAAGAGAATAGTAAGTTGATTTTTATTTCATTTTCACAAACAATACAATGTTATGTTGTAAATTCATGAGATTCTCTCTCAAATTTTTTGTAGTGACAAAAAGGTTCCTATAAGATATAGGATTATTTATCAATGAAGCTACATAAGGTAAAAAATAGTTATTTCAAAACATGTATACTCAATTCTCTATGCATTTATTTTAGATTTAAATATGATTGTAATAGTTATTTTTAAGAAAAGAATGGTTGTTTCGTTTGGGAGTTGACAAGAACTATTTAAAAACTTATGATAGTTTACTTAGAGTTAGATAAAATTAGATTGACCATAAATTTGGGTGAAAAAAAAACATTGGAGGAACTAATTATAGAAAAATAATAAGGGTCAAACATGTAAAACATGTCAAAATGTGTGTCTCGGGAATATAATTAAAATTTCATGCAACTATAATGAAACCAATGTTATATGTAGGAAGTTATTATGTAATTTATGTAGTTGTTATTGAAACCACTATAGTAGTTTCAAAACTACTAATGTGGTTGGGAACTACCACTTCAATTTCATAATTGTCATGATGGTTGTACCATTTACTTTGAAGACCCTAGATTTGGAAGGGTTAATCTTAAAAGTTTTCAAGTTTGTCATTTGGGAGAGGCTTGGAAAGATAAAAAAGAGGAAAATGAGGAGAATATCATGTCTAATCATGTTATAGTTTATGTATGCCCTTGCATCATCATCAAATATTAGAAATATATTACACTATATAATATTTGGGTGAATATAATATCCACGACTAAAATTTTCACACTATTTCAAACTATGGAATTATACTTGGCATTGAGTGAATCCAATTTACTATTCAAGTTTTCAATGAGATTGAAAATTTCTACTTTAGAAAATTGTTGGAGTATAGTGGACTGTGTTGTTTTCATATTCATGAGGTCCACATTCAACTTATCTAAAGAAATATATTGAGAGCATTGACCCATCATTATGGCCACTATGATTTTTTTTTTCAATTTTCTATGGTATTATACCAAAATGATCAATGCAAAGATAAAATTAGTTTGAGATAATAATATTTTTTCTATTTTTTTGTTTTTTTGACTCTGATACTAACTATCCATTTAAATATGTCCAAATAAATATTTTAGAACATTATAAATCTTTTTTATTCTTTAATTTCTATGTTTCTATAGGATGTAAAAATATTTTGACCCTTATTTGAATTTAATTGATACTATGTTTTAAAGAAAATTAGCTTTGTATATGTGAATCCAAGAATGATAGGGGTATCACATGGATGGTTATTATATGGAGTGTTTGGTATATGACCTCTAAAATATTTTTATCTCATTCATAAATAGTGTTGACTCAATATTTCATAGCTATGAATACATAGGATTGAACTATGTAATAGCCACTTTCCTATATAAAAATTACAACATGATTAAATTCTTGGGTCTAACAGCTTACTAGTGAATCATAGATTATAAATGGGCAAAGTCTTCATATGGAAAAAATAAAAAACTAATACTTCTTGTATACTAAAATTTAAGTGTAAAATAGATTATATATATAATTTTATTTTAATCTTAGGCACTAGGGGGAACACACTCGCTTCACTAATAATGGTGAGTGGGCTTGGAAAATAATGATATATTTATAAAAGTTTAAAATATATTAGAAAATAATTTTTATCATTAAAAAAATACTTATATGAAAAAAAATAAACAAATTTGGGGGGAAAATATTATTTCCAGCACTTATGTTACCACATTTTACTCACCAATATATTGATTTGGCAAGGTGAAATCATATAGTGGATACTTTTGGAATGTCTTAAACTACTACCATAGTTGTAAAACATAATACTAGAAATATATTTGATACCAATTATTACGAACCTCTCTATATAAACAAACTAAACATAATAACAATATGAAAAAATGGAATAAATGACTCAATAAACTCAGAATTAATTGAGAACCTTGATTATATTAAAATAGCATGAGCCTCTTCAAGGGGAAACCTCCTTAAGAGTAAAGATTAGATTATAAAATATGTGTGATGGTTTTCATTCCTTATAATATTAATACAAGAATTATAACCCTAATCCTAATATCATTGTAACCCTAACCCTAATACTCAAGGGTTGGCCTTACATAAGAACCTGAGCTAATTACTAACTATTATTATTACCCAAGCACCAACCTTACAAAGAAATGGTTGCCCAAGGTAATTAACTAATTAATATTATTATAATGTAAAATAATAATAGATGGTTAGAACATTTGGGTCTTAATATTATATTTTACTTTTAGTTGTTAATGAGTTAGCTAAATTAGTAGTAGGTACATTGGTAGTTGAGTCAATAAGGTCTTGTATGTAAACATTACTTATGTTTGGGGGAGGAAAAATAGAATGACCCATGTATTTGATATTACTTAAGCTTTAAAGTTGAATAACTAAATCATATTTGATTTCATTTACTAATGTCATTTATTTATATTAACCTAATTATGATATTTTCCTAAAGGAACCCACCTTTATTATTGTGAAATATTTTATACGATAATCCATTTTCCATTTGGTTAAGTAATTTATGCTCAGTATAACTAGTTCTATAAAATCAACTTAATATTTTAGATGGTAATTTTGTAGCTACCATAATCAAATGCATTACATCCTATATATTAGGTTTTCCAATCCTTTGAAAAATATTTCACTTTTATATGAACTCCTTAGCATCATTTTATGTGTTTGGTCACCATATACCTAAAATCAAGAGCTTGCACATTACTTTCTTCACTTGCATAATGACTTCTCATTATCCCATCATGACATTGATGCAAAAATTTCATACATTAATGTTTCAATATACCCATTATTAATTGTTCATCACTTCTTATTTTTTATATCTCCATACCAAATAGTTAGTAGGGACTTATGTGCACTATGAACTACTTATGGAATTTTAAATTCTATTCACTTAGAGTTGTAGTAGATATCAATAATGCTACATTTTTTCCCAATTGTTCCATGACCATTTATAACATTTAAATTTATCTATTTAGAATTTAATATTATATATTGCATGAAACTTACCTTATATTAATCCATGATAGGTTATCACTTTGAAAATTAAAATATGTAGGCTTACGAACAACTACAAATTGAAATTATCAAAAGACATCTATTTGTTTGCAAATACTTGTAAAACATTCTTATTTACCTAGTAATTAAATTCGTTATGATCCATAAATAATATAAATGGTGTATCTATTAAGTTTATACACCTAATTTTTCACTTACTAAGGATATATATTATAATATTTTTTAGAGAACCAATCTCCCTAAGTGCATGTCTTAAGGAGTCCATCAAGATCAAGTGGGATAATTCATGGTACTTTGTGAGATATTCCAAATGATTATATGTTATATTTTCATTCATGCATATCCTATCACTTGATTAATTATATTTAAATTTTTAATGTTCTCCCATTCATCTCTTCTTATTTGTTATGTGTTTCCACCTAATGTCATCATCCCAACTAATGATTTATTATAATTATTTTCCATTAGTAAACATAATCGATCAAGTTGAAGTATTAATTTATCACTCTAATATTTTCCGTACTAATTTTGTTAGTTTGATGATATTGGCTAAGTTTGTGTAGTGATTTTTTGGTTTTAAGTCATATTTATATTTATCCTATTTGTCATTTATCATAAGTAAGATATCAAATATACTATGCTTATATACACAAATCCAACTTATTAAAAAGAATAAGAATTAGGGATTGTGAGTTTACACTTGAGGAATTCTAGTTTGCATAAGATATTTAAAGATATAGATAAGTGAAAATAAACCAAGAAATTACACCTTGTATACACCTATTTTTTTCAATTTTATTAATTGAATCACACTTATTCTTTTAGGGGCTTATTGATGAATCAATATCCCTAAGTTCATGACTTAAAGGGTGACACCAAGAATGGGGTGGGATCCAATTGTAGTAATTTTTGAGATATGTTTGCATAGTTTTTTTCAAATCATAATTAATATCAATCTAACCTCCTTTGAGTCTCTTTTTGTATAAATTTTCTAGATTCCCTATATCCTATGGTATCAACCTAGCTGATATAGTCTTTTTCATGATTAAGTCTCGCTTGTATTGTATCAACCAACTTATTATAGTTATGATTCTATCTTATAACATATGTATTATAATGGTGTAGCCAATAACATATTGTGCTAATTAACATCTTCTAACTATATCAATCTAGTTAATAGTTTGTGCCTAAAATTTAGTATTAGTTTTGAAAATTGGAGACATATATATAGGGGTCATATTTAATTCCTAATAAGATATGTCACATTCATAAACTTTGATTACAGTCACATATCTACCCTAGGGATGTATTTGGGAGAGTTAGAGGTTTATAACTTTACATTGGAGGTATTTTCTTATGTCATTAAAGATAATTGGGAGTTCACAACTAAGTATTTCTATGCCTTTATCCAACCATTTGAGATCTTCAACCTACACCATCTCTTGAAAATATCCACTTTAATAAAAGGGAAAGATTGAAATCTCAATAGTTCTACCCATAGGTTGGTATTTTTATCCATATGCTCTATCATTTACTTAATATATTATATTTTATTTATTATAGTATAGATTTATGTGTATCCTTACTTAGATGCTTCCTTATACCAAATGAACTAAGATATAAGGTTGATTAGGATTTTCATTTATCACCTTAGGTTTCATAGAACCCAATTGGGTGGAACATTCAACATTATCTTCTTTACAATCACTTACATATCATTTAATTTATATATAACCCATTTCAAATCATTTAATTTATTTTCACCTTACAATGATAATTACAATAATTTACCTTCATTGAGGTCTAGTGAGAGCTATATCCCTATGTCATAGGCTTAGAATTTGGATCATTTTCATATTAAAATTTGAGTTTTAGGTAACCATATGATAGATATAGAAATATCCTACGTATATACTTGATCATCTAAGTATACACAAACTCTATTTGAGTGACCTTATTAGGTTATAGTCTATTGAGATAAGGAGGATAGTTGTAGGTCATCTTAGGCTATGCATAGATTTTGGTAGACCCAACATAAATATTATACCACCTTTGGTTAGATTGGTTTCATGGTTTTCATTTTATATTATTATCAACATATCTAAAGATCTTATATATTTAAGTTTGACTGTATTGGACAGCCCAATATAGTTTGTTAGTTTTAGAAACTATATTAGACAACTCATTATACTTCCCTATTTATTTAAAATTAATTTAGGAAACCTAATTTAATTTTTTATTTCCCAATCATATCATTCAACTCAATATAATTTATAATTTATCTATAGATGTATTAACTAGTCTAATATAATTATGTGTCTTTCTCTAACTATATCAACCAACCTCTTATAATTATGTGTGATTTTATGATTATATCAAACAACTTGATTTCATTAATTTTTTATTCTAAACTATATTAGCCATCATGATATAGTTCTGAGTGTTTAATTATTTTGTTGCATATTGTATATTTCACTTTCAATCTGAATCTTATTCATTTATATTTTTGTTTCATCTTACTATGTTTCAATAGTTTTAAAACTCATAAAATCTATCAATTTTATCTAAGAAATCATTAGTTTTATTTGATCTATGGTATAATGTGCATTTCCCTAGTAGCCAAGCCTTTAGATAATACTATATAAGGAATTTAGTTTCCACAAGCCTCATAGTATATAAAAAACATATGTTTTTTAGCTACTAAGACTCATTTCAACCATTTGATTCTATAGTGAACAAGTAAGTGGTTAACCATGAGAAGTTAATCTCACCATACATCAAAGACAAAAATTTTTGGTTATGAGATAGTGTAATCTTCTATAGTCATTTCCCTTTTGACCTTGTTCACTTTTTATGCCCAGTATTAATATATTTGAGGTTATAAAAGTCAAACATACTATGTTTATTAATATCACCCTTTTATTATCATTTGTTTATAATTTATTAAATCATTTAGTCCTTTTATTTCTAAATTATATTAGATAATCCAATACCATTTTGGGTTGTGTGTGATAACTACATCATCTAGATTGATATACTCTTGACTATTCTTCCTACTACATCATCCAATCTGATATAATCTTGAATATTTTTCCAACTAAATCAACTAACTTGATAATGTCTAGGATTACCATATTCATTCTAAATGTATTTAGCAACTCAATATATTTTACTTTATTAGAATATTACATCAACCAATTTAACCTAGTTCATTTGTTACTACATCATTCAACGTAATACAATAATTTTATCTAACCACCACTAGTGCCACCTTTTTATCTAATTGTATTATCTATCCTGAGATAACATATATATTGTTTAAACATAGTAGTAAACTGTATTATCCCATCTAATATTATATATTTAATTCAATCAAGCTTATTAAATATTAAATTCTTATCTCTCTTCATCATGATTTCACCCCTTATAATATTTATTACAATAATCAACCTATTTAAATTATATACGGGTTTCTCTTTCATCCCTACCTTGTCCATCATTAATGATAATTTATCCCAATATAAATCTAGATATATAAAATGTAACATGGTTCGGCTCAACCAAACTTAATATCTATATTATCCTTACCAATTTATTAAAAAATGTGATGATAACACCATTTATAATCCATATAAAAATGGAAGACATTACAAACTTTCTCCATCTACTATGAAAATTGGGGTAAGAAACACCAACATTGGGAGTATTCCTCCTAAAAATAACTTTGTAAATCATTCAATAGTTATAATCCTTCTCCATATATCTCCAATCAAAATCCCAAGACTAATTCTAATACTCCTCTAGATTCCTTAAAAATCCTTGCACAAATGTGTTAATAAATGAATCGTATGCAAGCTTCAAATAATAATGAAATCACAAAAATGAAAGACCAAATTTTAAAAATAAATAATTAACCTCCAAAAATCACTATGATTAAACCAAATTAACATTAATTCCATCTTCCTCTTCTATATTCCAATTAAAATCTTATTCTTAGACCACCAATTCAAAATAAGACACTTCAACATATTATAAATGAACCTTTAACTCCATAATTGTGTATATAGATATTGGAAATATTTTATAAATTATCACATATGATGGGAATATTAATCATAATTTTAATATTAAAGCCTTTGGTAATCTCTATAAGGAATGGGTTCAAATCAACACTTATGTCATTACCAAGATTGTAGCCAAAACCTTTATTGGAGATGATATAGAATGGTGCAATCAACTTCCTAGGAATTAAAATACATAAATATAAGACTTGATCAATGTTATATTTGAGGAATTACAAAATAATAAACTTCTAAATAATAGACTTATCAATTTCATTAATGTTAAGCAACTTCTTAATGAGTCTACCCATAACTACTTCAAATAATGAAAATAATTAACCCATAAAGTGATTATAATATCTTCAAACTCTTGTTTACCTCTTTTAAGGCCCCTCTTCAATAAAAAGTGATGAACTTATCTATTTATAATTTAGAAGAGGCATTAGACCAATTAAAAAGACAATACTTTCTTATGGCCAAATTTGAACCATCTGAAAACACCAAAAATGAAAATTTTTAAACATCAATGAGTGTAATCAATACTAAATTATTTTAGAATAAATACCCTTGATATAAAGTGGGAACACCTAAATCAAATGATGAACTTCCATCCTACCCTCCCTTTAATATGAAGGAAATTAAGAAGTTGTTATCTTCATCCAAACCATATGTCTAATCTTATACCTCCCATTGTCCCCCATCCCTACCCCTATGGTATGATCCTCAGTTTATTTTACATTTCCATGTCAAAATTGGTCAATCTTATGAGACATGTTATGCACTCCAAAAACTTGTGTTAAATACCATCCTAGGGTAAAATTTTAATCACAACCTCATAAGCATAGAATTTCATAATGAATATCTCAAATCATCTAATAATTGATCTTATCATCTTGAATACTAATAAAAAATATCAAAAATAATTTCAAATATCTAGTCCCAATTCAAAACATTCAAACATATTTACTTATGTTATTTATTCTAACTATGATCACTATTACACTAAGTTCCAATTTATGAATGCATCAAAGGTTAACTACCATCGTAAGCCCACTGAAAAATATCTCATCACTAAACCTAGGAATCATTATCCTAAATAATTACTTGTTAAATATACTACTAACACATATTATTTTGACTCCCCACCTAGTGATGAACATGATCCACCATCAGAACCCCAACCTAGTGTATCAAATACTTCTATCATACCTCTTAAAATCATTATTATAAATCTAATGAAATATTTTTATGGTTATAAACCTAAATGAAAATTAAATTTATTAGATAAACTTAATTACATGTATTAAAAAATTCCTCTAATAGAACTCATGAGAATATCACCATATCATCATAATTTCCTCATGCAACAATTATAAGACATTTAATAAGCCCCATATAGTGAAATTAAATCAATTTATCAACTCTTTGAAGGTCCATCACTTAAAAAATTGGTGATATTTAAAAAATTTCTCAATATTATTCCTCTAATAAACTTTAAATATTTTCCCAAAGAAGGCATGATTAGTTATGAGATCATCTTTCAATCCAGTGGCACACTTATTTTTATTCATATTGTGATTAACAATACTTTAATAATAAATTTTTGTGTGTATGAAGGCTAAAAAATTAACATCACTTCCCTTTAGATAATCTAACAACTCAAATATTACTAATATGACCTTAAAAAAAAAGACTCACATGCCATGGATTTAATGAAACCAATAAAAAACCTATTGGCCAAATTTGGCCCACATAAGAATATTTTTCCTAGAAATGGTTTGAAAATATGAGAATATTTATATATGTAATTAGTGGACCAAAATTATAAAATTAATATATAATAATACTTACAAATATTTTGAAACACTTTAATTAATCAAGATTAAAGTGTGTTTTATTGATCTTTGATAAGAATGTCTTGAAACAGGTCTAGAGTTGAAAAATGAAAAAGACCAGGAAGGTGTCATGGTGTTTCAAGAATTTAGTGGAATGAAATAGATTTAAAAAAGTATTATAATTTCATTATAGCCTTATAAATGGAAAATAATTCAATCAAGAGTCTAAAATAACTAGATTGTCATCAGATGTCATGCAAAAATGGATTGGTCAGCTTGATTATGCATTTTATAAGTATGATCAAGAATTTGTCTAAGATTAAAGGATCACATGAACATTATGAATTTCATACCTATATCATCCTCTAAAAATTTAATAACTTTATTATTTGTTTATCTCAAGTTATAAAGATTCAAAGTTAGACTTGTAGAATGAAACATGCATTGGGACATAAGGTTTAAGCTTCCTAAAATAGTCATTTGAATTCAAAATATTCCTAGGTTGAATGTAGAGATGAAAAGTGTCTAAATATTAGAATATAAGATCAAATATAATGGTGAATGTGTGATCAATTATGTCATTAGGTACCAAATATCTAATGTAGTGCATTTTATCATGAATCAAAGATCTACATTGAGCATCAAGTCAAAAGGTTAAAATAAACATGTCAATGACAAGTGGAAAGATCTTGGGTATGTGAATTAAGATCTAATAGTTTTTGGTGACTAAAAAATCTAGTGGGTCCAAAAAAATTGATGGTACACATGAAATCATATAAAGTAAATCTAGTGAAGTGATGAGTCAAAAAGGTTAGTAGATCCTAAGAGTAAATATGTAGGTGACAAGTGTCTCAACTGCATTAGGCTAGAAAAAGATCTGATTCATGTTAATTCATATAAAGGGATATCGATAGTGCACATGAGGTCAATAATTCAAAGGGATGATAGTAGGATATTGAGAATGAATGAAGAGATGGTAATTAGCACATTATGAGAAGCATAGATAGAGATCAATGGTTGGAATTAAAAGTTAAAAGATAAGGGACTTCAAATAGAGGTTGAATTTGATTTAAGTTGAACCAAGGAATATATTTTAAAGGATGCCTTTGAAGCTCATTTGAGACCTCTGTTAGAGGATCCAAATATGAAGATTCAATTTTCTTGTGTTTTCAATGTCACATATAGTAAGTCCTTAGCTTCCACAAGTTTTAGAGGTATAAGAGTCTATTTATACCTAATATGGTTCAATAATAATTTTATGTAGTCTAAAATCTATTCATTGACACATTGAGTATAGGAAAACCAATAATTAGATTGGTTTTCAATCTATAGTAAAGACCTGTGATAAATTTTTTTGGAAGTTGAGGGTAGGTATGTGATTAATGAAGAAGTGTCTCATTTTTTTGAGCTATAACACCAAAAAATAGGTACTTAACACCACTCAATGTAAACTTAGGCATGGATCTATCAAGTCCATGGATATAAGGACCTTGATATCATAATGAAGCAAGTGGAAGATAACATAGAGCTCAAAAATAGAGATTTGGTGCTAATTTAATCAAAATATTATAGATAATTCATAAAAGTTGGTAGTTATGGCATGATTCCCCTCTCTCCCCTTTCTCTATATCTTTCATTTTCTAACACATTAAATCTCTCTCTGTGTTTTTAGAAAAAAATATCTCTCTCACTTTTTGAAAAGCAATTCTCTCTCAATTGTAAGGAGTAGAGACTTTAATTTGATAGGGCTAGAACCTATACAAATTTTTATGAAAGACCTCTTGAAGTAATAAAGTCTTTCTTTGCCTATCTCTCCCCTCTAAATTGTGTGTAGTAATTTTTTTACATGATGGCATTATGGAAGAGAATCTTCCATGCCCATTGTCCCTCTTTCTTTCTCATTTATAGGTGTCTTCAAGTTAGTTTAAGGTATAAGTTAGTGTTATTTATGTCATTGATGTAATCTCTTAGTGAGTCTTATAAATACTCTTTGCCTTCATTAATTTCTTCTTTAACCTAGTTTATAAAGTACTTATGCAACTAGCTATGTGTTGTGAGATTATGAGAGCCATTGTTGTCTTATGTTTCCTCAATAT
Organism: Torreya grandis; assembly: GCA_037957365.1. Taxonomy (NCBI): domain Eukaryota; kingdom Viridiplantae; phylum Streptophyta; class Pinopsida; order Cupressales; family Taxaceae; genus Torreya; species Torreya grandis. Next base: position 89,118 of record JARHVA010007964.1, on the reverse strand, counting down.
TTACTTCATACTTATGTGAGTTATCATTAAAAATTGGTGCATCACCTAGTGAAATTTATTAGTATCCATTTCCCCCTTTCTCACCCTTTTCTCAGTGCAAACATTAGTATAGGTGATCTGTCAAGAGGAATCTAGACTTCTCCAGAGGTCCAACCCTACCATAGGTGACCCGCATCTTGGGGTTGTTACCATAGTGTATCTTAATTAGAGAGAGCCTGAAGAACCCTCTCTAATGGTGTAAAATTATGCAACAACGGTTTCTAGCATGCCTAGTGGGACATAATTCAAATAAGATTAGTCAATGTTTGATGCTACTTGATCAATTTTCATCAGTTATAACTTCCAAGAACAACATCTAGCAACTCCAAAAGAAGATTCAACATTCCCTAGTTAAATTTCTTAAGATCCCTTTCCCCCTTTCTAACCCTTTTCTTGATGCAAACATTAGTATAGGTGATCCAACAAGAGGAAGATATCATTATTCAAAGGTCCAACCCCACCATAGATGACCCATAGCCTAGGCTTATTCCCATATTATATCTCAATTGGGGTTATTCCTTGGTTAATATTTAACATCTAGTGAATCACTTATTTAACTTTCTTAGGAGCCCTTTCCACCTTTATAATTTTTTTCTCGATGTAAATATTAGCATAGGTGATCCATCAAGAGGAATCTAGCCTTCTTCAGAGGTCCAACCCCATAATAGGTTACCCACAACCTAGCGTTTTCCCATAGAGTATCTCAATTGGAGAGATCCTCAATAACCCTCTATAAGGGAGTAAATTTATGCTAAAATAGTTTTTGGCATGCCTAGTGGGACACAAGTCAAAGAATATTGGTCAAATTTTTATGTTGGTTTGATCAATTTACATCAGTTATAGATTCAAAGCAAAAACATCTAGCAACTCCAAAGGGATATTTAAAATTTAGGTAGTATATTAGTGACTACATCTCATTCCAAAGGTGACTACATGGTCAACTTTTATAGGTATTCCCTTTGAATTCATTAAATTTCCTTTAAACTCAAAAAAATGATTAAGATTTGATAATACACACCCATATAAAGGCAAATTTTTTCCTAAGTCAATTTCAAGCCCTACCCCTATAAGAATATATTTTTAAAACCCTTTCATTTTCATAAAAGCCCCTAGAGTTTTCCCCTTTATGGATTTTAATGGCCAAAGTCCTCTAGACCTCCCTAAATATGATCCTATTCTAGAAGTATCTCCTAAAAGTGTCCCTTATTTTACTAGATACCAAGCTACAACCCCTTATAAACACCTCATGGATATATCCAACTTCTATAACATTCATGATATCAATGAAGAAAATGTGGCAATTAGGTTATTATCCATCTCTTTCAAAGGTAAAGTCTTAGACGGGTATAAGATCCTTGATTATAACTCTATTAGACAATGGGATCAATTAGGAGATGAATTTTTTATGATATTTGAGGATAAAAGTGACCATTTATCACTTACAGAGTAGTTAACCATAATTCAAAGAGCCCCTCATGAAGTTATGCAATACTACAACACAAGGTTCTAAAAGACTTGGGATAGAATATAAGTCTTTGTTAGGCCTACCCCTAACTTTTATTTTATTTAATATTTTAAGGCCCTAAATAGTGACATTGTATTAATGATTCATTCTATGGGAGGGCATAGATTTCTAAAGTCTATGAGGTGGCAAATAGGGTAGAAAATTGTCTAGTCCAAGATGGCAAGCTAAAACCTAGACCACCAACACCTTTGTTCCCTGAGATTAGACCCCCCAATTTTTATTCCTCTCCTTTTTGTCATTCCTCCTATTCCTATAATTGCTAATATACCCTCACATAAATAATAAAAGGATTCCACTAGTCAATTTTGTGATTCCCAAAAATAAAATAACTTTCAAAAGCTTAAGAGCATGTTTTAATCTTTATGAAATGAAATAGTGAATGTGAAGAGGCAAAAAACTCTTGATAGGCCTTACCAAGCCTCATATCAACCATAGAATAAATATTATCAATCAAATAGTCCACTAAAAGGAAACTTCCAAGGCTGAATCTAAGGTAAAAACCAAGGACAAGGATAGCCTAACTATGTTAGGAAAAACAACTATAATCTAAATGTTGTAAACATTTCCAACACTTTGGTCCCCATACAGAATAATGTTTCTCAAGAAGCTAAGGGTACCACAAATTGTAATTATTATTTTAGGAAATTCATTATTTCATACACTAATTTCAATAAATATTTCAATAATCAATGGCAACAAGATACTAATTATGGGTACAATCAAGCTCTTATAGATTAAAACATAGAGGTACCCATGATGACAAAAATAGAAGAGCATCAACAAAGTCAAAGCCCTAATCAAGGACCAAGATAATTGGGTGATATAATGGTGAATTATGAGCAATAAGAGTGTTATGCACTTAATCAACAAGCTAATTATATCTAGGCATATGTTTCAGGGGAAACAAATACAAGGTTCAAAATAAGTAACATAGATGGTAGTCAGGAAATAGTCAAAGAACTTCCTACCATTACTCCTTTAATATCAAATCTAAATGAAAATGATATTGTTCCAAATGTTACAATATATTCAAGGAATCAAAATTAAGGGAATGTCTTTGTCCCTCAAAACTCAAAAATTTAGGGTACAATTGTGGCTCCCAAAACACAAACAAAGGTTGGTGGTTCACCCATAAAAATTATAGAATAAATGAAAAGGTATAATGTGAGTACATTCTCTCCATCCCTAGATAGATGGATATCATTCAATAACTATCAAGAACTAATGTTTTTGAGAAATCACTGGTCAAGGGGAATGTTTTTCTCACCAATACAACCAAAGGACCAAATGAAATTTAACTAGGTGAGGTTGCCAAACCTCCCCCCCTTATATATTTGATTAATCATTTGTTACTCTTTAGTGAAAATTTGTTTATTAGAAAGTGGGGCTACCACCTTATTAATGCCAAAGTCTATAACAGACTAACTTGGTCTAAATGTTGAGCCCCAATCTAAAGGAGTGTTGTAGCTGAATAGATCTTCCTCTAAGCCATCTAGTATCATCAAAGATCTTAGACTGACCTTGCATGATTTTCTTAGTGTATTAGTGCCTCTCAAGATGTATTGATCCTAAATGTACCTCCTAATTTTTTACTATGCTTATCCAAAGGATTCATATTAAATATTAGAGGTTATTTAGTAGTAGATTGATCATACATGACATTTCAAATAAGATATAGAACCAAGGTATCTATTAATGATTATCCCATTAAAAAATTCCACATAGAGCCTTATGGGATAGATAACATAAACCTCAATTTCACCATCCTTGATGAGGATGAATTCATATTTGGCTAAGAATTAAACACTCACCCTAAGGAGATATCAGATATGTTCTTGGATGAACTATGGAATGAAAATCATTTGGTTTATCCCTTAGAAAGAGTTGAAGAGAGGGACATGGGTATCTAATTCTTACATGAAGAGAATCAATCCATGAAATCCCTCATTAAACCTCAAGAGGATCCCAATGGCTTATGAAAAATATTCTTTGATGGCTCAAGGAGTAATCATGAGGTGCATGTAGGTGAAATTCTATTATCCCATTCTAATGACAAGTGTTTATCTTCTTACAAGTTCCAATTCAGTTACTCTTGTAATGTAGTAGAATATGAGGGTATTATCCATGGCCTTCAATGGGATAATAAGAGAGGAATTAGGCAATTACAAGTTTATGGGGATAGCGAGCTGATAGTGCACTAGGTTAGAGGCTATAATATCACTAAGAATCCCTTGATGAAGTCTTATAAGCATAGAGTGTTGGACCTAATTGAGGATTTTGAGGCCTTTAACATCAAAGTAGTCCCAAGGAACCAAATTAGACATATTGATAGGTTGGTAGCTATGGGATCTCAATTTGATATCTTAAATGAGTTAAAAAAGACCAAGGTATAACTAAATGTCTAGGTGGTAGTAAGACCATTAGTGACACACAATGAATCTCATTAGAAGGTCTTTGAGAATGACAAGAGAATTGCATATTTCTTATATTAGGAAGTATAGTTCTCCTCCATAAACTAGGAAAAGTTTCAACATTAGTATGAGGAGTAAATTGTTCAGCTGATATCTAAAAATATTCCTAAAGGGATTACCACCCTTGAAGGTTTTTTTCATGAGGGATATCATATTAGAAAATATAAGGCAATGATGTCAACAAGTTAAGAGAACTATGAAAGAGTCCTTATGTTCAAAGATAGGCTCTTAAAGATTGGAAAAGTAAGCACTAAAGCTAAAAGGCATGCTTTCATATAACTTTGTAAATAATATGTAGAAATATTTGGTTGGGAATATAGTGACCTAAGAGGCTTTGATGCCGAGCTGACCCAACACACTATAGAACTAGAGTCTAATTCCAAGACTATCAGGTAGAAGTAGAGGCATATAAACTAAAAAATTGAAGATATTATGAAGAATTAATTTAATAAATTAATTAAATCAAAGATCATTTTTCCTATTAATCACTCCTCATGGGTAGCCAATTTGGTACCTATGAGGAAGAAGAGTGGTGAAATTAGATTTTGTGTTGAACTCAGGGATTTGATTAGGGTCTCTTTGAAATATCACTACCCCTTACCATCCATTTAGAAACTCATTCATATAGTTGCTAGTTTAAAATGTGTTTCCCTTTTGGATGGGTATTCAAGATAAAACCAAGTGATGGTAAGAGAGGAAGATTAATATAATACTATCTTCACCACAAAGTGGGGCACATACACTTACTAAAATATACCTTTTATATTTTCAAATGCTGGGATACTTTCCAAAGAGCCATGGACATGGATTTTCAAGGGTTGATGAATCACATGTTACTAATTTACTTGGAAGACATCACAATTTTGTCTAAGAAGGCTAGTGAGCACATGGACCATATAAGGTTTATCTTACAAAGATATAGAGAGTATGGGATCTCTCTAAATACTATGAAATGTGTGTTTTTTATTCATAAAGACAAAATTTTGGGTCATATTATTTCAAAGGAAGGACTATCAATTGACCCTAATATAATAAGTATTATCTTAACACTATGTCTACACAAGCACAAGAAAGGAATCTAGAGCTTCCTTGGGAAGATAAACTTTTTGAGAAAGTTTATACCTAGTTTTCTAAACCTGGTCAAACCCATCGCTATCATGCTAAAAAAGAGCCAAGTGTTTACTTGGTCAAATGAAATTAGAGTATCATTTGAGGTAATCAAGTAATTCATTTCCCAAACATCTTTCCTCATGAATCTTAGATTTCTCAAAGGATCTAATATTGTACACCTTTGCCAACATTGAAAATATATGAGTTATATTGATGAAGAAGAATGGTGAGGGACTTGAGTACCCAATTGATATTTTTAGTCAAATTTTGGAAGGATATGAGGTAAGGTACACTTTTATAAAAAAGAAACTTTTTATAGCTTTAAGGAGCCTCAAAAATTTTAGACCAATTCTCTCCAATTGTAAGGTTTATCTTATGGTGTTTCATCTTGGAGTGAGGGAATTTCTCTTTAACAAGGATTTGAATGAGAAAAGAGTAGGTTAGATTACCAAAGTCATGGAGTATGATGTGGAAATCAAAGTTAACAAGATGATAAGAGACAAAGGAATGTGTGAACATATGGTAGATTACCTCTAGGAATACAAATAAGGTGTTTTGGTAACACAAGATAACTCACAAACATATGCACTTTGACTTTATAATAGTTGGATCCAAAATATGACACATTTTTTGATGATAGGAAAATGTAATCAAGGTTTTGATAGAGCAAAAGGAAGGTATTATAGGCTTCAGTCCATAACTTATGCATTAGTTGATGATTTTATTTTTAGAATAAACCTCAATGGTGTAATTATTAGGTAAATTAATGAAAATTAAGTAACAAAGCTATTGGATCAGTTTCATGATGGACCTATAGGAGGCCATTTTACTCCAAGAATAACAACAACAAAGGTAATGAGGGTTGGTTATTACTGGCACAACCTTTTCAAGGATTCTTATGCATGGGTCAATAAATGTTATAAGTGTGCTCTATTTATAGGTAAATAAAGAATAACATCTCTTCCACTCAACCCAATATAGGTAGAACAACCCTTCATATAATGGGGGTTGGACTTCATAGGAAAGATAAATCCACCTTCAAGTATAGGGCATAAATTTTTTCTCACTATAATTGACTACTTCAATAGGTGGATGGAAGTAATTGACTTGAAAGAAGCTAATGAGGCAACATTATTAGACTTCTATGATATCATAGTGACCAGGTTTGGTGTCCCAACTACTATAATATTAGATAATGCCTTATAATTTGTGGCATTAAGATAAGTGATTAGGCACTTAATCTAGACATCTACCTCATCACATCCTTTAATTACTACCCCCAAGGCAATGGCTAGTAGATTCCATGAACAATAAATTTTTAAGGAATATCAAGAGAAATATGGAGGAAAATTAGAGAACATGACATACAAAACTAATAACAACCATATGGGCTAGCAATGTGACTCCTAAAGCTACCATTAGAAACTCTCCATATGTCCTTATATGTGGAAGGGAAGCCAACTTTCCCATTTATATTTAAATACTTGCATTGGAGTTAACGTATTATCTTGACTTGATGGAGAGTGATCCTATGAACATGAGGATGATAGATCTCATGGAGCTTGAAGAAATCAAGGAACTTTCAATGAAGGCAATAGATCCACATCAAACTCAAGTCAAGAAAGCCTTTGACAAGAGAGCCATAGCAAGGGACTTCAAGGAAGGGGACCTATTACTAAAATGGGACTCAAATAAGGATAATATAGGCAACCATACCAAGTTTTATATATTGTGTAGGGGTCCTTATTTGATCCATGGATGCAAATAACATAGTGATTTTTAGCTTGCCTAATTGGATGGAGAGGTATTAACCATCCCAGTCAATGGCATTCATTTAAATCCTTGTTATTAGAATATTTTCTAGTTATTTTAGGATATTTTAACATATTAGAGTAGTTTTATATTATTTCCTCTAAGTTACTTATGAACATTTCCTTTCAGTTATGTGTTTACCTTTCAATAAGTGCCTTGGGCATAGTTTTTTTTTGCTCTTTTTTCCATTTGGCTTCAACAAAAAGTTTCAAAAAGGGTTAGACTTGAGTTAGTTTCACAATATTTGAGATGAAATAATATGAATCTATGTACCCAATGGATTATTAAAGGCAACCAATCTATTTCATAGTAGGCATACAACCCTAAGGTGCCAACAAAAATGTTGGCCAAATTTGGCCCACATAAGAATATTTTGCCTAGAAATGGTTTAAACATATGAAAATATTTTTGGACAGAATGAGTGGACCAAAATTATAATAATAAGATCCCATATTAATTATAAATATTTTTAAACACTTTAAACAAGCTTAAAGTGTGTTTTATTGAGCTTTGAGAAGCAATTCTTGAAACATGTCTAGAGTTGCAAAATGAAAAAGACCAATAGGGTCTCATGGTGTTTCAAGAATTTAGGGGAATGAAACATATTGAAAAAAGTCTTAGAATTTCATTATATCTTTATAAAGGGACAATAGTTCAAGCACAAGTCTAAAAGAACCAAACCATGATAAAAAATCATGCATAGATAGACTGGTTAACTTGATTATACATTTTATAAGTATGCTTAGGAAGCCACTCAATCACAAAGGATCACATCAACATGATTCATTTCATGCCTATGTCATCCTCTATAAATTTCATAACTTGATGATTTTTCTATCTCAAGTTATAAATATTTAAATATAGACTTATAGAGTGAAACGTGTGTGGGGATATTAGGTTTAAGCTTTGAGAAATAGCCGTTTGAATTCAAAATATTCCCAAGTTGAATATAGAGCTGAAAAGTGTCCAAATATTGGAAGATAATATAAAATATAATGGTGAGTGGGTGTTCAATGATGTTTTAAGGTCCTAAAGATATAATGGATTGAATTTGACCATGAATTAGAGATCTATGATGAACATCAAGTCAAAAGGATAGCATAAATGTGTCAATGTCAAGTGGAAAGATATTGGGTGCATGAATAGAGATATAATAGTTCATGGTGACTAATAAATATAGTGGGTCTAGATAGATCGATGGTTCACGTGAAATCATAAAAAGAAGATCTAATGATGAACAATGAGTCAAAAGGTCACTGGATCCTAAGAGCAAGTACACATGTGATAAGTGTCTCAATCATGTTAGACTTGTAAAATATTTATGGATCATGTTTATTCATATAAAAGGAGATAGATGATGCATGTGAGGTCAATAATTCAAAGGGATAACATTAGGATCTTGAGAATCAATGAAGATCTAATAATTGGCACATTATGAGAAGTTGATATCTATATTGATGGTCAACATTAAAATTTGAAAGTTAATAGAGTTAAAATAGATGCCAAATTTGACTCAAGTCAAATAAGGTTAGATATTTCAAAGGAGACCATTGAATCTTAGTCAAAACCTTTATTGGAGGATCCAGAGTATGAAGACTTAGTTTTCTTATGTTTTCAATGTCACATAAATAAGTCCTTAGATTCCATAAGTTTTAGAGGTAGAATGGGTCTATTTAGATCTAATATGGTTCAAGAATGACGTTATGAAATATTTAAGCTATTCATTAACATATTTACTCTAGGAAAACCAATAATTTGATTGGTTTTAAATTTATAGTAAATATCTATGGTCATTTTTTTAATAGTGGGAGGGGGCAGGTATGTGATTAATGAAGAAATGTCTCATCTATCAAAGCTATAGATTCATTTAACATGTACTTACCATAGATTAAAGTAGACTTAATAATGTATTTATCAAATCCATGGATATAAGAACCTTGCCCTCATAATAAAGCAAGTGGAAGATAACATAGAGTACCAAACTATAAAATTGGCACTAATTTGTTCAAAATATGGTAGAACATTCATAAAATGTTGAATCTCAATTAATGATCTTAAATGGTGCATTCCCCCGTCTCTCTCCCAATTATCTATATCTTTCATTTTTTGACACATTGAATATCTATCTCAATTTTTAGAAGAAAAACACCCTCTCAGTTTTTGAAAAGAAATTCTCTCTCAATTTTGAGGAGTAAAGACTCTTATTTAATAAGGCTAGACCCTATCAAAATTTGTATAAAATACCTATTTAAGAAATAAATAATTTATTTTCCTATCTCTCCCCTCTAAATTATGTGTAACAAATCTTGTGCATGATGTCATTGTGAAGGAGAATCCTCCATTCCCATTGTCCCTCTTTCTTGCTCATTTCTAGGTGTCTTCAACTTAGTTGCAGGTCTAAGTTAGTGTTATTTGTATCATTGATACAAGATATTAATGTGTCTTAAAACTCTTATTTTCCTTCATTCATTGCTTCCTAAACCTATTTTATGGAACACTTATACAACTAGCTATGTTTTGTGAGATTGTGTGAGCTAGTGTTATTTTATGTTTGCTCCATGTTTACTTCATGCTTATGTGAGTTATCACTTAAATTTGGTGCATCACCTAGTTAAATTTATTATTATCACTTTCCCCATTTATAACCCTTTTCTTAGTGAATAAATTAGTATAGGTGATCCATCAAGAGGAATCCATCCTTCTCTAGAGGTCAAACCCAACTATAGGTGACCCATACCTTGGGGTTGTTCCTATAGTGTATCTCAATTAGAGAGAGCCTGAATAACCCTCTCCAATAGTGAAAAATGATGATACAAAAAAGAATATTGGTTTATTTGATTCCCACTCTCTATCAAGTATAAAAAAATAAAATCTATGCTTATTATTTTAGATCTTTCATTTTCATATAATCTCATGTTAGGTTATCCTTGGACTCATCACTTTAGAAATATCATATCTTCTAGTATCTAATACATTAAGTTAAATTATGATGTAGTTCCCAAACTATGTGGTCTCAAGCTACCCAATCCCAAAACCCTATGTCACATCCTGACCATTTATCATATCAATAGTCCTCATCTTCTTGAATTCATTAATATGCATCTTTATTTAGGAGTCACTATAGTTGAATTTAATGATGATAAACCTAATGAATTATAAAATATTTTCAATACCAATAGGTTACCTCCTTATGTATTTAAAAGACTCCTTAAATAACTTCTACATGAGATAATAAAAATCCTTTGATGGATGATGATACTAAAATCCCACCTCCTTTTAATGTTAATTATGCCTCTTACACATAATAAAACTTTATATGTAATGATATTGTGATGGCTAAGGTATTTTAAGATCCTTTGACATTATACCCTTGAAATTTTAGTAACATTTATGTATCTACCAAAGATACATCTAATTATAATTATTAAAAAATCACACATGCAAGTAACATATCTACATCATATGATGATGATTACATAATTTTTCAAGCCCAATTATGACACTTGGATGTAATTGTTTATCAAAAAAACCTTGATAAAATACACACATTTAATCAAGATGTTAATTCAATTCATATTTCTTCCAATTATAGTGATAATGATAATGATGTAAAACCTAAAATGGTATGTTCCTCTTGTTAACCCACCATTGGAAAACACTCCATGGGTTGTCCACCAATGTTTTGATTTTCCCAAAAATATTTATTATATTGGAAACTTGATACTTTCATATAATTTATAACACTAATAAATATATTTTATACCATGATACAATTCAATCTATTACTCAATTTTATAATTATATAGGTTATTTTAATACAGTTAAATCTTTAGTTCAAGATTGCATCGACTAGTCATTATAGAGTTGTTGAGTGTGGATCGCTTTGGGGATATCACATGAACTTGATGGTACATTTTGGTGGATTAGAGATATATAAGGATGTGGGGAGTTTATTTTTCATTTACTCCTCATGTGTGTGATTATTAAATTTTTATTTAATAATTTTCATGTTGACTTCCATGTTTATTGGAAGTGGGATTGATTTCCTTGTTTTAGGGAATTAATTTTTATATATTTAATATCCATAGGAGGAGAAAATTATTAAATGATATATTTAATAATTTCTATGATGTATTATAGGAAAAAATTATTAAATTTTCTATTCAATAATTTCTATGATGAATTATGCAAGTGTGGTGGACTTTCTCATTTGTAGGAGTTGGTTATTATCTCTTTGCATTAGAACTTGTGCCATTTGGAGGAGATTAGCATGTTACTTATTGGTGGGGCATGTAGATAAGCATGGATAGGTGGAAATAGTGTGTTTCCTAGGTGGATAAGGCCTTCTTGGATAAGGATGGTGATTCTCTCCTTCGGGGATGGATTTATTCATCATTTGTTATATATATAGGGTATGGTGTTACCTTTTAAAGGTTGTTGATTATTTTATTTGTAAGTGTGGATTTTGAGAGACAAATTCAAAGTGCAGATGTTTTTTAAAGTATAGGTTTTAATTTATACGGTGTGGTATAATAACTTAAGAGATATAGTATTGTGTAGGTGCAAGTGAAAGTGTAATATTTATTTATGCAACATTTTCTACGGGAGAATTTTCTATCTATGTGAGAGTTCATTGTAATCTTGTTTTATATTACTATTTTATTTGAGGACTTTATTCTTGGATGTATCCCACATTGGGTGAACCATAATATATATGTGTTATGTGTTATTTATGGTTTTGTTCTCTCCATTTATGCTTTCATTTAACTATGATTTGAGGTATTATTTTCATGATGCATGTTAGTGCATATTTAAATATGATTTTCACACATTTAATATATGGTTATGTAATTTAATGGTGACTTAAATTTATTTTAAATTATTTTAATTCCAAATAACTACTATAAGATCTTCGGTGGTGTGTTTTGCTAAAGTGGTAAATCATAGTAAAGACTATTAGCTTGAGTGGGAGCTATGGGAAAAGAGATCAGATTTTGGTTTGTGGAAATGTAGATGGAATGTTGCTTGTATTAAAAAGAGATTCATTTCACCTTAGAGGGGAATGTTGAGCAACATATAAGGATGAGTGATTTGGATTGGTCATTGCTTGATAGGAAGGCATTGGGATCCATATGATTATGCATTACATCTTCTATTGTATTTAACATTTTTTATGAGAAAACTACCAAGGATATCATGGATAATATTGGAAAGTTTTATGACAAACCCTCAGCTTCAAATAAAAAATTTCATATGAAAAGATTATTTAACATGAAAATGTCTAAGAATGGTTCAATTTCTAGTCATTTAAATGACTTTAATATGGTTTTAAGTATGCTCACTTCTATTGGAATTAATTTTGATGATGATCTTTGCTAATATTATGTTATTTGCCTAATAGTTGGGATAGTTTGGTTATGGTTGTGAGTAATGCAGTCCCTCCAAAGGGAAGCTTAAATTTTGAGGATGTTGTAGGTGTGATTATTAGTTGAGAGATGTGAAGAAAAAGAACTAATAAATCATCTTTAGGTAATGATTTTTATATTGACACTAGAGGGAGGTGAAAGGAAAAGATAAAAGGAAACCATAAAAATTTAAAAGTTAGATCTAAATCTAGATCTAAAGCCAAGATGATAAACTGGCATTGTGGGAAGAGTGGACACTCAAAGAAGGATTGTTGGTCACTTTAGGATAAGAATTCAAACAAGGAATAAATGAATGAGTTAAATGTAACATCAGGTAAATCATGTCAGGATGCTTTAATTATTTCTATGGATAGTTTTTTTGAGACTTGGGTATTAAATTTAGGGGTTTATTTTCATGCCACCCCACATAGGCATTATTTTACTAATTATGTTCAAGAAAATTTAGGACATGTTTATCTTGGTGATGATGAACCATGTGAGATAGTATGGAAATGTTGTGTTCAAGTTAAAATGTAGAATAGGAACACATGGTTATTTAAGGATGTTAGACACGTGCCTATGTTGGGATAAAATTTGGTTTTAGCTGGGCAATTGTGTAGTAAGGGATGTTCGGTTATTTTTACTATAGATTATTGGAAAGATAACAAAGGTGTACTTTATATTTGACTAGTAATGTTGATTCTTGTGATTTATTTTCTATAAATAGAAATGCAACTATATGGCACTACAGGCTTGGTCATATGAGCCATAAGGGCATGGAGATCTTAAAAGATAAGTTGCTTAGATTGAAAGATATAGATATTGACTTTTATGAAAATTTTGTGTAGGGGAAACAAAAGTGGGTTAAATTCTTGAAAGTTAGACCCAATATGAAAGAACATAAGTTAGAGGTGGTACATTTAGATGTATGGGGAGTAGCTTAGGTATCTTCTATTGGTGGTTGTAATTATTATGTCACTTTTATTAATGATATAACTAAGAAGGTTTGGGTTTATTGTATTTAAAATAAATCCGATGCATTTGACACTTTTAAGAAATAGAAAGCCTTGGTTGAGAATGAAATAAGTATAAAATTGAAATGTCTCAGATTAGATAATGGAGGTGTGTATTGTAGTAATGCTTTCTTTGATTAATTTTCTAACAATGGAATCCTTAGACAAAGGATGATTGCAACAACTCCATAGTAGAATGGGGTATCTAAAAAATTAACAAAATAATAATGGAATATGCTGGGATCATGAGGTTACATGTAGGGTTACCTTTATAATTTTGGGTAGAATCAATTAGCATAACATTATATATTATTGATAGAAGACCTTATATGCCTTTGGATGGAAGCATTCCTAAAAAATCTTGGTTTGGTAAGAATGTTGAATATTTTTTTTCTTAGAGTCTTTAGATGTATAGCTTTTGATCTCATTAAGAAAGAGGATAGGACCAAGTTTGAGGTAAATTAGAGAAATGCACATTTATTGGTTATGGTGAGGATGCCTTTGGTTTCCATTTATGGAGCATTAAAGACAACAAAATACTTTCATCTATAGATGTAAACTTTAATGAAAATTTGATGTATAAGAATTAGTTATAGGAATAGGAATAAGAATAGAAAGAGTACATAGTATTGGATGATATTTTGGACGGTAAACTATACAATGATTCAATTTAGGAACCTTCTACACAAGGAACCCATACTCCTATGGAAAGAATGTCTTCTAGGGTAAGAAGATCATCTAAATGTTTTTCTCCATCTTTGACTTATTACTCACTGACAATGGATAACCAGAGTGTTATGAGAAATCAATGCAAGTAGATTCTAGGTTGAAATGGGAGCAAGCCATGGATGAGGATCATAGATCTCTCATGAAGAACCAAACATGGGATTCCATAAGGATACCTAAGGGAAAGAGTGCATTGACAAAGAAGTGGATCTTTTGAATAAAGGAAGAGGACAAAGTGAGAAAAAGGTATAAGGTCAGGATGGTGGTCAAGGAGTTTGCACAAAAAATAGGTATTGATTTTGATGAGATTTTCTCTCTTGTTGTAAAAATGACTTCTATTAGGACTGTTCTTGGTTTAGTTTCAGTTGAGGATTTACACATAGAATAGTTAGATGTGAAAACTAATTTTCTTTATGGTGATTTGGATGAAGAGTTGTATATGAATTAGCCATAGGGATATGAGGTCAAAGGAAAGGTGAAATATGTGTAAAGATTAAACAAGAGCTTGTATAGCCTGAAACAAGCTCCAAAATAATGGTATTAGAAATTTGATTATTTTATGTTGGAGCAAGAATATCAAAGGTGTAATTCAAACCATTGTGTGTACATCAAACATTTTGATGATGGTTATTTTATTATTTTATGCTTTTATGTGGATGGCATGTTAGTTGTAGGAAAGAACATACAACACATTCATATACTCAAGAAATATCTTAGTGACTCCTTTCCTCTGAAGGATTTGGGTGTTGCAAAGCAATTCCTTGGTATGAGGATTACTCATGATAAGAAGGAGAGGAAGCTAGTTTTATCCAAATCAAACTATGTGAAGATAGTCTTGGAAAGGTTTAGCATGTTGGATACTAAATTAATTAGTACTTTTTTGGTATTCCACTTAGATTATCAATAGAGTAGTGTTCTAAGATGGAAGCTAAAAATCTTAAGATGTCTAAGGTACCTCACTCCTCAAGAGTTGGTATCTTGATGTATGCCATGGTTTGTACTAGGATGGATACTGCCCAAGTAGTGGGAGTTGTGATTAGGTATATGAGTTATCCAAGTTATGGGCATTGGCAAGCAGTGAAATGGATTCTTTGATATTTGAGAGGAATAATGGATTTTGAATTATGTTATGGTAGATAAATACCCCTTTACATGGTTATGTGGACTTAGATATGGTAGGGGAAATTGATATTAGGAAAAGTATGATAGGTTATATATTTGTTGTTAGAGATACAATAGTTAGTTATATTTGTAGCATACAAAAGGTTGTGACTTTGTAAACCATAGAGGCAAATTATGTTGCTACCACATAGGCTAGTTAGGAAATGATTTGGTGACAAGATTTGTTTTGAGAGTTAGGTCATGAGAAGGAAGTCGGGAGACTACATAGTGATATTCAGAGTGTTATTCATTTGGAAAATAAAATTGCTTTCCACTCGAGGATAAAACACATTTAGTTACATTATCAGTTCATCAAATAAATTTGGAGGACAAATTCATGAATCTAGAGAAGATTCATACTAGCTAGAATCTTATAGATATGATGATCAAGGTGGTGACATTGGAAAAATTGAGACTACGTTTATATTTGGTTGTTCTTAGTGGTCATGGAGAAGTGATAGATTATTTTCAGGAGAAATAGTCTCTAAGTGGGAGATTATTGAGTGTGGATCCCTTTAGGGATATCAAATGACCATGATGGTACATTTTTGGGGCTTAGAGGGTTCCAAGGATTTGGTGAGTACATTTTACATTTACTCCTCATCTATGTGAATATAATTAAATTTTTATTGAATAATTTCATGTTGACTTCCATGTTTATTGGAAGTGGGATTAATTTCCTAGTTTTAGTGAATTAATTATTGTATATTTAATTTCCATAGGAGTAGAAAATTATTAAATGATCTATTTAATGATTTATATGATAAAAATATTAAATATTATATTTAATAATTTCTATGATGTATTATGCAAGTGGGATGGACTTTCTCATTTCTACGAGTTGGTTATTATCTCTTTGTGTTATAAGTGCCATTTGAAGGAGAATGTCATGTTCCTTCTTGGTGAGGTTTGTAGATAAGCATGTATAGGTGGGAATGGAATATTTCCTAGGTGGATAAGGTGTCATTAGATAAATATGGATATTTTCTCCTTGTGGGATGTATTTCTTCATCATTTGTTACATATATAGGGTGTGGTAGGACCCTTTAGAGGTTGTTGATGATTTTGTTTTTAGGTGTGGATTTTATAAGATAGAGTACAAGTGTATATGTTTTGAAAATTATAGGTGTTCATTTATAGGGTATGGTATATTAGCTTGTGAGATATAGTATTGTGCATGTATAGGTGAAAGTGAAATGTTTATTTGTGCAACATTTTATATAGGAGAGTTTTCTATCTTTGCGAGAGTTGATTGTAATCTTGTTTCAGATTACTGCTTTATTTGAGGACTTTATTAGTGGATGTATCCTTCATTGGGTGAAACATAATACATTTGTGTTATGTGTTATTTCTAGGTTTTTTCTCTCCATTTATGATTTCATTTAACGATGATTTGAGGAATTGTTTTCATGATGCATGTTAGTGTATAATAAAATCTAATATTCACACATTTAAAATATAGTTATGTGATTTTATGGTGATTTTTTTAAATCCATTTAATTATACAATTTTATTAATATCACTAGACTCTTCCAACTATATTATCTATCTGGATAGATTCAAAATAAATATTGATTTAGCTAACTATACTGACTATACTAATATAGTTCAAAATTTTCTTACTTTACCAAACTATATCAGTGAATTTCATACCATATAATTAAATTTAGTTAATTTTCCTTAGATTTTGAGATCACCTTAGATACTAAAACCACTAATCTAAGATAAATCCACTGAATTTGACAAAAAAGGTAATAGGATTATCAATATTGAGGTAAATGTCAAAATTATGGCCCATATCCAATGCTTTTATAGTGATGAAGCTATTTTGGAATTATTATTTATCAGAGAGCCTTATCCACTATGAAAAAATCAAAATATTGATAATTTTGAGAAAATAAATCCTTACTTTAGTAATTTCATTGAAAATTTTGACTCTAATTATTATCATATTTACAATATTCCTTTTGATTGATATCACTTTTAATATGGAAATATTATTGTCATTGAAGAAACTTAAGTGATTATGTTTGGTACGTATGGAAATAAAAAATATATTATAAACTATAAGGAGCTTTACCCTAAAGAGAAACACAATTACATCATGTTTCTAGACAAATATAGTGAAGTATTTTCTTTTTTATATGAAGATATGTCTAACATAGAAGTTATCTATAACATAGTAACCTATCCAGATGTGAAAATCATGTGCCAAAAGTATGTAATTTCCATCCTAAATTTTCTACTTTATGTCACAAATAAGTCATAAAATTCATAACTAATGCATTCTTTCAACTTTTAGATTACTCAAAATGGGTATTTGGTATGCCCTTAACCTATAACATATTTAGGGATATGTATGGATGACTTGTGGCTTACATACATTTCATATTATATTCTTGCATTTTTATAAGTTCTTAGTAAGGTTAGCCTATGAAATAACCATGGCTAAGTAGATTATATATATGAGGTAGTAGTTTCTTTTAGGATCATATTACAATTTCTTTTCTTATTGTATTATTGTGTAGGTTTTCTCCTTAAAGTGGAATAGTCATATTTATCAAGTATTTTGTTATTTCATAAATTGTTTTTGTTGTTGATTTCCTTATTTTGTTCTGAATTCTATGATATATTATTACATTATTGTGAAATATATAAGCTATTTCATTACAAGTGTTATCATATCATTGATTTTGGAAAGTTTCCATGGTTTTTTTAGATCTAGTGTTGAAGTTATGTTGAAAGATAAAATATTGAAAAAACATAACTTGTAATCTAGGAAGAATTTAATTTTTTCATAACTACACTATTATTTAAAGCCATTTTTTGAAAAAAAAATCTTGAAATATTATTTCACACCCTTATGAAAACTAGTATTCATTGGATTAATTTTGATGAGACAATCACAATTGTATAATCTATTGGTACACTTTTTTTGGTCCAATAATCCTCCATCCTAGGGTTTGTGCAGGATTAGTCCTAACACTCATGGTTATGGAAAGGATATGACACCTTAAATATTACTCACATGGATAATATTAAATTCAAAACTTAAGATCTTTGGGTTCTAAGGGATTTTATAAGCTTCAATTAGATATACAAAGCATGGTGAGGAAATATAATCTTAATGTTATAAAAGGGGATGCCATTGGGATATAAGGGGACATGGATTTTATGAAGAATTAGTTAGCAACTTTGAGTGGGTAGTTGACCTCTCTTTTGGCTCAAATTTCAGAAAATAATCCTTTGCCACTTAATTTGGGTTCTCCAATTAAATAAATCACAACTCTAATACTGGTTTAAAGCAAAAGATACAAAAAGTGGAAGTGTTAATGTTTGATGGTTAAGATCCATTCATTTTGATCAATCAAATAGAAAATTTATTTGATATAAATTAGACCCAATGTGTGTAAAATGTGGTCATGGTATATTTGTATTTGGAACATGAGAAATTCATTTGGTATAGATGGTTGTGCACTCAAAATAAAAATAAGGGCATTGTTATTATTATTAGCCAAATTTTGGCTACCATAGATGAGATTCATAAAAAAAAATGGTATTTATCTCATTTTAAATTTTTTGATACCCTTATAGGGTCTTCAAATTGTATTTATGATGGTCTCAATTTCCTGTTTAGCATAGTTTAAGATTCTTTTTAGAAAAGTTAAGGTAAAGATGTTTATTGAGTATTTAAGTCTCCTATTGTTTTCTCCTTACACAAGTCACTATTTTAAATATAAAGGGGTATATTATGAATTTTTAACAAGTTTAGAGGGTCCTTTGATGTATTATAGGTTTCAATCTATATCCAAGGTCAATAAGTCATTTCAAAAAAAATATGTATCACTAACAAACACAAAATTGTCAAAGACCATTTTAAAACCCTAGAAGGTGAAAATCACATAGAAAAACACTTGGAAATGACTTTTTATAAGGTTATAAAGTGAATTTTGCATTAATTTCATAAGATGATAGTTTTAGATTATAAAAATAGTTAATTATTATAGTTTTAACACTAAAATAAGATAGTTTAGTCACTTGTGTGGATTTGGAGGGCTCACTTGTAGGTGAAAATGATTCAAAAGGTGTTCATTCGTCTTCCCTAGGTTAAATAAATTCTCAAAAATCTTACACAAGTCAAAATAAATAAAATATAATTCCATTCTTCTATTGAACTCTTTGCAAGCTCATAAGGGTTATTTTCAGATGCTTCATACATATAAGAGAGAGAAATTCAGCACATGAGATCTTTAAAAAATATGGGGGCCCTAATTACCTTGATATTTCATAAATTAATATAAAGTTTAAATGGATAGGTTTTATGAATTATTACTAAGAATTTAGGGTGGTGTAAAACCCTATAAAACCCCTACTAGCTCAATTTTCTCATTAAAACATCATTTTGAAGTTAGTTGGAAGCATGAATGTAAAGGAAAAATATTTAGGAGATATTTCAATCCATTCCATGTGTTTTTTAAAGCCTCAAACATCATATGAGAGATCAAAAGGGGAATAAATCTTCATGTTTTGAGAAATTTGTAGGTTAAGGGTCATGGAGTTCTTGATGTTTTAGGTCATAAATAAGTTGGAATCAAGTTTTTAAAACTCTCAAAAACATTCCACCATAGATTGATCCTATAAAATGTAATTAAATAGTCCTTAAATTTATATTTGGATCTAAAACTTCACAACATGTTGGTGATGAATAGTTTCTGAGAAGTGTTCATCACTAATGAATGTGCATGCAGAATGATAACAACATAAAAGTATTGAATTATATGAAAGGAGTGATAAGTGGTAGTTTTTTCATGATAGTTTAATGAAACTAATTAAAACCTCCTCTTATCATTTTTTAGGGTCAAGAAATAAAAATAGGTTTTTTTGACCAAGGAATTGTGTGTAGCCTTCACTTGTGAGAGATCAACATGGTTTTGAGTTTAAACCTAAAAAAAATGGGATAATTGGTTTAATATAAATTATAATGTTATATTATCCTAAAATAAATATAAAAATAATGGTTAATTCAACACCAATTATTCTAAATCAATCCTATAGTGATCTTAAGTTTGAGACTATGTAAAAATCTACCTACATAAGAATGAACTCAAGAGACAAAACTTGCATTGTCAATAAGGTATGAAGGTATAAAATAACATGAGGGTTATTTTGAAATAATTTAAATATTTTTTAAAGAGTGTAATTATTATATAATTCTTCAAAATTGGGTCAAAATGACAAAATGTAGACCTATAGGTCTGTAGACATGTAGTTCTCTATTTCTAAGAAAATGCATTGGACCTTGTATTAGAAGTTGATGTTTGAAGAAAAAAAGAGTTATGGAAGACATGAGTATGAAATATAAGATTTATAAACCTAATTTAATATCACTAATAGGGTCCTCAAATTTTTTTAATATGATTGAAGTTAGTGTAAAGGTCACAAACCTTAATTAGGCTTGGAAGCCTAAATCATCACCTAAAGGTTTGATTGTATGAAGATGAATAAACCAAAAGGTTTAAAGTGTCTTGAGGGTTGGATATGTCAAGGTGAGATTAATATATTTAATATTACCTTGGGGAGACTCAAAACCAATTGAATAAATAGTTTCAAATCATAACATTCAAGTAACCTAAACTGTGCACATATGGGCCTAATGGAGAATTTTCATGTCTACCTTCAAATGTGTGAGGAAAATATGAAATTTGAATTTAAATTGGGTTTTAGATTATTTTTATAAGTTTATTGATATTTATTAATTTATTATCAATTATTATACTCTTTTAATAATGAATATAAACCTCAAACAAGGATATTAGGTTTAGACTAGCCTAATTGCCCATAAATCCTCAAAAGATGAAAATTAGGTTACAAAACATTTTTGAGGATATATGCCTATTTTATATCATTTGAAAACATGTAATATACTATTTAATACATATTTCATAATTTCATAATCAATAAAATACACTTTGAGGGGTTTTGGTCTAAAAATCCTCTCTTTTAATCTCACACATAGTTTTACAAACTCAAAAAGCATTATTTCTAGGCTTAGAACTATATGGAGGTTTTTCCTAGGTAAAATTGGTGTTTGTATATGTTATATAGTCTAAAAAATATTAATATTGTGGCATTGGTTCTTGTATTAAGTCTTTTTTCTCTATGAATCATATTTAATAAGGCAACCACCTCCCAAATCTTGTTTTACACTATGAGAATCTTGAGAAGGCTTAGTTTTGTGCTTGGATCATGCAAGAGAATTTTCATGGGACATAAATATATTACTCATGTAATTTTAACCATATTTAATATGGAATTATGGAATTGGTTCATGGATTGAGACCCTTATCTTTACAAATTATTGTTAAGATGATTGACCACTTTAAACCCTATTTAAAACCTTCTAAGAGTTTGATGGAGGTATAATTTATTATAATGTATTAAAATGGAATTTAATGTCATAAATAACAATTTAATTAACACTACACACTAAATATAACTTGATAAAACTAGGTCTTGGCACGTGTCATATAAATGTATGAATGTTTGCCCTAAAAGACTGCTTGTTAGAGCTATCTTATAGGGTTTTGAGGCCTTTAAGTTTTCCTAACCATTTGTAGATTTTATTTTTAGAAAAGATATGTGTATTATATCGCTTAACATGTCATTTTATAAGTATTCATGATGATAGTACAATTTTCAAGTTGATAATTTAGTTTGAGAGAGGAACGATGATAAATCTTACACTAGGAAGATTAAATTATAGGTTCTTGATAGAATGAACAAGTTGGAAACATAGTTATCATTATATCCAAAGATGTAAATAAAATTTAATTTACATAATATGGTTTTGGAGAGATCAATAAATCTTGATCAAGAATTCTAAGTGGCAAACATAAGCTTGTAACTCTTCTTTGGCCAAAAATATGCAGTTTTAATCAAGGTTGATGAATCATTTAGGGAGTTTAAGAGTCTCTTCAACACATTCTTATTCAATCTATTAATACAATCTCTGAGTTCATAACAATCATTATCTTTGATTCTCATGGAATTTCGTAATGTCGTCTCCGTCTCCAATGCGTGCACTGTCAAAAAATTTGAAATCAGGGAATGACTGTCTGGTTGTCGAAGTGGCTATGGTTTCTAAAGCAGATATGGCTTCTAAACCAGCACGCAAGGGGAGGATTCTAAATGACCCAAAATAAACTGTTCCTGTGGGTGGAGGAAAGTTTTTGGCTGGGCATTTTGCCAATGTAACTAGACCAGGGTTTGAAGCAGGGGGAAGATCTTTCACGGATGTGGCTACATTCAAAGTGAATTTACATGAAGCTGTGCCTCATGCATTATCTAGGCCATCCCATGCACTGCCAGTAAGTGCTCTAAAACCCACTAAGGTAAATCTAGATCTGGAAATAGTAGACAAAATCTTTGAAAGGGTAGAAATTTTTTCCTCACAAGCTGCTATTTTTTATTTTAGAGGTTTTTGGCCCTCTCTGGTTGATCTACATGGATGGATATCCAAGAATTGGTTGCCACTTACTAAAGATAGTGTTGAAATCTTCCCCTACATAAAAGGATTCTTTATTGCTATCTTCCAAAGCCCTGAGGACAGAAGGATAATCTTGAGCAACAGTGATTTTTTATGGCAGGGTAAATATCCTCTCATGGCCAAACGGTGGCATAAGGATTTTAATCCGCTTTTGGAAACCTTTAACAAGTTTCCGATCTGGGTTCAGCTCCCAGATCTACCGATACATCTTTGGCAGGAATCAGTTTTTGAAACCATCAGGAATGTTATAGGAGACTTTTTGTTTGTGGATAAAAATACTTCGGTTGGTTACCATTTGACCTGTGCTCGCTTTATGGTTGAGATGGATGTTTCAAAGGGCCTACTAGAGGCGATTTTCCTGGACTCGCCAAGGGGAACTTGGACACAAATGTTGGATTTTTAGGGTGTACCTTTTCGATGCAGAAGATGTCACCAGACGGGTCATTTGGCTGCTCATTGTTTGGCTGGGTTTTCAAAGACCAGAAGACCACCTTCTTGGTGGGCCGATGCTTCCTCCAAACATTATATAGCTAAACAACCTATGGAAGATCTAGTTGATTCTGAGAATGAAGATAGCATCCATTCTGAGCCGATGATTGAAGAGGAGTCACCGATGAAAGATTCTGTAGATGGTCCTGTGGAAACTGGGATTAATGATCTTTCAAAGCCAGTTGTTGTGGAGGCTTTGGTTTCTCCCCCTATTTTGGAGGATCCACCTAGTAGCCAGAATTTGGTTGGTGTTCTTAGGGATGTTGCTGAGTCATCTGTATCCCATGGGCTTAATGGATCATCGTCTTCTAAGGTATGGATGACACAGGTAGCTAAGGTAGAGGATGGATGGACTGCAGTGAAGAGGAAGAAGTCTAAGCCTTTGGTCCCCCCTTTAGATATGAATCTTAGTTCATGTAAAAGGTAATTTAATATTTTTTGAAGGTTGTAGGATGCGGTTCCTGTCTGTTGACAGTCCGTTCAGTGTAGTGTCAGCAGATACATCTGGTCTTTTCTGCTATTTTTAGGTTCCTTTTTAACCTAGTTGGTTTGTACCTATTTTGGTGTTTTTTTAACTTCTTTGGGCTTTAAGGTTTATCTTTTTTGTTGTAAAGGGTTTTGGGGTCCCTTCAAAACCTACTTTTACCATAATCTAAAACACATTCTTATTCAAGCTCATCATCAATCAAAAACACATTACAATTAAATTAATTAAATATATCTTATAATCTCCTCTTTAACTATAAATAACTATGATGAAGTGACACTTATCATTGGAGTTGATCCTATGCCTATTTGTCTCTCTCTCTCATTTTCTCCTATACATACACACTCAAGTGGCTTGTAATGGATTATTTGGCTAAGTATGGAAAATCCATACTCAAATGAACACTTGTAATATGCCTTTTAATAATGAATAAAATTTATTCTTACCTTATCATATGCTTACAACTAGTGTACTTATGTGATTATTGATGAATGCTAGTAGTAGTGCTTTTATTATCTCTCACATTTATCTTATCCTAACTCTAAAAATGGATTGTCTTATTTTATGTCACATGGTGAGTTTGAGGTATATTTTAATAGTTTGGAAATGAATTTTGGTCATTAGTGTCTTTACTTCACCTCTTGATTAACCCTCTCATTCAGTATATTGTCTATGACCTCCATATTGAAACACTCATGCTTGACGGTCCTTGTTGAGTGGTGTGATAAAATTTAGGCTTATTTCATGTTAGTAGTGCATGTTTTTCAAGTGGAGGGTTTTAATTTTTTACATCACCTCCCTAGATTAGTTTGATTTTAATTTATCTTACCCTTTTCCCTTACAAGTAATAGGTATAGTAGTATTTTAGGGTGTTATCATCAAGGGAGAAATCCATATCTAGAGATTCACCTCATTGATTAGGACACCCACAACCTATAGGTGTCTCCATGCTATCACTTAAGTGAAGAAGCTTGAACAACCTCTCAAGGATGAAAATTATGATGATAATAGTTTTAGTAGGACTGATGGGATAAGAGACTTCATCCATTGAAGATTGGTTGGTGTTATATTCGATGCATCAACCTTTGGACGTATGAATGCAAAAAAAATGGTGAATCTGAGCATAATCTACTAGTTTTAGTATCCTATGTATAATTACAAGTAATATTTGTTTTTTCAATTTCTCATGAGGTCTCATGGCTAAATTTGGAGTAGACTTATGTTTTACTCAAGTTGGTGAGCCCTGTTAGTAGTATATTAGTCCTTATCAATAACATAACGAACCATGTTAGTCCTATGCTGATACATACTAACCATATAATAACCTTACTTACAATCTATATGATCCTATTTATCAACATGATCAGCATTTCTATCAAGATCTCTATCCTTCCTCCTTTCTTTACCAAACTTACCAAGCTTTTGAACCTTCATAATAATACATTCAAGCTTGCCATCAATAGGAGATAAGGTATAAAGAGGAGTGTATATCTAGGCAAATCCAAGATAATAAAGAGCATGCTTTTTAATTTCTCATGAAGATGTATAAGAATCAAATGGTAATGATAAGAGTATATGGAGGTGTATAATTTAGTTGTGTTATCCCTAGTTACCTCATTCAAATATAAGGGACTCCATTTAATTTTCAAGGATTAAGTGAGAAACCTTTGAAAGGGAAAATAAACATGTCCTAACTAGTGAAAGGCTAGAAATAAAGGATTTGAATAAATTCTTGGAAGATACATTAAGATGGGAAGAGAAATAATTAAAGTTTATTCATCCTCAATCAACCTCTCCAATCCTAAGTCAGTCCTATTGTGTTTTTAATTTTCTCCAACTTGAAATAATCCATCAAAATAATCTTTATTTTATAAAAGATTCACTCATTCTCCCTATATCTCAACCTAACCTCCCTCATGAACCTTCCCCTATGTTCATTAAAAATCATAAATTTGATGAGTCTTCAAGGCAACTTATAATATTGTCAAATCCTCCATTCACCCCTAAAGTTGTAACACGCCATTAAGAGGATACTCCTAAGTCCAACATTCCAAGCTAGAAGTAGTAGAGTTATGGGAAAATAAAGATAAGCCATGCCAAAATCAACAAGTTGAGGCCAAAAAGGAAATTTTGCTTATTAAATCATCATCAAATTCTCCTCAAGCCCCAAACCTTCCCATTATGTAATTTTATCCAAGAGGGCATCCAAAATAGGAGAGAGGTACCAAGGTTCAAGCCAATTCATGAACTTATTCAAGCCCCATCCATCCCTCCTCAAAAACCTAAAACTTTCTCATCATCGAGGTTAATTCAAGAGATATTTTAAATGAATAAGGAAGTCCTTATGGACAAATTTGAAGATAAAAACATATCAAGGTTTGAGGGATTGGTTAGTGAATGGAGAGTGGAGAGGGATATGTTATTTGATCATGAGATCCTAAAGCTTATTTATGAGGTTAAACATCCCATCATTAAGGAATAACGTGTTATATTAGAGACTATTGATGGTCATGTTGTAGCTGTAAGTGAGTAAAATGAAGGATATGAAGAAAAATCTTAAGCAAACATGAAGAACTCATCATTATCACTCTCATTGGTGAATAAAAGAAAAAATAAATATTTTTTAATGAAGGGTAAGGTGATATTAATCATGTAAAAGTATAATTTTATGAGGATAACATTCTTAAAGATGATCATAACTTAATTGAGGTGGTTACAATATTTGCATAACTAGCTAGTCATCTCATTGAGACCATGGATTATCAATAACAAAATTTATTAGAGATTATTAATGAATTATAGTAACTAGATGCAATTTAGATAAATTTAGATACCTTACAAGATTCCTCAAGTATCCTAGAAGAGTAAAAGGTAAGTTTTGAGATCTCTCTTTTGACTAAATTTTTTGGTCTTCCTTCTTATTGCAAAGAAGAATTGGTCGAGTTAAAAATGGAAGGATCTCAAGGAAATGTTTGCATATAAAGTCTTCATGAAGAATTTTTAGTTGATCCTAATGTTGAAGGTCCCCTAAGTAACCAAGATGAGGACTTGAGTGGGAGTGTAATGGTCTCTAATGAACATGAACCAACCACCTATGGAAAGAAGTTCAAACATGTGAATGAAGTTGTAATAATTATTGGTGACCTTCCAAGAAAATGCCATGAAGTTCATGATCATATGAAAATAGATAGAAAGGTGATGGAGATATGCCATTAAGGTGATAATCATATGCAATATAACTTTTCAAGTCAACATGAAGAATTTTAAGATGATATGTGGTGGAAATATTTCGATATTTATAATGAGTTTGAAGCTTTTCAAGGGCCTATATCTCTTTTTGGTCAAGTTGAAGATGCTTGTGAAGTAGCTATCTTCCTTAAAGATAAATGTGAGAGTTACGAAGAATATATTCAATCCATCATACATCATTTCATGAAACCTCTATAAGCCAAAGCTCATGATCCCCCTAAGAGTCAATATGTAGTCATGATTGGTGTTTAAACATTAAGAGGGATCATGAGAAATATTTTGAGCCATAAGATTAATATGTTTTTAATGGAACCATGATTTATACTAATAATTCACATAAAATTATGCCTTAAGAAGACCATGTTGAAATGTGGAAACAAGTTTTAGACTTAATCAAGGGGTTTGAAAAACATAAATAAGTTATAAGACACAATAGCTCTCTTTAAGTGGTCATAAACAATTAGGATCAGCCTATTGTGGCATAGATAGTATTATTTATGCCAAGTAGCCAAGCTTGGGATAAGTATGAATTTATTCTTGACTGACATATTCAACCCACATATAGGAGAATGAAGCAATAAAGTTTGGTTGCTAGTCAAGGAGATCATGAGTATGCCAACATCTCAAAATTTAGGTGAAAGATGTCACTCCATGAGCAATACATTATTATACTACATTAAACATATAACAATATAATATTATGAGAGCATGGTGATCTCATGAGATTCATATTTGACTATGGAGGAGGAAGATATGTTTAGATTAGTTGTATGTAGTACATTGTTTATGTTTTTTTTTAATTTAAGTGCTTGTTAGCATAAATGTGTTGGCTTATTTTTTCATTTTTTTGTGTGTTGTCTATGCATTGTGTGTCTATAGTATGTTTTTAATTGTTTTTTTAGTTTCTCATTGTTTTTCTTAATTTCTATTGATTTCTTAATTTTAGAAGAAGATAATAAACTAGTAATAAGGGTGTGGTATAAATACCTGGTTAGTGATGCATGAATAATCTAGATGAAGATGGAGAACTCCTCTTTGGATGGGAAAGAATAACCTATAAATAAGAACACACTAAAAAAATATGGTTTTTAGAAGATAGTTAAGTGGATTGCCTATCATGAGATAGATCTTAGAAACATGTGTTTACTAGGAGACTGTCAATCCACTATTGATAGGAATCAAGTTGGAAATGATAAAGTAAGGTAATTACATAAGATAAAATAAATTTAATATAATAATAAAGTAAAATTATTGTTAAATAAAATGACTAAATCTATAAAAAAAATGAGTAAACACTTATGCTAAGGTGGGTGAAGTCAGGTTCAAAAAATAAGAAAAGGGTCTATGAATAAGTAAAAACTTAGAAAGTAAAGTTTGGTTGGGGTTAAGGGGATAAAAATAGCTTGTTATTTTCTACCATAGTGATCATCAGTGGTTGGGTGAGCCATCATTGGTTAAGATAATCATTAGTGGTTGGGTAACCATCAGTGGTTGGGGATGATCGTCAGTAGTTGGGGTAACCATCGGTGGTTACCTATATGTTTCTAAAGGTTACTAAAAGGAGTTGTAGAATATGTAAATGGTTAGATGAGGGTTATGTTAAGGATTTGGTAGAGAGGTAAAAACTGTAGATATATATGATCAAGTTAGGAAGGTCAAAAATACAAAATAAAAATTCTAGAGTATTGATATACCTATATCTTTCTAGTTGGTTGATGGTGGAAGGTTGAGGTAATTTTGCTAGAGTAACAATACTTTAGCCTTAAAATCAAATTAGGTAGAGGTTTGAGTCTATTTTCATTATGATAAGTTTTAAAATGAATACTAGATGGTGGAGAGCGTAAATACCTATGTGAAAGAAGATTTGATATCTTGAACATTGATTTTAGATACTTTTTCACCTCCTACTCCCCTCCTTTTATAGGCAAAGAGAGATGGAGGATAGAAGGTTCCCTAGAGGGTGAGCTTGCTAATCATGGTTCTTAGAAGTTAAATAGAACTACATAAAGTGAACAAATTAAATTTTGATTCATTATCTCACACACATTTGGTGATGTGTTAAGAAGTTAAAGAGGTGAGGATCTGATCATCGATGGTTAGGTAAATCATCAATGGTTAAGCTGACCATCAACAATCAAGTTCTAAAGGTAAATTGGTCAAGGTGAGGGCTAAAATGGGTGTTTAAAGGTTTAAGTTAGTAAATTTATGAGCTATCTAACTACATGGTTAACTAAACTTAGGGTTTTCTATGGGTCATAAGGTATTTCAACAACTAGAACTGTCATGTGCAATTTTCTAGTGTCTACATTTACCCCTTTTTGTTATGTAAATTTGAATTAATAAGATATGAAACAAAAATGGATTGGTGTCCAAAGGTATATTTTCCCCAAGTATGGGAAGAGGTTTTCCTCCTCAAACTAGGTGTCGATGAGCTAAAACCAAAATCAAGTTAGGGTTTCATAAGTAGTATGTGGTGAGCCACTAAGTTTGTTGATAGAAAGTGTTGGGCATTTGAAATGCAAACATGCACACAAAATATGACTAAGTGTGATATTCAAGATCACATATAAACTAAAGGTTTCTAATTTTAGTAAAAATAAGGCTAGTTTTAGAAGAACAAGTGATAGGGTAATTGGTCCACAACATTAGTCATAGCTAATCAGGTGACTCTAAAAGTCTTCTAGATAGGGTCAATGTTTTCATAGATATTCAAGTTAAGAAGTGTTCCCTTGAAAAACAAAAATGATTTGTTCATTCAAGAGGTGGTGAAAATTTGAATGGCAAACATGTAAATAATGGTTGGTGTAGTAAAAAAGACCAATGCAATGTCATCACAAAACATGCAAATAATTTGAGATAAAATGGCCAACATCAAGGTAGGCATGGTCTAATGGTTGGTTAGAGAAGGGTAATCTCTAAAAGTTTAAGTTCTAGTTTAAGTGAGATTAGGTTATCTCTAATTTTTATCACTAAGGTGGGGTTCTTCAAAATTTAAAAAATGGGGGACCTAGACCATCAACAGTCAAGGGTCCTAGGGTCTATCATCGATGGTCACCCTAACCATCAATGGGTAGGGGGAACCTTAAAAAGTTGAAACATAAAAAATGAAAATGAAAAATCATTTTTAATTTTGACTTGTTTGACCTCCATATTTTATGTTTTGGTGCTTGTGTATGTTGGCTTTTTATGGTGAGTTGACTGAGCATACTAAGGTGTAATTTGGTTATTAGTTGAGTGTGTGTTAAAGAAGATCAAGGTGTTGACTAAGATGGAGGGTGAATGATGGCATGATAAAGTAGATGGATGTGGGATATAACCTTGATAGTGACTAAGGAATGAGGTAGGAGACATTTTTAAATTAATATTTAGTTGATTTGATTATGATAAAAGGTGAATTAGAGTAGGTTTGGATTAGTTTGATAGGGTTTTGAAATTGTTTGGGTTGTGATGCCTTAGTTTGGCTTTTTAGGTGAAAGTAAGTAAATTAATGGGTGAAATTAAAATTTGAAGGGTGTTTCAGGTGGGGGATAGGCTATAGGATAGTTTGAATGAGTTTATTTTTGAAATTAGTTATTTTTGTGTAGGTTTTTATATAGATGGGGTTTGAGGGTTTCACCACCAGTCATCACACACAATGATAATTGGTAATTCAATGTGACCATTAGTGTTTGAATGTCAAGGAAAATGGGGTTATAAGATCATCAATTGTTCTAGTGAACCATCGATGATTGAATGGTTTTGGGGGGAATTTGTCAAAAATTGGTTAAAAAGAAGATTTTAAAGTTTTAAAGTGGTAGAAAATGTGTTTAATAGGTATTTAAGTA
Organism: Torreya grandis; assembly: GCA_037957365.1. Classification (NCBI taxonomy): domain Eukaryota; kingdom Viridiplantae; phylum Streptophyta; class Pinopsida; order Cupressales; family Taxaceae; genus Torreya; species Torreya grandis. The sequence goes on along the minus strand of JARHVA010007964.1, from coordinate 58,261 downwards.
GTATTTAAAATTTGCTTAAGTGGTATTAAAAATTTGTTTAAAATGTGGTTATAAATGGTTAAAAGGTCAAAGGTAGGTTTGATAAGATGAGGTGTTAAAAAGGTCAGTTGGTAGAGTTAGGTAATAGAAGCATTTAAATTTTGGTATAATAGGTTAGGGTAGGTGATGAAAGTTATGCAGAGTAGGAAAACTATTCATGATAGAAGTGTTTTGGTTTTAGTATTATGTTTAAATTTGTGGGGATAAAGGTGTATGTTTGTTTGATTGCTAGAGGTAATATGTTTAAAAGACTCGAGTGTAGGTTTATAAATGAGCCTGATTTGGCCATGAAAAATGGTGACATGTGCTAAATATGGTTTTTCAAGCCCATGATTAGATCTATATGAGGGACCAAGTCCTTATGATCTTTGTAAAGATTCATGATGGGATGATTGATGATGAGTGGAGGCACATGGAGGAGGTTAGTATAGGGGCCATGAGACACCATTAGAACTACCATGGTATGCATCTATAATTTTAGCCCTCATTGAGAGATGGGACCTAACCATGAACACTTTTTTGTTTCCAATTAGAGAGATGACAATCCTCCTAAAATTTTTTCATAGGATTACATAGCTACCCATTTGGGGGGAGCTGATTTATCACATCAAGAGCAAGGAGAGGGATTACCATATGGATCTGGTATATGGAGTGGATCAGGTCCATATCAGATATCATGCATGTGGTTTTAAATATAGGCCACTATACTAGAGGGTTCTAATGGATTGATGTTTTTTGATAATAATGATGATGGTAATGTCCTATTTTTCTTTGCCTAATCTGATTAGCAGTCAATTTTAATATTAGCTACTAGGAATGTTGGTGGAGATGTTGTTAGGGAGGACTATGTTTAAGTGGGAACCAATGTTATTAGTCTAGATATATAGGGATTTCTATGCCTTTTGATAACACAAGTGATATTTGATCAACATTGGGTTCATGCTCTATTATTAGGCATATGAGCACATTCAAGTGTTCAGTGTTTTGGGGTTACCATGGGATGGCTACACTGTAATGGATTATAGAGTGAGTTTCATTAGATGGAGGGGAGATTATGATTTAATATGTGTTAGTGGTGGTGTGAGGGGCATTGACTAGTTTTGAGATTCCTTAGAGGGTTTGGTTGTGGGTGACATCATTTGGAGGCCATATGTGGGTTGGTCAAGGTGGGACCAATATAACTATCACACTTTATCACTACAAAGCTAGAAATGGATATATTGGAGGTGGGATGGTGAGATTGAGCTCATCCCATTCGATCAAGTGTGGAGATAGTTTGGCCCCATGTAGGGGATTCTATTAGCATTCTCAAGATATAGGAGGGAAGAGGATGAATTATTACTTTTGGAGCCATAGCCATAGAATGTAGTTTTAGATTATGAGGAACTATTGGCAAGAGTGATGATATATGATGTTGGTATAGTGGAAGGATATGTAGCATGATATTAAGGATTATATGCAGTAGTTGATTTTGGATGGGGTGATGGGGGCTAATAGGCCATAGATGTAAATAAAGTGAGGGCACTAATACAGGGTAATGGCCAAGATGGATAGGCACAGGTAGTACTGATATTTACATCTGCCCAGGCATATATCATAGGGTTATAGGGATAGGTGGCCACTCTATAGGGATATACTGTCATCTTATAAGGTCAATTTACCACCATGATAGGAGAATGATATCATAGGAGGATCTCTCTTGGTTTAGTGACCCATGAGAGATACCTTGAGATAAAGGGTAGGAGTGGAAATAGCACTAGCAAGAGGACCACCTGATAATATTTTGATGCCATGGTACATAGCTATGGTTGAGGATTTGAGATACTATGAGGGGATAGTGTTGCCAAAGTTACCATTAGAGATCTGATATGGAGAGTACATGTCCAACTTAGTATGTGTGCCACCTATAGCTACTCCAAGATAATGTGCCTCTATAGTGGGTTAAATAGGTAGATCAAGGGCACCAACACTAGATGGTAGTTCAGGTGGAGGAGTAGGAGGGTCTAGTGGTGCTCTAGGGGCTTGATATATGATATTATATGATATATGTTTTTTATTTTGATACCAACCTACATGCTAATGATGTTAGATGTACATGAGAGAGAAATTTATACATTGTTACATGTATTATTTATGATTACATGATGTATATGATGATGTTTATGATATTATATATATGTGTGTGTGTGTGTGTGTGTGTGTGTGTGTGTGTGTGTGTGTGTGTGTGTGTGTGTGTGTGTGTGTGTGTGTGTGTGTGTGTGTGTGTGTGTGTGTGTGATGTATGTTAATGGTTCATAGTTTACATGTGATTTTTATGCCTATGTTTATGGTTAATGGTTTTATGTTATGGTTCATGGTTATAGTTCATGTGTATGTATTATGAGATATGGACTCAGTATCTTAGGCTTGTGATGCTTTATGGATGATGTTATGTTTTGTTCATGGATATGATGTTTATGATTATGGATGGTTAGATGTTATATGATGTTGTGATCATGGTGATTTTGTTTATATATATGATAATGAATGGTTTAATTTAGGGTTATTTATGGGGTTTCTAATGTTTACATGATGTTTGATGATAGATGGATAGGATGAGTTTTATGATATGATGTTACATGATGTGATTTTGTGATGTTTTAATCATAAATAGAGGTATGATATAGTTATGGATATGGTTTACAATGTTGTGTTTACCATTAATGTTGGTTGTTTATGATTATATGAGATGTAATATGAAAAATACATAAAGTAAGTAGACAATAAACTAAATGTAAAAAAATTGATAATAATTAATGAGACATATGAATATATGAACTAATAATTAAAGATAAGAAAATAAACATGATGCCTTTTCATTGGTAAGGAAAAAATGAAACTCAAAATTAGATTGGATCAAGTAAACTGAGCCCTTAAAATGATTTGCATTAGCATGCTTAGGTTGATACATAGATGTCTTAATCACAATCATGTCAAGTAAGCTCAAAATCCCTTGATTAAAAGATGGTATAAAGGGAAGATAGGTTATATGTGAAAGTTAAATGTGTAGATAGGTAAGGTAACATTATGTGGGTTAGTTTTCCCCTTCTATAGCTGACCCAAGAACCATAATAGACAAGTCCATGTCTTAATTTTAGTTGCATATTGATTGATGAAAGAAGTCTACTAGTGATAGATAAGAAAGTTAATTACAACTTTCTTGGGATAGCTAATTTTGACATAGGGTCTTTTGTTTATTGCTTTTGTTTTTGATAGTTTGTGGATTTTATCAATGCAAGAAGATTTATATGATTGATTTCGACCTATTTAACTTATCCATCCTACAAAGGAGTTGCCTATGTTTGGGTTTATATGTATAGTAAATATCCTTCAAGGGAGTAGTCTATATTCTACAAAATTTATTTTTGTGTCACTGTCCTTCAAGGGAATAGTCTATAGTGATAGAAATATGTGACCCAAATAATAGTTTGACATCCCAAATTGTTTTGATTTAGGGGTTTTAGACATGGACAAGTCTATTTAGGCTTAGAGGTTTACCTTTATGAGGGAAAAATTTTAGCACAAAGAGGTTAATGAGAGGTAGAAAGGATGTTTAAGAGGTAAATGATCATGGGATTATGTCTGATTAGAGATAAAAAGTATCCATGACAAAAATGCTATAGCTATAGCTATGGTACCCCTATTTAGGATTAGGCTATAACTATGATGGTTAGTCACATGGTTCTATATTATAATTGGCTATCCTTAAAGGGAGAGGGATAGGTAGGTGAGGGAATAAAATCTTTTAAATCAAGGGAGAAGCTTAAGTTACACAAGAAAGTGTGTTTGATCCTTCTTTAACAAAAGAAAGGACGTAGATGTGAAGCATTAAGAGGCTTAGGTTCTAGATTACCTTCAAGAGAGGATAAATGGTAATCTCCTAATACATACTTATGGGTGATGATGTAGGGTCCAAGATGATTGAAATCAAACCTACCTCTTTTTATTTTCTCCATGTTGGTGACATGCTGATTTTCCTTTAATATGATGTCTCTGATATTGAATTCTTATTCTTGCAGGTGTTTTTTGTAGGCATGCTTGATTCATTATTGGTAGACACAAAGATTATTAAGTGTTGTGAATTTATGCTCATCAAGTAGTTCAAGTAATGTTATTCATTCTTGACAATAGTCACTCTTAGAAATGATCTCCTACAAAGATATGCAAAGAGAGCAAGTCTAGACTTTGAGAGGCAAAACTATATCTACTCCAAAGACCAGAGAGAAAGGTGTAGCACCCATAGAATTTGAAATGCTAGTGTGATAGGCCCATAAATTAAAATGGATGTGCAAATTCCAATCCCAACCTAAATCACTAACTACTTTTGTTAGAATTTTATTAAGGATTTTGTTAGAGGCTTTTGCCTATCCATTTTCTTGTGGAAGGTAAGGTGAGGAAAAGCTTAACTTAATTCCAAATTCATCACAAAGACCTTAGAATTTCTTATTTTTTAAATATTTACTATTATTCGTGATAATCTTATGGGGAACATCAAAATGATATTTGATAATATGGTTGATAAAATCAACAATTTTTTAATCTTTGGTAGAGATGAGAGGAATGGCCTCCACCCATTTGGTGAAATACTCAGTGGCGGTAATGATGGATTGATGTCATTATGATGAATGAGGGTTGATTTCCCCAATACGGTCCAAGACCTATTATGATAATGGTTAAAATTCTTTGTATACTTGAAGGCCATGGGCTAGTGTGTGGTGTAAATTAGCATGTTATTGACATTTGACACACTTATTTACATAATTTCAATAGTCTTGATTAAGGATAAGATAATAGTATTCAAGGGAAAATATGAATTTAGTGTTATCTAAACCACTAAAATGTCCTCCATAGATTCTATCATGCATTTCCTTAATATTATGGGAATTCTCATGACTATGAAGGTAATAAAGAAGGAGGTAGTCAAAGCCACATTTGTAAAGGATTTCCCCTACTATGGTGTAATGAGAGGTACTCTGAATAAAAGCTCTTTGGGAATTTCTAGAGAGGTTGGGAGGAATGATACCAAGGTTGAGGTAACCAAATTTTTATGTTTACCCTATGTCTGATGGATAAATTTCCACATTATAAATGGTAAGAAGTTCAAAATGGATATAAGATGGGGTGACAAAATGATGGATAGTAATAAAAAGTTTAGATTTATAAGGTTGAGATGGGATTTGGGAAGCAAGGGGAGCAATTATATCAACAAAATTTTTGGTAGATCATGGAATTGACTAAATAAGTAAATGATCAAATGATTCCAAGAGTATGTCTATGAGTTTTTTATACTTTAGTAAGACATCACTCTTACATTGGTAAGATTCATTGACCTAGTTGACCACAAGTTGGGAATCACCAAATACACTAATTGTCTTGAATCCAAAGCCTAGATTAGTTTGGATAACTATGACTAGGGCTTCGTACTCAGCCATGTTACTGGTGCATTCAAAGTCAAGTTTAAAAGAAAGGGTAAGATGTTCACCATCAAGGGGAATGAGAATAAATATGGCACCCCCACCACATTGGAATTTAGAGCCATTGAGTAACATAATCATTTGGTAAGTAGGGTCCTCTTGAGAAAGTCATGATGGACTCATCTAGAAATGCAAGAGGAAGAGGTTGGTTATTTGGTAGAGGAGCTTTAAGCAATTGGTCATAAATGACTTTCCCTTTAATTGAATTTTACTGAAGGAACTCAAGATCAAACTTAGCTAAAAGCATGAGCTACTTATCCATATGTTGGTGTTGGTATGGTTTATAATGAATGTATTTGAGTGGGTCAGTGTTAGTGATGACATAGGTTTTGTGATTAAGAAGGAAATGTAAAAGTTTGGAAGCCATGAAGACTAGGGCAAGGTAATGCTTCTTAAGATGGGAGTACTAAGTCTCATACTCTATACACATTTGATTTATGTATTAGAAATCTTGTTCTTTATTATGTTCATATTGGTGAGCAAACATTTCCCCTAAGGAATGGTCAGTGGTGGAGATGTAAAGGTATAAGGGTTAATCCTCTTTAGGAGTGGTCAAAATAGGTGGATAAAGAAGGTATTATTTGAGTGAATTAAAGGCTTTTTGATGATATTTAGTCCACTTAAAGGAGGTATCTTTCTTAATGATATGGTGAAAAGGTTGAAAGTTATTTGATAATTGAGAGATGAAATGTCAGATTGATTGGAGCTTCCCCTACAAGCTAGGAAGTTGTTTAATGTGGGTTAGAGGTGGCATTTCCAAAATTTCTCTAACTTTGGTAGGGTCTAATTTGATTCCTCTAACAGAGACAATGAAACCAAGGATATTTCTAAAAAGGAACCCAAAAATAAATATATTGGGGTTATGTCAGATGTGGAAATAGATAATGCATTTGAAGATGATTTTGAGAATGTCTAGATGATCATTGTGATATTTGGATTTTCCAAGGAGATCATCCACATATCCCTCTATGATTTTATGGATTAGATCATGGAATATATAGGTCATGTCTTGATTATAGGTCACACTATCATTATTTAAACTAAAAAACATGAATCTATAGCATAACGCTCCCCATGGGGTGATGAAAGAGGTCTTATGTTGATCTTTGGAGGTAATCAAGATTTGATTGTATCTTGAGAAACCATCCATGAGAGATAATGTCTTGTGGCCGACTATAAGATCAACAAGTTGATCAATGATAGGTAAAAAAAGGTCATCCTTTGGGAAAGCAAGTTTGAGGTCATAAAAATTGATACAAAGGTGAAATCCCTATGTGGGTTTGGTAATGGGAACAATGTTATAAACCCATTGTGGATAATTAATGAGTTAGATCAAATAAATAGATAAGAGGCATTAAAGTTCTTCTTTTACAAGGAAGGTGATACAAGGGTGTATCCTATGAAGCTTTTGTATAATAGTTTTAACATCAGGATAGGTGATGACATTATAGAGAGAAATGAAAATTCTAATAGGAACAAGAAAATTCTATGCTTTGGTCACAAAGGAAGGAAGGGTAATCATGTTTTTCTACAGAATTCAAAGATTGATTGATCTTGACAATATGAGGGTTATCCTAAGTACCTAATTTGACATCACTATTAAATTTATTTAGCATGGTTTAGATCTCAATAGGAAGAGATTTATGGATAGAAGAATCCCTCGTACCAAGCTAGGTGAGAATGGAATGATCATCCTAACATTGGATGGTGTTGATGGTAGGAGAAACCTTTTCTACCATTTTAGGATGGATGAGAGGAAGAGTTTTAGTTTAGCCATCCTTTTAATAGGCTAGGGGGCCCAAACTAATAGTATTGATAAAAAGAAAGGTTAAAGGATGATATCAAAGTCCTCTAACTTTAAGGGAGATAGGGTTGGTGAGGATGGGATATCCTCATTGATGGTGGTGATGGGTTTTGGTGAGGTGGGCTCTTATGGTGGTAAACACCTAAGGCCAAATAACTCATGACGTTTTTGGATTTTGATTATGGGTATTTCATGATCTCCCTATTCATAAAGGCCAAGGATGAATCCATTACAAGCACACTTATGAAGGTATGCATTGTCAAAAGTAGGCTATTCAAATATGAGAAATTAGAGGTGAATGGCCAGATATGAGGGGTGGTAGAGGAAGTAAGAAGTGGATGGTTTTGTCCCCCATTTATGAAATTGGTTCAATGATTAGGTGGCCTAAAAGGCATGATGGATATGATGTTGGGGTCATAAATAGGATGATGGGTGAGGTTCCCATACTCTTGGGGAGTAGGGAAAGCATCCAAGGTTAGAAGGTGATACTCCCCAAGTGAGAGATGTTAGGATGTTGGTTTTAAAGGGTCCTGTCTAGGGATCTATGAAGAAGGGATAAATGATCTTGTTAAAACTTAATTCACTTTAAGGGTTGAGTTTTTATTTGGTGGTGAGATGGATGGTCAAGAAATAAAAATATCATTATGTCAGTACATCATATTTCAAGATGCAAAGGGACTAGGATCAGTCGATATGGTGATCACATGACCTTTGTGCTTAGATTTGATGCAATGATGCAGAGTGGAAGGGACACAACTCATAACATAGATCCAAGGGTATCCAAGAAAAATGTTTTATTTGAACTCACCGTCTACCACATAAAAGAGTTATGGAATGGTGCAAGGTCCCAATAAAATATAGATAACAACTATGCCCAAGGTAGTGGCCATAGTTTTGTTAAAAGAGTGAAGGACAGCTGAAATTTTTAACATGATGTTCTTATGCAAGTCAAGTTGGTAATAGTAATGGGAGTAGATAATGTTGATACTAGACCCTCCATTAATCATCACCCTCTTGATGTGGGTTTGGTTAATGTATGGCATGATGAAAATGGGAGGATCGAGATCTGTAGGATGTATAGAAGGTATTTTTGAATCCTTAAAGGTGATTAGGGTGGAAATTTGAAGGGATTTGACAAAGGCTACAAGGGATTGATGATCTTTAGTTTTAACCTCTATGGATTTCAAAATCTCTATGAATGTTAGATGATGATGTGGTGAGGTGTTTATTAATTATTACAAGCTCATCTTCACCAATTTTTGGTGAAGTTATTTCAACACTACACACTGGATGGATTAGGAAGGGTTAGAAGTGGATGCACCCAAAATGGATATTTTGGGTTTAGGTAATGGTTAAGGTATTTGGGGTCTATTGGAAGATTGAGGTGTTGAAGGGTATGTTCATGGAAGGGACACCTTTGATTTTCCCTTATTTTTAGTTGGGCTTGAGATCATGTAACTATGTGGATGGCATGGATAAGAGGAAGTGTTGGTTTGGATAACTACATTGATTTCTCCTATCTTAGGTGAGAGTGGGGGAGTAGGTAAATGTTGGATGGTTTGAGTTGGTGGTTGGATTGGTAAGGGGATCAAAGGAGGTTCATATGATAACAAATCATCCTCATCTTAAAGGTTATAGATAACTGTTTAGAGATCTTTATAGCTCCCTATATCATGTCTTGGTGTCCTATGGTATAGGTAAATCAAATTACCATTTAACTATGCTAGTTTAAGATGTGAACGGTCTAAAGGTTTGATGGGTGGTAAGGTTATTGAAGAGGTTTGCATCAGCCTTTGTAGAATGGTCAAACAATATTTGACCAAAAGTGTTGAGGGTGTTTGGTTTTTGGTTTTAATTAGTGGAAGCCTTCTTGGAAGTAGGATTTACCATGGAAGATGGAGTGATGGGATGGTTTTGGTAGGTGGTTTTGGTTAGGATTGTTTGGTTATTTTGGTAGAATATTTAGAGGTGGAGGGTGAAGGTTTAGTGATAGATGGTAAGGTAGAGGTATCTAGGTTAGTTAAGAATGATGGGTATTTTGTTATTTTGGTAGAGGTAGGTGTAGGTAGTGTAAAAGGAGAAGGCTTACTATATGATGAATAGGTAATTGGGATAATAGATGGATGTGGTCCTAAGATTGAAGTTAAAAGAGAAGGGGGTCGTATGGGTCTAGTTATAAATGGTTTGAGTGGTTTCACATTTTTGATAGGTTTAGTTATAAGTTTATTTAGTGGACTTGATGCGGTTAAGTCCAAATTAAAAGATGGATGTGCCAAGCTAGGGGTAGTAAGCATTCTTATATTCTTGATGAGTTTGGTCAAAGAGGTGTAGGGTGATTTATCATTTTTAGATGGAAGTGGGTTGGATGGTTCCCCTATGGTTTAAGAGGAAGGATTATCTAAAGTTGGGATTGAGGTAATGATGGGTTTGAGGGTAGATGTAAGTGAGGTTAAATTTTCTTGTTTATTTTGGTAAGGTAGCCCAAGATGGTGCTAAAAGGTGGCCCTATCTAGATTGGGTTGAGAAGTAAAATCTATATTTTGAATCAATATATATAAGGATTTATAGATGGGTTTGATTCCTTGGTCATTGGTTTCAAATATCAATCCCATAGGTTGAGGTGAGAGAATAGTTTCTTCACCTTTGTTTTGTATAGAAGGTTTGATAGTTAAGGTAGATGGTGTCTCTATAGAAAGAATAGAGGAGATGATCTCTTCATTTGGAGGGGTTTCCATAGAAGGAATAGTTGGTTCTATGGTAGGTAAGGAGGGTGTGATTTATTTAGATGGAAAAGGAAGGTGGTTTATTTATTTATTTGGATGTCTAAAGGAAAGAGTAGTGATTCCACCACTTCCATAAGTGGATTGAAGGAAGAAGTGGTTGATGTAATGGTTACCTCCTTTGGTATTTCTATCAAAGGAAAGGTGGGTGAGTTAATGGTCTCTTCAATTAAAAAAGGGGAGGTTTATTCCTTTGTTTAGTTGTTCGAAGGAATATAAAAATATTCCCCTAATTAAATAAGTGGGCTTAAGAGAGGTAGTCGAGGTAATGGTTTCACCAATAATAGGTAAAATGGTAACAACATTAATTGTGTGTGCCTCATGATCATGAGATGATCCTGGTTGGCTATTGTTATGGTTGGTGGAAGGTGCATGGTTAGCAAAAGATTTATAAAAGATGTCTAATGATTGGTTTAGAGGTTCATTGGGATTATCTAATATAATTTCAAATTTATCAATCATGTTTTGGACAATAGATTTAAAGGTATTTCACCTACTCACATCATGTCCAATCACATGATGGAAGGCACATAGATCATTTTCATTGTATCATCCATGTGTAGGGAGAGAAGCATCAAATTATTTGGGTGGTTTGATAGGTGGAAGTTGGATGATGTTAGCTTTAAGTAGTTTATCCAAAACCAAAGCATATGATTCCCATATGGGAGTATATTTCCTTAGAGTGGTCTAGCTTTGGTTGTGAGTTTATTAGTTTAATGGGTTTGAATAATTGGTTTAGTTTGGTTGGTTGATGATTAGAGGTGGAGTAGATTTTAAGATAATTGTGTTTGTGGTTGCCTTTATCTTGGTGTTGTAATGGTTGGATGGGTTGGTAGTTTTATCTAATGAAGGGTCATTTGATTTAAAGATGGAATTTTTGTTTCTTAGTTTCAATTTCCATTAATCAATGGATATGATTTCAAGTTTACATGCCATGGTAAGTGCCTCATCAAAATTTCTAAAAGTTTGAACTTGAAAATTTAGAATAATATGTTTGGTACAACCTCAAGAAAAGATTTCAATTAATTTTGGTTGGGGTAATGAAAAAGAGAATTGGTTAATTAGACCTCTCCATCTAGCTATGAAATCTACAATCGATTCATCATTGAATTGCCTAATGTAGTAAAAGTGAGTAATGGAAAACTCTTTAGATATGTTAACTAAAAAGTGATCTAATATGATTTGGAATAGTTGAGTGAAGGAAAAGATAGAGTGCTTGGTAAGAGCACTATACTAATCCAAGGTTGGCCTAGATAGGCACATGGGGAAGGTATGAAGAATAAGAGCATCATCATATGTGATTAAATGTCAAGAATTGTTGAATTCTCTCGAATGTTGTTGAGGGTCCTCTTTACCTTAGAACATATAAAACTTAGGTAGTTCCCATTGAGGACGATAAGGTTAGATAGGAACAAATGGATGAATGGGTTCATTTTAGATTAGATCATAATATAAAAGGTTATGAGTTACAAAAATACATGATTCAAGATTGGACATTTTATCCATTAACAGCTTAACTAAATTTTTTTGAGGTTGGGGAGATCCATAGTTGGGTATTGGGTTTATTTGAGGTTGGGTGGCTACAGTGTATCGATAAGAGGTGGTAGGTTGAGAAGATGACACATTTGGGATGTAGTCATGGATGGTTGGGATGATGGCCCATATTGGTATGTGGGTATAAAAGGTTGGTAAAAGGTGGCATGTAACTTTGTGTACTAGTAACATATTGGTAAGATGCCATGGGTATTTTTTAAGGTATTGACAAAGGTTGGTTTGGAGGTATGGTTGAAGTGGTAGGTTAAGGTTAGGTGGTGACTCTTGTGCTAATGGGTGGAAGGGTAGCAGGTATGGAAAGCACCAAATTTTTTAGTGGTGTAGAAATTGGTAGATTGGTAGTGGTAAGGGGAATGGTGGATATAGGGGAATTATATATCCCCATGGTAGGTGAGGTATAGGTAATGAGAGGTAAGGTTTCCCATACATTGGAAGTGTTGGATGGTATAGGTGGGGTTTTGTTATAGTTTGGAATGTTGGATTAGGTTTTAGTGGGGGTAGTGGATGGGATATTGGTAGAAGAAGAGGCTTGGGTGATCAAAGATTGGTTGGAGGTAACACCAACCATAAGAGGAGGAGGCATACCAAAGGGTGGATCCATGGGAGGAACCAAAGAAATAGGGTGATGGTAAGTTATGGTGTTAAGATAATTTTGAAGGGCTACAAGGTTGTTATCAAGGAATGTGTTAAAATATGCATCACCCTTGACAATTATCCAAAGCATGTTAGGAGGGGGATAATGAAAAGGAGAAGGCTCAAAATCTAAAGTATACTCCATAGAGGAGGATGAGGATGAGGAAGGTGGTCCTTGGTTTGCTTGATTTCTCAATTTCTATCTAGTAAAGATCATGTGAAAAAAATAAGAAAGGAATGATGAAAACTCACACCTAAAATAAAAATCAAGTAAAAGAAGATAATTTAAGGAAATCCAAACATACACTAAAAGTGAGTTTAAAATTAGGATTATTTTTAAATCACTTTTGGCTTATGCCTTAAAAGTGTGAAGAAGAAAGTTGGCTTGTAGATCAGATACTAAAGAGGAAATCTATGGTTGGTTTCAAGTTGTGTTTAGGTGCTCAAGAGACAAATTTCTATTGATCTTCAATATGTGGCTTGTTATTTGGGCCTACCCCCTTGCTTCACACACTAAAACAATATGGGTGTTCGGTGCTTAGCCAAGATATACTAAATTTCAAAGTTTATACTCAACCAGAGAGCTGAGTTGGTTCTCCCCTTGGTAATGACCTCTAAGTAAGACTTTTGAGAAAGGGTAAGGTTGACCACTAAGTGATTAAATCCTAGTCAGGACTTGTCTCATGTCTATTTTGATGTGTTGATTGATTATGTGGTTTGGATAAGTGTGTGATAGCAAGAGTGAAAACTATGATTGATTAATTTGCCTTTAAGTTACTAGATGAACTAAAATAAATAAGCAATCAATCTAATGCAAAGGGTTTATTTTAAGCTTAAAATAAAATTTTAGATTTCATTTGATTAGTATATAATAAAGGAATAAATAAGGGACACGTAGATGATGCTAGTGTCCTAGTGGGTGTGCGAAAATGTTTCTCTTAATTTTTGCTCATTTTTTAATTTCGGAAGATGAGAAACAAGTACTAAGGGTGTGATTAAAATACCTAGTTGGTGATGCATGTGTAATCTAGATGAAGATGGAGAACTCCTTATTAGATAAGGAAGGAATAACCTATAAATAAGAACACATTAACAAAAGAGGGTTGTTAGAAAGATAGTTAAGTGGACTACCTAGCATGAGCTAGATCCAAGAAGTATATGCTTGATAAGAGGTTGCCAATCCACTTATGATAACAATCAAGTTGAAAATGATAAATTAAGGTACATGCATAAGATAAAGGAAATGCAATACAATAATAAATTATAATTATTATTAAATAAAATGAATAAATATAGTAAGAGTGGGTCAATACGTGTGCTAAGGTGGGTGAAGTCAGGTTCAAAAAATTAAAAAATGGTCTATGAACAAGTAGGAACATAGATAGTCAGGTTTGGTTGGGGTTAAGGGGATACAAATAACTTACTATTATGTTTTGAAATAATGACCATTAGTAGTTGGGTGAACCATTAGTGGTTAACCTAACCATCAATAGTTGGGTAATCATCAGTAGTTGGGGATGTCTAATGACAATTGGGTAACCATCAGTGGTTACCTATGTGTTTTTGAAGGTTACTAAAAGGTGTTGTAGAATAGGTATATGGTTAGATGAGGGTTGTGTTAAGTATTTGGTAGAGAGGGAAAAATTATAGATAAGTATGATCAAGCTAGGAAGGCCAAAAATCTAAAATAACAATACTAAAGTACTGATATACCTATAGCTTGCTAGTTGGTTGATGGTGGAAGGCTGAGGCAATTTTTTTATAGTAATAGTACTTTGGCCTCAAAATAAAATTTGATTGAGGTTCAAGTATATTTTTTTGATGTTGAGTTGATAAAGGAAGTCTGGATGTTAAAGGGACTAAATACCTTTGTGCATGAAGATTTGATATATTGAACATTGATTATAGATCCTTTTTCACCTCCTACTCCCCTCTTTTTATAGGAAAAGAGAGATGGAGGATGGAAGGTTCCATAGAGGGTGAGGTTTGAGATTAAAAATTTTGAAATTTTTTTAGCACCACATAAGGTAATCATATTAAATTATACCTCATTATCTCATACACTGCTAGTGATGTGTTAGGAAATTGAGGAGGTGAGGACCTGACCATCAACGGTCAAGCTAATTATCAATGGTTAAGCTAACCATCGATGATTGAGTGTCAAAGGTAAATTGGTCAATTTGGGGGTTAAAAGGGGTGTTTAAAGGTTTAAGTTAGTAATTTTATGAGTTATATAACTAGGTGGTTAACTAAACTCAGGGTCTGTTAGGGGTCCTAAGGTGTTTTGACAACTAAAACTATCATGTGTAGTTTTCTAGTGTTTAAACTCATTTTGTTCAAGGTAGTATTGTGTCTAAATTTGATGCCAAATAGTTCCATATTCCAATAGATGGAATAGGTTAACATTTTAGTATGATTACCAAGAAATCATCCGTAGGAGGTCACTAAATATGTTAGCCAAATTTTGGCTACCGTAGATCATGTTCATAAAGAAATTGATAGTAAGCTAATTTTAACTTTGTTGATAGACATATAGGGTATTCAAATTATATTTAGGATGGTCTCCCTTCTATGTTTATCATATTTTATGGTTATTTTAGAAAATTTAAGGTAAATATGTTCGTTCAATATTTAAGCCTCATATTCTCTTTTCCTTACACAAGTCATTTTTTTCAACATGAAGTGGGTCTATTATGAAGTTTTAACATGTTTACGGGGTTCTTTGATGTCTTATAGGTTTCATGATATATCCAAGATCAATAATTCATTTTAAAACTTCTCTATACATCACTAACATGTGTTAACTTGTTAAAGAACATTATAAAACCATACAAGGTTGAAATAACATAGAAAAACACTTGTAAATGACTCATGAGAAGTTTTTAATGTGAATTTGGTATGTATTTCATAATATTACATTGTTAGACTAGAAAAATAGTTAGTTATTATAGTTTTAACACCAAAATAAGGTTATTTAGTCACTTTTATAGATTTAGAGGGCTCATTTGTAGGTGGAAATGCTTCAAAATGTGTCTCATCATCCTCCCCAAGTCAAATCCATGCTCAATAAGATTGCATAGTTCCATTCTCCCATATATCTCTTGTAAAACTAAAAATGGCTATTTTTAGATGCTTGGTATAGAAAAGAGAGAAAAATTAAGAACCTAAGATATTGGCTAAATATTAGGGCCATATGATAAGAAGCTAGGGTGGTCTAAAACCCTAAAAAACCCCTACTAGCTTAGTTTTCTCATTAAAATGGAATTTTGAAGATGGTTGGAAGAATGAATATAAAGGTAAAATATTTAATATATTTATACAAATATTCCACATGTTATTATAAGAAAGGCTTGTCACATTTTATCTCAAAAGGGGAAGAAATATTCATGTTTGGAGTAGTTTACAAGTTGAGGACCATGGATTTCTTGATGTTTTAAGTCTTCAAGAAGTTGGAAGCATGTTGGTGAAAATATGAAAAACCTTAGACACTCCCTAATTTTATATAAGGTAATAAAATATTCCTTCAATGTCTATATGGACCTAAAGCTTCACAACATGTTGGTGACTAACAATTTTCTACAAGTGTTCATAACTGATCAATGTGCATGTAGAATCATAACAACATGAGAGTTTTGTATTTAATGGTAGGAGTGATAAGTGGTTTTTTTATATGTTAGTTTATTGAAAATTATTTAAACCTCCTCTGATCATTTATCATGGTCAATGAAGATAGAGGTTTTATTTACCAAGGGACTATGTGTAGCGTATAGGTACGATAGATCAACACGGCTTTGAGTTTGAACTTTAAAGAAACTAATGGTATAATTGTATAATATAAATTATAATGATATATTATGACTCCAGTAAATACAAAAATATTATAAACCTCAACACTAACTATTCTAAAGCTATTCTATAGTGATATTAAGCTTGAGACTATGTACAAATTTGCATGCACAAGAATGAACTCAAGAGAGAAAACTTGAATTGTTAGTAAGGTATGAAAGTCTAAAATAAAATGAGGGTTGTTTTGAGATAATGGATATATTATTTTATGGGTTTAATTATAATATAATGATTCATAATGGGGTCATAACTACAAAATTTATACCTAAAAGTTTGCAGACCTATAGGTCTCCATTTTTAAGAAAATGCAATGGACCTTCTATTGAAAGTTGAATTTTTAAGACCAAAGGAATTATGGAGGACATGAGTATGAAATTTGAGATTTTAACACCTCATTTAAAATAAATAACATCTTCCTCACAATGTTTCAAGATGATTGAATGTAGTGTAAAGTTTAAAAAGCTTAATTATGCTTGAAAACCTAAATCATCATCTACATGTCCTATGGTATGAAGATGAATAATCCTGAAGCAATAAATAATTCTTAAGGTTGGATATTTCAAGGTTATAGTAATATATATTCACCTAGGGAGACTAAAAATCAATTTAATAAATAGTTTCAAAACCTAACAATCAAGAAACCTAGACTATGCACATACAAGCCTAATGGGAATTTTTAAGGACTATCTTCAAATGTGTGAGGACAATATGCAATATCACATTGAAATTGGGTTTCTAAATTTTTTATAATTTTAGTGATCATTATAAAGGCATTTACAATTATTATAGTCTTGGAATTATGAAGATAAAACTCAAACAAGGCCATTAGGGTCAAACTGGCCAAATTACACATAAACACTCAAAATATGAAAATCAAGTTAAAAAACTTCTATAGGGTATATGTAAATTGTGTATAATTTAAAATAATTTAATATAATCAATAAAATATAATTTGAGGGGTTTTGGTCCAAAAATCCTCTCTCTTGATCTCACACAGTTTTACAAATTTAAGAGGCTATCTTTCTAGGCTCAAAACCCTATGGAGGTTTATGGGAAAAATTGGTGTTTTGAGACATTATATAGGCTTTAAAATTTTCATATTGTGTCATTGGTTCATGGATTAAGCCTTTGCTATCTATTAATCATTTTTAAGAAGGTAATGACCTCCCAAACCCTCTTTTGCACTATGAGAAGCTTGAAAAGGCTTAGTTTTGTACTTAGATATTCAATCATGGAACATGAGGATATTATAAATGTAATGGTAGCCTTGTGTAATATAATTTTTTTAAATTGGTTTAGTGATTTAGGCCCTCATCTTTATGAATCATCGTTAATATGATTAGCCACTTTAACCCCTCTCTAAACCCCTCTAAGATCTTTATGGAGGTAAAAGTTGTTATAATGGTACAAAATTAATTGAATGGACTAAAAAATAATTCAATTAAAGTTTCACACCTTATATCACTTTATATAATCATCAATTGGCACATGATTTAGAAATGTATGGATTTTTGGCCTAAAAGGTTACTTATTAGAGCTAGTTTGCATGGTTTTGAGTCTCGTAAGTTTTCCTAACCATTTTAAATTATTTTTGAGCCAATATATAGATATTTTGGAGCTTAATAGGTAATATTATAGGTATTAATGATGATATTAAAATTTTAAAGTCGCTAGTTAGGCCTGAGAGAGGAAAGATTATCAGTCTTGCACTAGTAGGATTGAATTATAGGTTCTTAGCAATGTGAACAAGTTGGAAACTTAGTTCCCATTATATCACAAGATCTAAAGAACATGTAATTTTCATAGTATGTAATTTTATATCTCAAGTAATCTTGATCAATAATTCCAATTGTTAAAAATAAGCTTAAAACTCCTCTTTGGCTAAGAATATACAATTTCAAACAAAGTTGATAAGTCATATAGGAAGTTAAAGAGTCACTTATATGATTTTCATAAAGAATATCATTATAAAACATCCAAAACATGACAATTATATGAATAAAATTGATCTTATACTTTGCTCTCTATCTATAACTAACTTGGGTGAAGTGACACTTGTTATTGGAGTTAGTCATAATCCCCCCTCTCTCTCTCACTTTCCCTTATATATACATCCTTGAATGACTCGTAATGGATATTTTGGATAAGTGTGGTGAATAATTATTAAACTAAACACTTTTATAATTCCTTTTAATATTTAATAAATATTATTCTTACCTTCTCATATTCTTTCAACTAGTGTTCTTATGTGATAATCGATGAATGCTAGTAGTAATGCTTTTACTCTCTCTCATTTGTCCTCTCCTAACTCTTTTCAAATGGATTGTATTTTTTATAGTCACATGGTAAGTATTAGGTATATTTTCATAGTTTTTAAGTGAATAATAGTCATTAGTGTCTTTCTTATACCTCTTGACTATCCCTTTGATTCAATACATTGTCTATGATATTCATGTTGAAACAGTCATGTTTCAAGGTCCTTGTTGAATAGTGTGGTTATATTCAGGACTAGTTCATGTTCTTAGTGCATTATGTTCAAGTAGATGGTGTTAATTTGTTGAGTTACCTTCATATATTAGTTTAATTTCAATTTATCTTACCCTTTTCCCTTTAAATAAATAGGTTTAATAGTAGTTTAGGGTGATAACATCAAGAGAGATAACCATATCTAGAGATTCAAATCACTTATTAGGCCACCTATAGCCTAGAGGTTTCTCCATGTTATCACTTATGTGAGGACGATTGAAAAACCTCCTCAAGGGCGAAAATTTTGATGATAACAATGACCTAGTCAATGTTTATTGAGGAGATGTAGATGCACTATCATAATAATGTCTCAAAAAACTACTTCAATCACTTAGCAAAGTTGTGATAAATATGGATTATTAAGGATTATATTTAGTAATTCAATAATCTATCCTTACACATGGATGATATCAACGAGTAAATATGATGGACCTATTCTTGGGTGGCCTCAAGGATATGATCCAAATTGAGGTTTGTATGTTTAATATAGACCTTTATTATAGATGGTATAAAAAAAAATATGGTGAAATGAAGGAATTTTTTTAATGTTCATGAACATAATGCCATAACACCATCATTTAATTAACCTACAAGATTGACCCCTTATCAAATTGTAGATATGTGTGAAAATGAGTTGTGTTTAATTTATGAAAATAAGTGGAGAAAATCACATAAAATGTGTTGAAAATAAGTTATTATACATTTAAGGCACCATTGAAGATGAAGAATATGATGAAACCCCAAGTGATGTTATGGAATAGTTAAAAGAGGAATATAAATATTATCACCCTATTATCTCTTGTCAATAATTTTTGTGTATTATTACTCATTATAATTTTAATGTGATGGGTTTACTCAAGAAATATAATGTAACAATGTTGATTGACTCAGGGACTAGACACAACTTCATCAATAGTAAGTTGGTTACTTATTTGAATTGTTGCATTTAACCAACTCTATAATTTCAAGACATGAATATATATGGTCACATAATTAGTTATTTGAGAAAATTCCATAGTATTAATCATATTATGGGATACTACAAGATCTATTATCCTATGTTCATTATTTCCAAGGTTGGCTTGACATTATTTTGGAAGAAAAAAGGCTCATAAATTTGTGAACTATAGAGATGAATTTATAATAATTGTTTATGAATTTTCATTCTAAAGGAAATAAATTTTATATACATGGATTATGAGAAAGATATTCACAATTGATCAATTCACATCAAATGACAAAGATTCTTGAAAAGGGGGTTGAAGGATTTATAATGTAGTCATTTTCCATAAAATTTTAACTAATCAATGTGTATACACATACTAAATTATAAATGATTATTGATGACCATAAAATATTTTTTGGTTTCATGCCAAAATAACTTCCACCAAGAAGATAACACAATCATGCCATAAGACTATTCTAGGTGGCACACCACTAAACATTATGCCATACAGGTATCCATATACCTAGAAGAATGAAATTGAAAACATGGTATAAGACATGTTAGAAATAGATAGTATTAGACATAGACAAAGTGAATATTCATCATCTATGGTCATGGTGCATAAAAAATATGATAATTGGAGGATGTGTCTTAACTACAAAAAACTCAACAAGTAAACCATCAATGATATGCTCCATATTATATTAATTTAAGGTTTTCTATATCAATTACATGGTGTTATATATATATATATATATATATATATATATATATATATATATATATATAGGTATCATAAAATTTGAATCAGGCATGAGGACATCCCTAAAACAACTTTTAAAATTCATGAAGTCCATTATGATTTTATGGTCATTCCTTTTGGTCTCACAAAATCAACATATACATTTCAAAGTCTGAAGAATATTGTTTTTATAATTTTTTTAGAAAGTTTATTTTGGTGTTTTTAAATGACATCCTAATATATATAAAAACTTTGGAAGAACATTTGAATCATGTGAAATAGGTATTAGTACTTCCATAATAACATTAGATTTATGATAAACCCTCTAAATGTTATTTTGGAGTCAAAGAGGTGGAGTAATTAGGTCAATTTTTTAGATGAAGGATTCAATGTTGACCCTAAGAAGATCAAAACTATGATGAAGTGGTAGGTGATAAAATTCCCTTAAGAAATTTTATGGATTTTTTGAGTTAACATGGTACTATCACATATTTATAAAAAATATGGTATCATAGGAACTCTAATCACAACCTTGTTGAATATATACTCCTTACAATGGAATGAACTAGATAACAAATCATTTGATAAGTTGAATAAGTCTATGTGCACCACTTTATTTTTAGTTACCCCTAACTTTTCAAAAAAAAATTTGTTAAATGTGATGAATCAAGTTATAGCATAGGATTAGTAATCATGTAGGAAAAAATACCAATTGCATTTTAGAGTCATCAAATCAAGGGTGAAAATAATGAAAAACCAATCTATCAAAAAGAGATTATGGTCATTATTCATGGAGTCAAGTAATGGAGACCTCATCGGATGGGTAGATACTTTAACATAAAGATTGATCATAATAGTATCAAATAATTTTTGGAATAACAATTATCATTAGAATAACAAAAAAAATGGGTGACCAAAATATTTGGAAAATGAGTTTAAAATATTATATAAGAAATTAAAAGATAATATGTTAGTAGTTGTACTCTCCAAGAGGGATAAATTAGTTGAGGAATTTTTATTTGTAAATACCATTTGGAAGGCATATTGTTTATAAGAGGCAAGATACAAATGGGAGAATGACAAGGATATATAGGTTTGATTTAAAATATTTGGCATGGTTCTAGTGTTTCTAAAAAAATTGAATGGAAGGGAATGCATTATCGTATACAAATAGATTATACCTATGTAAGGATTTTATCGTCAAATACAAGATCTTTTAGGAGATTCATGAATTTCAAATAGGGGGAACTCAGGATGTTGAATACATATCATTGAATTGAAAATTTAAAAAAAAAATGAATCAATGGGGACATACATAAATTTATGGTACAATGCATGGTTTATCAATAGAATAAAGGTGAAATAATTACAAAAATAGGTCATTTACAACCTTTATGCATCCCTAACTAGTAGTAAGAGGAGGTTTCCATGGATTTAATTATAAGTTTATTGAGGAATAAATGTAAAATGTCATCATGGTAGTTGTTGATAGGCTCATAAAATATGCTCATTTTTATTCCTTATCATAGCCATTTGTATCCAATATAATAGTTTTTTATTTTATCAATATAATTTAAAAGTTGAATGGTACTCCCAAGATAATTTTAAGTGATTATGATTCCATATTCACCAATAAATTTTGGATTGATTCATTTCTAGGTTTGTGTACTTGGTTGGCTGATATCTCATCATATCATCCTTAATGTGATGGGAAAATAGAGGTGGTCAATAACTGCTTATAAGGGTATTTTTCATTATTTTGTAATAGATAAATAGGAACAATGAGTTCATTGGTTAGCACTAATAGAATGGTGGTAAAACACATCCTTCCATACCTATTTCAAAATGTCTCCATTTGTGTCACTTTATGTTTATCATTCCCCATCCATCGAGTTATCCTTGAATATGAAATCTAAGATTTGAGTTATTGAGGACACATCTAATATAAACATGAGGTATTAGATATTTTGTTAGAGAAGTTACCAATGACATAAAATAAAATGAAGCATCAAAATGATCAACATGTAGTGATAATAATTTTGATATAGGTGATGTAGGCACCTTGAGTAGGAAGAGACTCAAAAATTTACATCTCAAACAAGTATTTCATAGAAAAAATATATCATAATATATTTAAGATGATTTTTACAAAGCATATGAAATATTATAAATCTTTATAGGGTGGTTGTGGGGAAACTAACTTTCCCATAAACCAACTTATTTACTAACAAATAAAAAACTAACAAATTATTAAAATAATTAACTTTGGATCATAAATAATCCAAAAAATACCCCTTGATCCAAATGGGTATAGAAGATGAATGAACAAAAGTGAAAAATCTGCATTCATCAAAGGATATCTATAACAAATGTAAGTGATGTACTATACCTATGGAAAGGACAAAAAAATGATGTTGCTTCATAAAGAAGCCTACCCCTATGAGTTGTATAAAAAAAGGTTAACAGGCATGATCAAGGCTTGCTCATCCTTGATTATCATTATATCGTACTATAGTATCACATGATAAATCATGTCCAACTACATCAACTCACATAAGGTCCCACACATGAAACCATCCACGTGATAAACTCATACAATATATCATACATCTCTCTGATGTCCAACAAATGTTGATAGTCTTTACTCAACATTGAATTTGATATCAACCCATATCAACTTGTATTGTAACTAAAAATTGATCTAAGTCCAAATAGTGCCTAAATATTCTCCCCTTATCAAGGAGGTCAAAATATATGCATCGAGAGAAATAAAAAAACTAACTTTATCCACTCCATATCATGAATATTAGATATAAAACTGTAAAAATGGAACTAAAATAAAGAACACATGCCAAAATTAATATTCAATAATGAACCCAAACTCTAATAAAATATCTAATTAGATAAGGTTAATAGTCTTCCATCCTCTAATGGATCCTCCAACCTCTAGTCTAACACTCACAATTTGTTAATCATGAGGATCCTAAGGGACCGGTAAAGGATGATGTGTTCATCAATAACACAAGAAAGAAGTGACATTATGAATATTTTCATTTTTAATGTGTTGATTTAAACTAAAAATTCCCATTTATAAATTAGTTTCATTATATTGGCTGAAAAAATTAAAACATCCTTATATCTCCTTTACACCAAAAATAAGATCAAATTACAAAATTTGATCAAAAATGCCTTTGAAGGGTTTTGAACCCTAGAAATTTATTTGTTAGAAAATAAATTCCAAAATGAAATTTATCCAAATTCCCATAAATCAATTTAAATATATAAATTCATCATATTCTAATTAGGCTTGACTTGTTGGATGAAAAATAAAAATACATATATGTTAAAAATATTTTGCCAGATTATTTTTCCACCTATATATTTAAAACAAAACTTATAAGGTAAAATGTTTTACCAAATGACTTTTTACTATTCCTTTCCATTTTGGTGGAGCCCAATTTGATTTTTAGGTCTTGAAAACTTTAAATAGAATTTATAGTGTGACATTTCATCACAACTTTTGGTCAACCACCATATAGGTTTCTTCTTTGTGGAGGTCACCAAATGGTTGTTTGGTCAAGAACTAAAATTAATTTATCATTATACTCAATGGAAAATTCATTTTTTATTTCTTATTCTTTATGTTCTGGCATATCAATAAAATTTATTTTTATCCAATTTTTAGCATGGAGTATGACCTATGCATCACATAAGGACTCAATAGAGATATGATCCAATTGAAATATTGATGTCTATTCTTAACACATCTATGAAATTGTTTATCTAATGTATTTTTCTATCCAAGTCTGGGCAGAGTAGTTATGTTGTATAGTGTCAATGAAATAGGTAGATTGAATCACAATTGCTCCTTCATAAAGGAGTGTAAACTGGTCATGCCTTCATTGATTTCATTTCTATTTAGTAAAATATTAAACAAATTCCCTCAAATGAGTTTATCTTCACCTCATTTCATCATCATATGGAATTAAGACACATATTTTCTCAATTCCATAAATTTTATCTAGAATAAAAACTCATTTAAAAAAAATTGTGTTGACTTTTTTTTCAATATACTTGTATAAATTTTCAAACAAAGTCTCACCCACATTAAAATATTTGAGACTTTTTTTAATTTGGAATTCTAGATGATTAGTTTACATACCATAGTAAATTTCAATCTATACACCAAATGCCTTACTCATATATATCTTCAAAGAGGTTTACATTGATGCAAAGACCATATAGATTCAAGATGAGCATTCTAAAATCCCAACCAAGGATTTTAATATTTATTTATCCTTATATATGTCTTTGATACCAATATGGGCCCCTTGATAAGGAAGAAACTAAAAAATTTACATCTTGAACAAGTATTTCACACGAAAAATATATCATAATATTTTTAAGATGATTTTTACAAAGCATCTAAAAGCTTATAAAGATTTACAAGGTAGTTTTAGGGAAACTAAATTTTCCCATAAAACAACCTAATTAGTTAGAAATAAAAAACTAATAAATTTTTAAAATAATTAAGTTTGGATCATAAATAATACAACAGGTGATTGTTTATGTGTGTTATTGTATCCATATATAAAAATATATTTGAATCAATATAAAAATGATAAAAAAATTCTCCTAAGTATTATGGCCTTTATCATATCCTAAAAAAAATTGGTAGTGTGACATAGAATAAAACTAACCCAATCTACTCATAAACATATCATATTTTTATATCTTCATTGAAGAAGCTAATTGTATAGATAGTATCTACCCATACTGAGTTACTATAACTAGGTGAAGAAGGCAGAGTCATTCTGGGACCTAAGGAGGTCCTTTAAACATGCACTAAAAGGTTGAGGGAAAGAGAGCTTAAGGAGTATTTGATCAATTGGAAGAGATTTAATAATAAATATGCAACATGGGAGGATGAATCTTTCTTATAGTATCATCTAAATTTTATTTAATTTTTAAGGAAACATTATCTTGAATAAGAGGGGCACGCTACACCCTTAACCTATAACATGTATAGAGAAATGTGTTGTTGACTTGTGGCTTACATACCTTTCATATTATCTTGATGAATTTATTTATGTTCTTAGTAAGGTTGGCCTATTTAATAATTATTTCTATGTAGAGTGTATATATAATATAATTGGTTAGTATTTTAGGATCAAATTGTAAATTATGATCTTATTGCATTGTTATGAAGGTTTCCCATTAAAAGTGAATCGGTCATATTTATCAAGTATTATGGTCTTTCATCAATTATTATTGTGTATCCACTTATTCTCTTCTTAATTCAATGATATATTATTCTATTTTTGTGAAACATATAAGGAATTTCATTAAAATATCCAACATAGTACCCATTCACAAGAAAGTCACTATGGTAATTCACTTTTGTATTGAATTTTTTAGTCTCAACATGTCAAAGAAAAACTATCCTTTACCTTTAACTAAATTTATTATTTATTACACATCTGGATATGAGATACTTTCCCTCATGGATAGTTTTAAAGGTACATTAAAATTCATATTATTCCTAAAGGTCAACATCAAACCACATTTACTATTAAGTGGGAAACCTATTTTTATGTTAAGATACATTGTTACCTTAAAAATGTTAGAGTAACTTATCAATGTTCAATGACCCACATTTTCTATGGTGTCATCTATAAAATAGTTAAAACCTATGTGGATGAACTTGCATCCAAATCTAAGCATCATCAAAAACATCTTCATGACCTAAGTATAATATTTGATTTCCTTACTAAATACAAAGTTAATCTAAATATTCAAACATGCATTTTTAACATTACCTTATAAAATATTTTAGGATTATTGGTCTCACTATGAGGGATTGGCATAGATCCTTCTATGATAAATTTTATTCTTAAAATTCATCTACCTTGATAAATTCCCAACATTTATACTTACCTTATGGAAAATTTAGTCAATACACATATATGTTTGGATTTAACTTACAGTACATACTTATCAAACTCCCTTCATAATAAAGGTGTTGCACTTGAATGGAATTCTACTTGTCAACAAGCCTTTGAAGACATGAATAAATACTTAATTCATCCTCCTACATGACTATCACCTCAAATTTATTTCCCTATCATCTTATGTACATCATCTATCACCATTAAAATTAGGGAAATGTTTACAAAATGATATGAATCTAACAAAGAATATTACATTTACTTCATTTGTCATGATTTGATAGATTATGAGACCCACTAAACAAATTTTTATCATTAATTCCTCAAAATCTACTTCACCTCTAAATATGTTCAACACTATGATTTATAAAACTACCTAAGTCATAATACATTTTATCATATTCATTATTTCTTCTCCAAATCCTTCTTACCTAGATATAAAATCGATAAGTGGATGGTGCTTTTAATTAAATTAGACCTTAGGATCATCACTAAAAACTAATTCAAATTCCATGTGATGGATGATCAAATTGTTTTTACACTTCTACCAGATCAATTACAACTTTAGGATACTCTTCCCAATGATAATGTCCTCTTCATTGAAGGTATCAATGAAGTTGCCTCCCTTAAATAATATTTACAAAATTTAATGTCTGATATCAAGGATCAGACTCTTGATTAACCTAAAATAATAGAATCTAAAATTAAACCATCTACAAAATATACTTTGTAGGGACTACTTAAAGTCACCAATAATTATCATGAAGATACTTAGATACCCCACTTTGATAAATCCAATTTCCTTTAAATATCTAGGGTAGAATGTTTCTTGGTCAATCCTTATGAAAAATCATGTCTAGCTTTTTAATTATATTTTGATGTTACTAAAAATATGGATTAATATGAAATTATTATCCATGAGATGAAATCAAATGTTTATCTAGACATTCATTAACTACATTATTCAAGTGATTCATAATTTATATTTCAGCAAGTCATAGGTGCTTATCAATGCACACGTGAAAACCTTATTTCATATTATCAACTCTCTATCACTCTTTCCAAATAGTTCACATATTTTAGGACTAAATCAATCCCATGACAACAAAATGATATATCCAACTATATTTCTCATTTAGAATCTTTCTTTCATCATTATTAACCATTTATAGATATATGCTATTAAAGGTTAAGGGGATATAATATCCTATACATGAGGATGAATACAAATTTTATATAGCAAGATAATTAATTACAAACTCAAATAAATAAATATTCTAAATTAAAATAATGAGACATGTTAAATATAAAAAGTATCAAATTCTAAAGATGTTATATTGATTATAATACCAAGGAGAAATGATAGTTAGATTTATAATGAGAAGGTGGATCTAAGTTGTGCACATGTAGAAGTGTGAAAAATCAAGATTCTGAGATAGTTGTTAGATTATGGAAATTATGTTTCTATAGCTATAGATACTAATGTATACCTTTGGAGACTACCCTCAATGCTACTATCCATTTTGAAACACTAGTATCTATTAAAGATATGTGTTGGATTACAATGCAACAAAATTATATTTTATGGGTTTTATGTCACCTTTATGTTGATGTATTTAGATCTGAAACACATGTTGTATATGTCTACTTATGGATCAAACCCTAAATATTCACCTTTTTTCACCCTTGGGATGCGTATCTTCCAAAAATGGGTTAGTGGGATCATAGTATCAAGCTGATCTCAAATAATCCTCTGCCAATGATAATTACCTATATCACCAATACTTAAAGTAGGGCCTTAGAATTATGTAGTTATCCCTTGTGTATGTGAGTCTGTGTGAATAATGGCATAATATGCTATATGTATATGCATGTAATTATATATCTTTTAAATTAACTAATAATAACCATGGGATGATCTTTGAATGCTTTATGCCCTTTGGATGACTAACTCTATGATTGATGAAGAAATAGGGATGAATAGGGAAGACTGACTCAATTATGTGATTGATTAAATAAGCCTTAGTAGGTGTTTGCTTGATATTTACTAGATGAGTAATGAGAAGTCTTAGAATTGTATTTATACCAAATTTTTTGAAACTATCTCATGGTAGGGATCAATATGATAAATAATTTGACCCATATATTTCAAATATTTTATAATTTAGATGACTTTAGGTGACTAGACACTAGATAAGAATTTGGACACTAGTATCAATGCTAGTGTATCTTATGGCTGGTAGTGTCTATAAGGATATAAAATAGGTGAGGATTTGAAGTGAAATTTAATGATGTATATCAAGCTTTGATATTTTTTATAGTATATGATAATTGGGTCATCATAATGGTAAGAGTCAGACGATAAGACAATAATTTAGTCATAGTGAGATGGCAGATGTAAGCCTTTCAGTAATACAAAGGTTTAGAATTTAATGGTAGAACATTCATTTTTATTTGTCAAATTAGAAATATTATGATGATATAAATTATTTTTTAGTATTTACATCCATTCAATTTAATATTTTAATGCATAAGGATGAAATTACTAGGTTTAAAGGAAATAAATGTGGGTGTGTACAACACAACTTGATTTTGTTTTAGCCCACATTAAGTGTTTTCTTGGTGTATTAACTATAACCAAGATCATGTTATAATATAAATTATTTCATATATTGTAAAATTTTAAATAATTAAAATGCTCTTAAAGAAAAAGATCAAGGAAGGACTACACTTTTATGTCGATACAATGATGTTTCCCCTTGACACTCTGAATTGGTAAATATCATCCCCTAAAAATCATTAGAGCTAAGAGGAATTCATATATAAAATTTTGATATTTGAGGAGGGAGGTTGGAATGTATTATTCCTCCAATTTTCTATAAGGATGAGTTACGACATGAGCATTGAGATCATTAAATCTTAATTACATAACTCAAGTGTGAATATATAATGTAGTGAAGGTGTTTGATTTAATCAACTCATATCGTAAATCAACTGATTTTGGGTGATTTAATCAACCCAACCTATAAATATGGCAAGGTTGATTTATTTATTCAATTCTACCTATAAAGAGAACTAAGTGTTGTAGACAAAAAAGATTCAATAATAGTACTTCCTTGTGTAAACATTGCTTCTTGGTGATAGTAATATGGAAATTTAATTGGTAAAATCTAATTTTTTTAATGAAATAACATGGTATACACACATATAATATGTCTCAAAATGAAGTATATGTCTCACCAATATGCAACACTCTATTTTAAATCTATGAAAAATTAGTACAATGTATAATATTTTGGCCCAAGTGTATATTTAAATCATGTAACTATAATAGATATTATGAAAATGTGGAGGTAATGTATTTTAAACATTATCCTATTTAAAAAAGGAGATACAAAGAATTGAGTAAGTGTGGAGGTAATTTATTTATAAACCCCACTAAAATTTGTGAACTATGTAAGTATTGAGGTCATGCCTTTATGACATGCTCCTACTAATATGCTCCCATTTTCTGAAGTAAGGGAAATAAAATATGGTAGGTACCTTACCTAAAAAGGATAAGGTAAAAATATAATATTTTTATGAATCATGTATCATATAGGAGTAACATTTCTAAGTATATATTTCAATAGAGCTCATACTATTTGATCACATCAAGCCATAAGATACATGATGTGTATCATGGCAACGTCTAGAGAGTAGTAATATAAGCCCAAAAAAAAAATTCACACACAAAAAATGACTTAATATAATGAAAAATAATGGTCCAAGGAGACCTCATATAATTGGAATGTTTAAAATTCCATACAATCAAAAGGAAATGACATATTGAATTCTCTAGTCAATATAGAATGACAAATTCAAATGTCCAAAAAATATAAAACATCACATAGTCTAATAGGACAAGAACATATTGAAATTTTCCAAAATTAAGTAAATATAAAGTAATTAAATAAACTCAAGTAAGTGAAAATCTAAATAAATGAAGTATAACTAACTATCATACAAGTCTCTACATTTATTTTAGAAAAAATTGTCATATAACATAACATATCAAGTATGCTATGAAATATATGAAAATGGATATAAATATGTGTAAGAATTAAAATGTAAGATCAAACATGGTAACATATAAATGATCATAAAGGATATGTAACATTTATAAACTATGATCAATGAAGTAAATCCCGCTAACATACTATATGACACAAGTAGAGGAAGAGTCTAACATATGTATGTGTATATATCATGTTTTTGTGGATCTTTGTATAACACTAAAATATGATTAAAATATGTCTATGTATATAAATTGAATGATATTATATCTAATAATATATATCAAAAAACATAGGTTATAAGGAGTTAATAAACATGGCAATGCTAAATATTTTTCTATATTTTTAAATTATTTGAAAGTTTTTATATTTTATGGAATATCTATTTTTTATTTTAATTTTTTATTTTTTATAAATAAAGGGATATCCAATTACACCATATGAGGGATGATCATAAGGTTATATATACTTAGGATATGGTGAATCATATGTGTTATACTAGTAAGGAGAATGTACAGGTGTCATATTTGGATCAAGAGAATCATCAATACTTTGTATATGCCTTATAGGAGTATGTAGACATGAATCAATACTAGTATAGGTAATGATCCATGGAACCCATTATTTATTATTCTTTGGTTTATTTGGAGTTGAATTAATTGTAACATGTTTAGTTGCTCTATGTAATTGGGTATGTTGTGTAGGGGTAGATGAGGATCTCATGGAGTCTATTATATATCTCTAGTGAAAATGTATCTCAAGTAGAGGCCACATAAGAAATGGTATTGTATATTTATTACCATTATATGTATGATTAATATTAATAGGTTTAATAATTGGTTATATGGGAGAATATTTCTATTTTTCTAGAGGATGTTCATGTGGAATTCTAGAAAATATGACTACCCCTTTAGTATGAATGTATTTAATACACCCATGCATTGATGAAGGTACTATGTGGATTTTATGCATCCAAGGTCATCTCAATAACATATCAAATACTCCCATGTATGATATAAATAAAAATTTATTAACCTCATGTGTTGGACCAGCATGTAAATTGTAGATATCCTCTATTTCCTTTGATGACAATGAAATTGTAAATGATGACTTAGACCTTCATTTATTATTTATTTGATCTTACCTTGATCATCAATCTATGAATAGCATCATGATTGATAATGGTGCTGATAAAAATGCATGTACCATGGTATTACTTATATATTTGGGATTTATACATAATGATTTATACCCTTCAAATAAAATGGTTATAGAGAGACATCACAACTCATTATTGGTGAGATTGAACTTATTGAAAAAAATATACTTGTGTAATGGGGAATTGATTTTTTTATTAAAGATGTATTGAATATCTTTATTTTCCATTTGATTTGTCATTTTAACTAACATTATTTTATAGCTCAAGACATATTCATTGATAGGTTCATTGGTTGCTTGTTTTATCTTCTAAATTTTTACATGACATATGTTTAGTGATTTTGATGGATAAATGTGCTAGAAACTAATCCAATAATGTTTCAATACTTTCATTGATTATATTCGCAAGTCAAAAAACCATATTAAAACATTGTCCATTAGGATCCTTGGAAATAATTTGTTAAAATTTTATCATTTAAATAATAATTAGATCATGTTATATATAAATATAATATATATTGTTCAAGGTCACCCTTTCTATCATAAAAAATGAATTTGGGTGTAAAATACTAATTGGAAATGAGTTAAATTATATCTTAGGTGCTATAGGATTATTTAATACATATTTTGATTAAATAGCATGAGATGATTTTAGAGCATTTAATTTAATTTTGGTAACCTTAGATTCCAATCTTTTAATAAATTAGAGAAAAGTTTACATTGTATATCCATTGAGATTAATATTTGAGATTTGGGAAGCCATTAAAGGGGATGAAAACACCACTTGTGTTGATCTAAGCATTAAAACCAAAAACTAAGTTGGAGTATTAATTGTTTTCATGTATAATGTGTCAATAGTTGTTTAAATTTTAGGGAATAATGGTTTGAAAACATTTACCCACTAAATGTAGTAGGTAAGGTTATGCTCAAGAAGAAGGAAATAGGAAAGTATGTTTTATAAGTATATAAAATAACAATAGTATTTATATCAATAGAGAGAAATGGTTTATCACTAACACCTTTTATTTTTTGAGATTCTAATATAGTATTAAGAATCTTATGGAGATATTCAAAAGTTGCATGAATGCACTCTCAAAATATTACAATAGATTTAAATTATTATTGGTCAATTAAGTCATTTTAATAATTATGCTCATGTGTTTCATTATCCTCATTATTAGATTTATATTATATGATAATTGTTTTGGTATGTTTCTAATTGTCATTATTTTCACTCTCATTATTATAAGAATTTGACATGGTATTAGCTTGATACATTTTATGTTTCCCAAGGGATAGCTCAATATATTCAATAGGAACACCACCCAATCTAGGACTATGCCTAGGTTACATACAAATTAAATAACATAAGTGAATAATTACAATGGTTAAAAACCTTAAAAGGCTAAAAAACCTCGAGCAAGTTGTAATTTGCATGGAAAGACATAATGGTCGAGTTCACCAAATGTTTACCTTTTTTAATATAAATTATGGTAAGGATTAAGTGTATATAATAATATATATAAGGATGAGTTAAACTATTATATATTAAAATAATTAATTAGAAACTTAGATATATTAATATTTAGAATTAAAATATTGATATGTGATAAATATATAAAGTGCCCAATTTGAAAGGTGTTATATTGATTTTAATACAAAGAGAAATGATACTTAGTTGGATTTATAATACATATGTGGTTATGAGTTGTGTACAAGTATAAGTGTGTAAGATTGAGATTATAAGAGAGTTGTCAGATTCTATAAATGATGTTTCTTGATATATAGACACTACTATTGACATTTGGACACTACCATTGATGTTACTATCTATTTTATGATGCTACAATCTAGTATATAATATTTGGTGGATTATGATGTGACCAAATTCATTATTTTGGATTTTATATCACTTTTCTAATGGAATATTCATATATGGAACATAAAATGTGTGTGTGTTAGTACATATATATATATATACACACACACACACACATATATACATATATATACATATATATACACATATATATGTATATATATATATATGTGTGTATATATATATGTATATGTATATATATATATATCAAACCCTATCTATTTACCCTTATTCACCCTTGGGATGCGTGTTTTTAAAAAATGGGTTAGTTGGCTCACAGTGTCAAGCCAACATAAAAATCACTCTATCAATGAGAATTACCTACATAAACAATAATCTAAGGAGCACCTCATAAATATGTAGTTATCCCCTATGGGTGGGAGTGTGTGTGAGTAATGGTGTAATATTATCTATGTAGATGCATGTAATTATATAGATTGTACCTTGATAAATACTACTCATGTTTTTATATTTGAATGATTTAG
This sequence comes from Torreya grandis, assembly GCA_037957365.1. NCBI lineage: Eukaryota > Viridiplantae > Streptophyta > Pinopsida > Cupressales > Taxaceae > Torreya > Torreya grandis. The sequence goes on along the minus strand of JARHVA010007964.1, from coordinate 24,353 downwards.
ACCTTTTTTTATGACTACTCCTATGACTAATAAATAAATAGATATGAACAGGGTAGAATAAAATAGTCATGCAATTGATTAAATGAGTCTTGGTAGGTGTTTGCTTGATATTTTCTAGATGAATAATGAAAAGGCTTACACTTGTATTTATACCTCACTTTTGGAAAATATCTCACATTAGGGTTAGATCAGATACAAATTCTAACCCATATATTTCAAATAATTTAAAATTAGATGTCTTTAGGTAACTAGACACTAGATAAGGATGTAGACACTAGCATCAATGCTAGTGTCCTTTTATGGCTAGTAGTGTCCAAAAGGTTAGACAATATGTGCAGATTTGAAATTGATAGTGAATGATGTAATGAGGTTTTAAGATTTATTTTTAGTATAGGATATCTAAGTCATCATATTTATAAGGGTTAGACTATAATATAATATTTTAGGCATAGTGAGATCATAAATGTGATCCTTTCAATAGTGAGAAGGTCTAAAATTTAAGGGTAGAGCCATAATTGGTATTTTAAAAATGTACAACATTGAGATTCTAAAAATATTTAGTTTTATTATATACACATCTTTATCAGGAACTACATGAATTACATTCCTCACTCACATGAGGAAATACCCATCTACCTTAACACCTAAGGGTTTTTGTTATTTACCACATCAAAGTCATCACTACTTGAAAAACAAATGGTATAAATAATTAATCCATTCATCAAAAATCATACTTATCCTCATGATGTTGATTCCCATTAAAATACTAGACATCAACATCAATCCTACAAATTCATTCTTAAACATAACATCATTTACTATTGTAATACCTAAGGTAAACTATTACACTATGTCACTAAAAAAAATATCTTTTCTTCTTAGTAAAGTACATAATTAAATTCTTGGTGGCCAATGTAACATAGATACCAAAAAGCCCAAATGATTATGTATGGGATAGTATTGGTTTGATTTTGGAAAATATGACATCACATTTACAAATAAATGTAATCCTTGCTAGCTCCATCATGATCTTATTAATTCTCATCTGAATGTGATTTTGACCATTGATTATCCTTAAACATTCTTTATGTGGGGATTATATCTGATTAGTAAATCATCTTAATTGTAATATGTCCATGTCTTCATTATTATTGACATTGAGTACTTGGGTAGAAGATATGCCCCTTGTTAATGTCACTAGTGTAACTATATCCAAATTCATCATCAAATACATCATACGTCATATTTTAATTCCTCACACCATAATATTTGAAAATTATAGTAATTTTAAAAATAAATACTTGAAGTATCTTTGTGTGAAATTCAAAATTCCACACAAATTTTCCACACCCTATCTCCTTCAATGAAACATCCAATCAAAAGCCACCAAAAAATCCTTAATCATATTTTACAAAACCCTATTAGGGATTCTTATCTAGACTAGAATCTTAAGCTATACCCTACATTTTATGCTTATAATACTAGTATCCATACTAACATCAGGGTAACTCTACTCTCCTTAGTTTAAGGTCCAAAATTTGACTTATCATTATAAGTAGAGTTATCCTCTTTGATTATGTCTCTTCATGAAATGATTCTTGACGAATAGATCATGAAGCACACCTTCATGATTTAGATATAATATATGAGAAATTATTGAGGTTTTATATCATAAATATCAATAAAAAAATTTCATATGAAAACAACATAATCATAAATTCAAATTACATACTTTCGATGTTATAGGACTAATGTTGAAACTAGATTACACCCATGACAAAGAGGGAAAGTATTCCAAAAATTGGTCAGGCCCATACCCAATGAAATACATCATTGTACTTAGAACTTATAGATTGTAGATGAATGAAGGACATATCTTCAAGGATAAAACTAATGCTTAGTTTTTAAATAAGTATTTTTATTGACCTATGTTCTTTATAGTTTCATTTTATTAATGATTTTCCATTTATTGTACATATTTCTTTCATTAGTATAGTTAGTTTATATATCCTATTGAGCTAGCATTTATTGAAAGTTTTATATTAAATTTATTATACTATAGAATTTATCTAAACACCTCCTTATTTCTCTCATATAATATATAATACCTATACTTGGTCCTTATGTATTATGTCTTTTTTACACCTCTTATTTTTTTATTTTGTGAGTTTAATTGTAACACCTTATGGATTAAAATTAGGTCTTGGTAAAAAATTATTAACATTTTTCTAGTCATTTGATTAATTTCATAAGCCATTAATTCCTTCATGATGCTTTGGTATATTTCATCAGTATAGAAACCATTTGTCTATTTTTCTATCATGTCTATGCTTCATATATTTATCCTACTTGTGACTGTTATATTTTTTATCTTGTGAGTTTCATGGTAGGACCTAGGGAATTAACAAGGCCCTCCTCACAAACATCCATCATTGTTCACTATTTAATATAGATTTATTTCATTCCCAACTTTAGATAGATATATTATTAGAAAGATAAGACAATGGTTGAGAGAATTTGTTTTCCTCACTCAGAGTTAGTCATATTATCTTATGGTAAAACTATAAAAGTCTATTATCATGTCCTAATGAATTTTAATTTCTCTTATGATGTTGTTTCACACCTACTTATCATTACCCCATATTTGATTACACATTTTCTCTACAATTGGGGAATCCCAATTATTCTATGATCATATCCATTATTTACCTATTAATCACTTTATTTTTTGTCTAATCAAGGTCAATTTAAAAATTTCACTCTTTCCTAAGGTGAAATTATAGAAGTTTGTAGGAACCATGGTCATTAGGTTCTATCATCTAGTGACTAAGTCGAATCTTTCTTATGATATTCATAATTAGAATTTATGATTGTTTCTTCCTAATATGTATGGAGGAAAATATAAAAATATAAAAGAGTAAAAATTCATATCATAATAAAAGGTAATGTTCAAAGGAAAATAAATCTTAAAATTCAAATCACACCAAAACACATGAATTTATAGCACACATCCTATTCTTGTTGAAATTCAAACTCCATAGTTTGCCTCATGATAGATATAAGTTAAATTGGATGTGGTAGTCTAGTATACTAGGGTAGGATATCTTATTACATAATGACATATCTTCTTACATTCTTATGCTACATAATTTCTCACATAAGTACCCAATATTCATAGTATACCCACATCTCTATAACGGGTTTTGAAGAGTGAGGAAGACATTGTGTGAAGGTATGATCCTTTTATTTTGCATGTAACCTTAATGAGTGATATTTATACTTCACTAGCTAGCTTAAGTTCATGTTTTCTATGTAGAGTTCTTTAGGGCCATTGATGTTTAAAACTATTAGTCTTGCCAAATTGATTTGAGTGACTTATTTCTGGTAAAGATCATGATTTTACCTTGGTGATACTATATTTTCCATCCCTCATTTTCCTCCACTTTACATGAATGTTTTTTTAAAAATATATCCCATATCATTTTTTTTATATTATCCATCTCTTTTAGACATGGTGACAATATGATAGATTTAGCTTTTTAATATTTAAAATAAAATCTGCATATTTGAGTTATTGTGAGATGCTCTCTTGGTCATTGCCTTAGCTTTATATGATTAATCTTAGTTATCTTTGGGACCTTGAGTTTTACATTCACTTGTTGTAGGCCATTTGGTCACTTTTACATTTTTATGCTTTCATGTTTCAGCTTTTTGCAAGGTGTGTGGTAGCATTTTTACCTTTTTCACATCTTTGTTTGAGTTTAGTTTGATATTATATTAAATTCATGTTTATATCATGAAATATTTCTCTATGTTATTTGTTTGATATGGATAATTGTTTATCTTAATTTAGATACATTTTTAGGGTTTTTAGTCCTAAGTATATTTGATGTTTTAGCTTACGAATTTTTCATTTTTTTCTATCCACTTACTTGGATATTTTGGTTCCAATCTAAACTTATCAATCTGTAATTTCCTTTATTTTTCAAAAAATTTAAATTATTTAAAAAAAAAATCAGTTTACATCCATTTATTAACCATCCCATGTATGCATACATTGATTTAATATATTTTAGCATTATATCCTTCATGTTTCTCAAATATAATTATTACTCCCTTCATGATTGAGACTCTGATACTTTCATGAAATAATTCAACATAAAATTAATTCAATCTATGTATATGGTACATTCATTTATTTATTTATCAATAATTATTTTACCATTTATATTTAACGATTTTATTTTATGTTACTATGTTTCTATCATAAAGCATTATCCTACATTACACTATTGTGACACATGATGAGATTCAATTGGGGCATATGTATGCTCTTTAAATTTTTAATGTTATCATTTTAATTATGTTTTATCTTATATGTGATTGTTAGCGCACTGATATCTTTTTGAGTGCACACATTAAAAGGTGCCTTAGGAATGAAGTAACATCAGTGCATGGTACTTTGAGAGATAATTTACATATTATTATCTCTCACCATGTCTATTATTATTTTAACCTCCTTTGATTCTCTTTACATCTTTTTTTTTAATCTCATTTCCATCTAAATTTTTTAGCTTCTCTATATCCTACAATATTGACATTGCTGATATAGTTTGTTTTGTACTTATGTCTTCCTTGTATTATATCATCCAAATTGATATAGGTCTAAGTATATCTTCTAAAAAATTTATTTTACCCACTTGGTTAGAATTATACCATGTTATCTAACGTTTTCCATATGTATCATATTGGTCAATACCATGGACCTAACATTCAACGTGTTTTTTGGGTATTGAAGCCACATATAAAGGGGTCATATTTCAATTTTAATGAGATATAAAAAGTTAATTCAATCTATTTGTGCTTTAATTTTTGCATTAAGGATGTATTTAGGTGATTTATAGGATTATAACTTTCTCTTGTAAGCATTATTATGTGGTGTCATTAAATCTCAATAAGAGAGGTGATCCAGGGATTGGGATGAGAACTAATGGACAACTTACTTAAATTTTCTTAAGTTGGTTATATGTGTAATTGAATTCAAACATATTTTCATAATTTCATAATAGATAATGGAATCTAAGAATAATAATGCAAATATAACCATTACACATTTAGCACAAGAGATTGTAAGAATGGTACCCTTTGTATTGAATATAAATAATATGAAAAAATAAATGTGTGTACAATGGATAATAAGACAAGGAATGCAAGTTATATTGATAAAAAGGGGATAAACATCTAGACTAATTTTCCATGACTATGATATCATTAGACAAGGTGAAGAAAGAATGATCCAATAAATAGAGGGGGATAAACATCCTAATTAATTTACCTAGTTTGGGATGAGATAAATAATACAATATAATGAATGCATACAATTATTTATGATGATATAGACATGGACAATTAGGAAAGAGAACAATAGATGATCATTTGGTCATTGTGTGTCTTTTATCTATGTATTGTGAGACCCTATTTTGATATCACTTCATATTATATGTTTTAATACATTTTATATGCTTGTTGGATATGAACTAAACTATATGGGAGACATGGAGTGCCCACACTTAATATTATATTTATTATTAATGACATTGATTAGCCAGTTCAATATATTTTATTTGTATGCATATGGTTACGTATTATTATTATTTTAAGTATATATATTTTTATATAGTTTTTGATATTGAATATCATAATGATCTATTTTGTGATTTTATAGTTGATTATATTTAACTAACAAAGATATGTGATTTAGTCTTGTGACTTTTTTGTGGTAACATAGTTATATATGTATGTATGTATGTGTGTATGTATTCATGCATGCATATATACCTATATTCATGTATGTATGTATTTATGAATGTATGTTTCTTATTATTCTTGATATCGATTATTTTTCTATAGATATATTTGATGTTTTCATTGAGTGTGTATGTTACACAAGGACAAAGATGGGAATACAATGGAATAATAAGTGCCTCAAAAGATCATGTGCACACCTTAGACCCATTCCAAACATTTAACCTTATATTCTTCTATTTTTTAAAATTGTTGATTGTATAATTTTGGAATCTTTTATATTCCATTTTTATAATTTTTGAAATTATAATGTGTTTGCATAAACCCTTTTTAAACTATTAATATTAAATATATATTAACATTTTTGGGGGTTAAATAACTAATGTACGAGGTTGGGTTAACCCACAAACCCATCCTTTAGTATAAAATACCAAATTTTTCCTTGCAATGACTTTTTACATTGTGTTTTTGACAAGAATACCTCACCTTACAAGTCATTTTTAAGCCAATACCTATACCCATTGGGTAGGCGTATTTTTTAAGAATGTTTGAGAATTTTTTGGTCATAATATGACTTAATTTATGGCCTATATTTTCCTTCAACAAAAAAAAATATTTTTTAAAAATGAGTTGTATGCCATACATTTGTGTAAGAAACACCCATGTGGATGTTTAATAATATTAATTAGATTTATAATAATTTTGATGATAAATTATGGAGGGTAGTTGCATCCTTCAGATGAGTATGAATACATATCACACTCATATTTGTATTTAATTTTGGTTTCCATATATTTACATTAACCTTTTGGCATTTTTGAAAGATATACATTCAGATTTTGAGGAGAACTTGTGCTTGTGGAAAAGCTTTTGGAAAGAGAATGAAAAGTGAAGCTTTTGGATTTGAGGTAGGCTAATTTATTATTTCCTAATCTTATGTTTCTAAATGTTATTTATACTTTTTATTTCTCCTTAGATGTTATTTAAATAGGACTAGGTGCTTATTTGTTTGCATTATATTTATTTTGGTATGTGAAATTTCTAATTTTCTTTTGTCACCTTTTAATTGTTTGCCATGATTTAAATCCATTTGATTATATTCTTGTTGTTGTATAATGTGTGTTGGGTTAAGCTATTGTTAGAAACCATATGCCACCCTTTTGGTATTGGAAAAAATTTATGTAAATTAGGTAAATATGGAGTAGAGCACTTTTTTGGCTTTTTGGACAAGGCCTATAATGCCTTAAAGGCACAACCTTGCTTATGAGAAGTGAAACCTTTTAATAAGGTTGAAAAACCACACTCCTTATGAAAATATGGGAGGTATAAGGAGGAATATTATAGGTCTAAGGGGAATAATTATTCTTGAAAAACATTTGTTATATGGCTTATAAATCCATTTTGTTCATTTAAAGAACCCTTGAATTAGATAAATCAAGGTGCCATCTACTCTTCCCCATAGGAAATTCTTGGTGACTTACGTGTGTATTATTTTTTTTTGTGAATGTTTTGTTATTTTATTTCTTAATTATTTAAAACCGTAATACTTTCCCTTTTTTATAATTATACTCTTGTTCATATGAGGTAAGGCATGCATTTTATCTTAGGTTTGGGGAGGTTATGAATAGACCTCACTTAATGATGATGTATGTAATGATGTATATAGGATTAGAAGTCAAACACCCTTTATTGACCTTTCGAACCATTTTTTAAATTTTATACTTATTTGTACATCCCATTATTTTGGATCTTGGATCTTGAAGTTATGTATCATTAGTTGTCTTCATTTCTTCTTATTTGGATTTTTAAGTTTTTTATGTTGTTCTAGCATTTATTTTCCATTATGAATCATTGTTATAGGATGATATTGTTGATTTAGTTGTAAATTATAGTATCCTTGTATATTTATTTTATGGACTCTTGAAATTGGTTTTATGTGATAGAATGTTCATAAGTTCTTCTCATTCTTTGAAAGTGAATTTATTTGTATTTTTTTAATGAAATAATCATTTGTAGTAATAATGATTTTACCTTTTTCCTATTCTCAAATTGTCTTCCATGAATGTATAATTTACTATTGTTTAGAAATATTTATATGTGAAAATATGTATAAACTTTACATTCTTTTCCATATTTAAGTTGTTCTTATGATTAGATGAATGGGAATGGAGTCTTGATAAGATATACAACTCAATGTGTTGATAATATTGTACATTAAAAATATAATTTATCCTATTTGTATATAGATGTGATTTTTATTCTTGTGATAAAAATATTTTATTTCTCAAGAAGTGAACATTCTAATTCCTTTTTAATATTTTTAAAATGAATGATTTTTTTCAAAATCAATGTTTATTATTACTTGTTAGTTAATTATTCCATACCTCACTTAAGTGTTAAAATAATTAGTCATTTGCATTTTCATTATGTCAAATCTCTCTCTCTCTCTCTCTCTCTCTCTCTCTCTCTCTCTCTCTCTCTCTCTCTCTCTCTCTCTCTCTCTCTCTCTCTCTCTCTCTCTCTCTCTCTCTCTCTCTCTCTCTCACACACACACACACACACACACACACACACAAAAAAAAACACAAATGCATGAATTTAGTCAGGAAAGTAATAATTGGGAGTGAAATTTGATAATTTAATGTTATACATGTAAAATAAATGTGAGTATTTTCCATTTTTGAAAAATATAATTTTTCCAAGTTAAAAATATTGTCTAATGTAATTAATGATGAATGAAATATATTTAGTTGAATCTTTATATTGTGTTTTAAAATGTGAAAATTATTTGTTAACTTATACTATGTACACAACATTATATAATGTGCACCTTTTTTGTAGGAAATAAAATATTATTTTACAAATGTTGAAAATTAATTTTTATTAACCTTCTTTCTAATATATATATATATATATATATATAAGTTAAATTAATGATTAATTTTGAATAAATAAACTATAAAAACATGTTATGGAATTTAAATTTAAAAAATATATATATATGTTAATTTGAAGTAAGGGGGATGGGGTCAAGCTAGTCGATCTACCATGAAACATAAAATATAAGATGCATTTTCTTAAGTCAATGTGTTGATAATATTGTAAATGAAACATAAAATTTAAGTTATTCTATTTTCATATATATGTTATTTTTATTCTTTTGATAAAAATATTTTGTTTCTCAATAAGTGAATGTTCTTCTTCCTTTGTAATATGTTTATATTGTAGGCCTTTAGCCCATAGGATGAAACTAAGGGATGCATGTCTCAACTGAGGGATGACCTTTATGGCCCTAATATCTATTTTCACTTATATTTTCACCCTTTGTGGACATGTCTATGCTCTCCTCATCCAAGTGGCATAATGGAAACACCTCTAGGCTTGTGGGTAGCATAAGGATGAGGTTAATCTCTAGATAGGGATATCTCCCTTGATGTACCACTTAGGATTAAAACTACACCTAAAATTTAGGGGCAAAAGGTAGAGAGATAACTGAAATAAAACTATTCTAATGGAGATGATACACAAAATATTATGATGACTACAAACCAAATGCATGTTACACATGAAATCGAGGGACAAATTGAACATACACTTTTCCAATCTACATTTTATCACATCAATGTTACAATATGAGGTTATGGATGAATGAAAAAAGCTATGAGGAATATACAAGAGTAATTTAATGGTGATAATTAATATAATAACTCACTCAATCTTGGACATTTCCTAGAACACTTCACATGCCCTATAATAATAAGCTTTCCAACTATAAATAGGTTGAAACAATGAGACAACATGCTAAGGAATCTATAGTCTTCACTAAGGAAGATCCAACATTAAATTAAAAAAAACTAAGAATAGTCATGAAGAGCTAAAAATAATTAGTCTTATTGATCAAATGGTAGGAAAATTAATAGGGATTTACCATACTTAGGTGGAGTATAAGTTACAATGGCCAAAATGGTTAGTTCTTATAGAGCTTGAGAGAGAGAGAGAGAGGAGAAGAGAGAAGTCTAAGGGTCACAAGGACACTTTTAAATATTATAAAATTAGTTAATTATGTATATAATAGGATGTTGGATAAACCATGTCATCTAAATAAGCATAATTGTCCATCTAAGTCATAAAACTCATGAAAAGTGGCATGAAACTCCTCATTCTAGCTTAGAAAATTGACTTCATGATTTAGATACAATTTAACATCCCAAAAATAATTAGGTATAGGTATTATGATTATAATTATTGGTGTGTATTTAAATCATTCCTTTCCATACATTGGTTGTAGGCCTAGTCATTTAGAATCATTTAGGAATGAGCCATCATCATCTGTAGTCTAAAAAAAATCTTCTTTTATGTACCCTACACACTTGGCCTCCAAAAGGAATTATTTTCCAATGAAAATACATGGCATGGTGTGGATGAAAATTTTAAATACCTTCCATTGTATTATAATCATCAAGCACACCTTAAAATCACCCCATTTAAAATTTTCCACCCTTCTCACTAGCTTGTCCACTATGTCAGTTTTGATTCGCTGAGATGAAGCACCTAGTTGAGGATCTTAGGATATTTTAAAATGAATTAAATTGAAATTTTTAGTTATATTAAGTACTAATATTCCATCCCATGATATTTTAATCTCTTGAAACCTCTTATAACCTACATAATACATAAAAATATCAATAAAATCTTATTTTTCACCCTATCTATAAAAGTACGTATATTAAAAAACAATTGGGATTATCTTGAGGGAGTAATTTTAAATTTCCAATCATCATATTATTAATTATGGTACATTAAATCACCTATCCAACTATATTTCTCCAAACTAGTCATTGGCAAGGGTTTACATGGGTTTTAGCTTGTTTTCACTCTTAAGGTTCATTCATAAATACGGAAAATGCAACTTGAAAAAATACACAAATTAATATTTAAATACCTTATTCAACATCCTTTAACTTATTTTTCCCATGAAAATCACCATAGGAGGTATGAGTATTTGAGGTTAGCTATTAGAGCTCTTTCCTCTTTTTCCTATAGGTCTAGTATTATTTTGAGCCAAAATGGATACCTTGTGGATTTATCTAAAATTTTAATGATTTAAAACATAAATATACATCTTATAAACATGTTAAAATAATTTAAAATGCATGTCTAAGGTTCAAAGTGTGAGTGACCACCTTTTTGAATGATAGGCCTAATGTTGGTCTTGTATTTTACCTATAACCTTTATGTTTTAGATCATCTTATTAATATTATTTGAATTTAAATGGATAATAAACATATTAAATGACCCTAATAACAAGATACAAATATTTTTAAATCTCAATTGGATCTAAAAGTGAAGGTGATCTCTTGTTTGGATTCTAGGCCAAAACCCTTCCGTTAGACCTGACTATAATTCCTATAGTTTTGGACCACTTTTTGAGTTCCCTGATCTTGTTAAAGGTTATTAATGATTTAATATATTTTTTCCAGATATATATACTTATTTTAAATTTTAAAACATCACTTGGTTCATCTCTTTGCCTCCATTTCTCAAAACTACCAATTAGTGCACCTAGGGAAGTGATCTCTATCTAAGACAAAATAAAGGGAACTTCCCATATTTGTATAGAAAAAAAATATTTAATGGGATTATCCAATTCATATAGTTTATATTCACAAAAAACAATATATTTATTATATAAATAGACCCCTTAACTTCTTCAAATTTGAAGGCAGATTTGTGGAGAGTAGACTATGTAGGGTTTAACCACATGGAGTGATATACTGCTTGATTAGAGCTCTATATCTAATTATTTTTCAATATTTTAGTATGTAAATATTTTATAAAAACCTTAAACAATGTATTTTATTACAATTTATCACCTCAATATTCTCACATATCCCTCATACTCTGCTTAGTTAGGACTGAGTATAACCTTGATTGTGTTCTGCTTTTTTCCTTCCTTAGGAGCAACTCCTACAAGATACCTTTAATGGATAAGTGTTTTAAAATAATATTTAAACCTAAATTAAAAATTCCTAAATTAAATTTTCAATTTCCTTTCTTGACTTCACACATTGGGGGTTGAGTTACTCATAGGGTCAGTAATAGTTAGTTGACTGTGTTCTATGTATTCTTCTCCAAAAGTGACCCCTGTAGGTTATCCTTGCATTTTTGTGCTTAAAATAAAAGTTCATAGACCCATTTATAACTCCTTTGAGTCACTTTAATTCTACATGGATCCATTTACTCACTTATTTAAGCCAAAACTCCTTAAACATAGTCCTTTTTTTCTTCTACCCCTCATAGTCAACTATAGTTAATTGGGAGAGGTTGTAAACGTGTAATTTCCTATTCTAATACTTTAAAACAAAAATAAAACCATAAAATAAATGATTTAAACCATATTATATCTTTAATTTATCCATTTATTCTTGGATTAAGGTTTACCATTAAGGTTATCAAGCCTATTGCTCATAGTAGCCCGACAATCACCTACAACTGGCTTTAGGTGCACACTATAGGTGTAAATGAGCTTAGAAAGTCATCATTTTAATTAGTACACTTGAAAATTTTAATAATATCCCCATCCTTTCCAAAATACTAAACATTCCTAAAACTCACATATTATAAGAAAGAAGCAATTTTTTAAATTTGGACCTTATATTAGCTGTAGGTACATCTTATCATGCCATTTGTATACACTAAAGGTGTACATGGGAAGAAAAAAAATATATCCTCATACATAAAATATAATTATTCCATAAATTTTTATTTTAATCTTTTGAAACCATCCTATTATGGGGCATAGTTTAATTTTTAACTTGAGTAAATAAAAGTCCTTTTTGGACTCATGCCTATATGTTTCACCACCTATTCTCAGTACATAAATTTAAAAGTTTGATGCCTTCAACACATAATATCCATTAATTAACATTAGTAAATTTATAGTCATACATGGAATTTAAAACCTTGTTTAATATCCTTCCATAAAATCTCTTATGTCTCTATTTTGTAAATTTACGAAAAAGGGCCTAAATTCTATCATTTTGTGTTTTGAAGGCTTCTCAATCTCATATTACCAACTTATCACCTAAAATTGGTATGATATAACATATTTAACATAATATTACCTTAGGAAAGGATCAAACATGATTCAATGCTTCAAAAAAAGACTCTTTAATTCTTTGTATTATCACCTATAAGTGACCATTTCCCCATATACAAGGAGTGAAGAGGAGTATGGGCAGTATGCATTGTGTTTGGATATAAAATGATTTTTATGCTTATACTAACACATCAAAAACCATATAAAAACTATCATGGATATGAAAAAAATATCTATAACTCCCTTTTAATGTGAACTCATCCATGAGAACACCTATAAGTGCATTTTGATGGTAGAAGAGTATGTGCCTAGGCAATGTGGAAGAAATATGTGCTTGGGATTCAATATAGATCTTATAAAAGTGTAAAAATACATTATTATCACTAAAAAATATTTTAAACACCTCTTAGATCTCTGATTCCATCATGAAATCATTTTGAGATACTTTCATATTCAAAGAGATACATATGCATAGTATATTGACTACACCCATGGAAGATTATTTAGAATATGAGCTTGGAAGGTAAAAATGAAAAAATAAAACATTGAAAAAATTATAAAATACCTATCCCAAACCTTTTAAATGATGAACAAGCATGAAGTTCTTGAAAATGGTGAAAAACTACCTTTAACTCAGAAAAGTGCTTCCTATTACAACCTAAGCTACTTTTCTCATCAAAACATCATGAAACATGAAAAAAAGAATTAATAAAATCTAAGTATGGAGAAAAAATCATCTATAACCAACATGACTAATTAGTTAATACAAACCTGCCCAAAATGGAGCAAAATTTATAGGGTGCATGAAATAGAAAGAATAAAAGTATAATCAACTTTATGAAGATGGTTAATAAATGAGAAGACACCATTATTAAATATATTTTAATTTAAATTAAGTTATTTGAGTTTAATTTCACCTCTCAAAGGTGTTTTATCTAAAAGATTTCTTACTATCTATACCAAGTATAAAATTGGAGACTGGTTATGTGTGCCAAGAAGAGTGAAAAAGGAGTAGAATGGATTTGGGCTTAAAATGTCACTTAAAAAGAACTTAAAACATGGATTTGATCTTGGGAAAGATTAAGAGACATACCATGATCTTATCTTACATGTCATACTTCCCAATGCACCGTACAAGTGCCAAACTCACCTTTTTCCTAAAAAAACTACCCTTTCCTTTGAGGTTACTATCACTTTTCAATTTTGAAAATTCATTAAGACCTCTTAAGACACATGTCATGTTAAATAATATTTTTAAATATTCACACTTCCTAAGAAATCCATAAAAGTCATTATATGCACGTTTTTGACATCAAAATGACCCAAAATAACTTAAATGACCAAAGACCAAGGCTAGTATAACATAAAATGACATTAATTGACCTATAAAACAACTTTTAACATATGTACTATAACCATAAAGAATCTAAAAATTAGGTTTTTACCTAGGGGTTCCCTAATTTGACATTCAAGTCAAAGTTGATCAACAAATTGGTGACTGATATGGGTAGCATGCCTGCTATACTAACTAGACCAGTAGCCTTAACAGTCCATTGGGATTAGGGAGTTATATGAAGTCTAAAAAAAACAAGGAAACCTTTGACTATCGACCATAAATTTAATATGACTAATTACCTCAACCACACAAAGCAAAAGACACACACAAAATAAGGCAACAAATTATCAAGACACATACAAATGTGCTCAAGGCACTTAGGGGAATCAAAAAACCAAGTATTATACACATCTAAAAAGTAATCATACCTCATTTATAGGATCAAAAAGAAAACTTCTTGAATAATCTTCATGGTGAGATGGATCATAGTGTCGAACATGTTTCTCCTTAGATTGGGTGCTTTATAGATTAGACCTATTACTTGGCACTTCACTTGATCTAATCTCAAGTATATAATCCCTAAATAGGTCTATAATTTAAATATATTCTTATTTAAATTATTCACATACCTCATTATATTACCCACTCTTCATCTCATGGTCAACATGCATCTTATTTGTAGGCATGACTTTAAGAGGATTGGTTTATTGTTCTTTAGAAGATTGAGGCCAATAGGAACTTATTCCATCCTTCAATAGTTTATGTGTTTCTCCAAACTAATTTAGAGGATGATAACCCATCTTTATGAATTTAAAAATTTCATCATGAAATTTATATTCTTCTTGAAAGGATATATTTGAAAGGTTGTTTTTCCTTTGCATATGTACTTGAGTGCCAAAGTTTCCTTCTCCATCTTCAACCAAATTATATCCTCCTTGAAGAGGAGTATATATTTCTTCAATTATTTAAAAAAATTCATCAAAATTATGATTAATAAATTTTCCTTGCCCATCCATGACATCTTGCAAAGTGATGGAAGAATCGATGAAGGTTTCCTCTTCTTTCACAAAGGAAAATATTATTCCTCATAAACCCAATCAAAAATATCCACACAAGAACTCACCTCTTCTTCATAATTTAGGATCAATTGAGGGATATAAATTTTCATATAAAATACCACATAATGACTTTTATTCTCAAGGGATGGAAGATATTCTATTTCTTTCTCCTTCTTAGTGATGCCAAGACTAGGCATCTTGAAGTCGTGTGACTTAGTTTAATGAGGCTGCCAAGGAGTTAGGATTTATTCAAGAAAGAGTTATGATTATTTATTATAAAAAAACTCATATTTATATTCCCATACCATAGGTGCATCAAGGCAAAGGGTGATGTCATGAGGACAATTTGAACTAGTTGGTGGAGGTGGCACATAAAACTCGAAATCAGATTGAGAGTGAAGTATAGGGGCTCCTTTTGGAAGTTCTTAAGGAAGGGGAGGTAGACATTGGGATAATAAAATATGATTTTGTTCCTTAAACCTGATAATTACGAAATTAAAATCTGATGTAGCTTTAGTAATCTCTTGAGGAAGAGTAGATGGGGTGTGTTTAGGTATAGGATCTTCAGTTGGGTCTAAACTTTCCATCACACCTTGACTTAGAAATTTCAGCTTTACATATAAATATTCGATATACTTGGATATATTCTATTGAAATAGTTTATTTTTAATTTTATAGGCATCATCATGAGGAGGAGGATTATAAGAGGTTTGACATGGAGAATAAGGTGTCTCTTTAGGATGGGTGGGAGAACCTTGCATAGGATCAAGTTTTTCTTTAACATCACACTCTTTATCTAGGATTTTTTCCTCCTTCTTTCCCCATGATTTCAATATATTACTATAGCTTATTAATTTGGGATTAGGAGTCTTTTCTTGAGGTGGTGATTTAACTTTATGACTGGATGAAGTATTCAAGGAACTTGGAGTCTCATTAGGCTTTGAACCTCCACCTTGTCTCCAACTTAGAATGACATATCTAGAGGTCTCTTCTTGATGTGGTGATTTAATGGGAGAGGAAAATGAGGGATTTAATTCCAATTCATTTAATTATAACTTGGACTATTTCATATGCATATTTTCCAAATCAATTTTCCTATCAAGGTTTAATTCAAACATAAGGATAGTCTTTTCAACTCTCTCTTCCACTTGATTTGGAAAATGATAACTTTAAAATTTTTGATTGGGCTCATGAGTTAGGATAAAATATTGATGATATAAATGTTTGGGAGGTTAATATGAAGGATATTCTACTTGGTGAGACTAATTCTCATGAAATCTTAGTTTATCTTCCAAGGATGCAATCAAACCACTCACATCTAGCATCTCACTCGTGAGACTTTGCCAATTGGCTCTTTTAATAGGTATCCAAACTCTTTTGACCATATATAATGCATATCTTTCCTTTTTAATGAAATATCTAAGAATATTTTTCCCATGTCCCCTTTATGTATCAAGATCTAACATGTACTTCTCATATCCCAAGAGTGTCTTCTTGAAGGTGAAAATGGATTTAGTTGAGAAGTATCTAGGCTAACTAGGGGGGGCAAGACATTGAGGAGGTTGGATGTAGGACTAGTAAGAATAATGATAATGTTGATAATGCCCATGTGGGAATTGATATGGATTATAAAAATATTGGTAATGATTGTACTAAGGATGATATGAAGTGTCATAAAATGGATATGTCTCACCAATTTGTGTAAAATAGTATCCAACACCAAAATTATCCATTGAACTAAGTTTTAATAAATAACACAAAAAAATGTTACCAACAATATTCAAAGGAAAAATTGGGCTACTTTACCACTTGATATAACTTTAGAGTCACCATTGATGCTTGGATAGATGCCTCTAAAGGCTGATTGTTGAGAGACAACACAAAAAAAATCAACTTCTTGGACCAAGAATCCCATTGGGCATGCCAAAAACTATTTTCAATTTTATTTTCATGCTTTTAGGAGATTTTTAATCTATCCTCATCCAAGTGTCACAATTGAAATGCCTCTAGGGTTGTGGGTAGCCTAAGGATGAGGTGAATCTCTAGATAGGGATAGCTCCCTTGATGTACCACTTTGGATTACAACAACACCTAAATTTTTGGTGGGTGGATAGAGAGATAAAAATTAAAGTATTATAATGGATTCGATACACCAAATAAGATGATGACTTCTAACCAGCTACATGTTACACATGAAATCTAGGGATAAACTAAACATATAATTCTTCAGTCTACATCTTCTAACATCAATGTTAAATTATGAGGCTATGGATGAATGTGAAAAACTAAGAGGACTAGACAAGAATAATTTAATGACACTAATGAATATACTAATTCACTCAGTCCTTGACATTTCCTATAACACTTCACATGCCCTACAAGAAGAAACTTTCCAACTATAAATAAGATGAAATAATGAGACAACACACTAAGGAATCCATAGTATTCACTAAGCAAGATCCAAAATTAAATTATAAAAAACTAATAATATTAATGAATATGTAAAATCCAGTAGTATTAATGATCAAATGGTATGCAAATGAGTAGGGCTTCACCATATTTAGGTGAATCATAAGTTACAATGGCCAAAATGACTAGTTATTATAGAACTTAAGAGAGAGGGGAGAAAAGAGAAGTACAAGGGTCATAAGGACAATTATAAAGATAATAAAATTAGTTATTTTTGCATTATAAGAGGATATGGGATGAGCCATGTAATTTTAAAAATCACAAGTTTCCATCCAAGTCATAAAAATCATGAAAAGTGGCATGAAAATCCTCATTCTAGATCAAAAAACTACCTTCATGATTTAGACATATTTGAACATATAAAAAAAATTATGGATATGTATGATGACTAGAATTAATGTGATGGATTTAAATCATGTATATCCATGCATTTGTTATAGGCTTGGTCATCTAAAATCATCTTGGAATGAGCGATCATCATCTACAGTCCAAAAAATTCTTCTTTCATTCACCCTGCACACTTGGCATCCAAAAAGACATCAATTTCCCATTTAATTCCATGGGATGGAGTGGATTAAAAGTTTTAATACCCTATATGGCCTTATAAACATCAGACACACCCTAAAATCACCCCACTTAAAATTTTCCACCCTTCTCACAAGCTTGTCCACTTTGCTAGTTTTGATTCTCTAAGATGAAGCACTTAGTTGAGGCACTTATGAGTTTTTAAAACAAATTTAATTTACATGGGGAGATATATTAAGTCCTAATATTCCATCCCATGTGATTTTTATCTCTTAAAACCTCCTACAACCTACAAAATACATAAAACTATCAAGAAAATCCTATTTTACACCTTGTTCATACAATTCCATATAGGAAAAAAACATTGGGAGTAGATTGAGGGAATACTTTTAAAAATTCTCCATTATAGAAGCTATCCAACTCAATTTATCCAAAATAGTGACTGACAAGAGTTTTCAAGGGTTTTAGCTTATTTCTGCTCTTTATGTTTTGATCATAAAGATAGGACATCCAAATTGAAAAAACATTCCAAAAAATCATAGTTAAATAACTTCATAAATATCCCTAAACTTATTTTTTTCCCATGCAAAGCACGAGAGGAGGTATGAACATTTAAAGTTACCTATTTGAGCTTTTTCCTCCTTTTTCTATAGGTCTCATATTATTTCTAAGCCAAAATGTCTTCCTTGTGGTTTTATCTATAATTTTAAGTCTTGAAAACATATTTATCCATCCTATAAAATTTTTATAACCTATTTAAATGCATTTCTAAGTTTAAAAGTGTGAGTGGCCTCCTCTTTTGACACTAGGCCTAATGTTGGTCTTGTAGCCTACCTATAACCTTTATGTTTTAGATCATCTTATTAGGTTTATTTTCATTAAAATGGCTCATAAACATCTGATATTACCCTAAAAACATGATCTAATTAGTTTTAAATCTCACTTAGATCTAAAAGTGAAGGTGATATCTTATTTGGATTCTAGGCCAAAATCCTACCCTTAGTTTTGACAATAACTCCTATAGTTTTTGACCACTTGTTGAGTTCCCTCCTCTTATGAAAGGTTATTAATAATTTAATATGTGTTTTAAAACTTTTAAAACTTCTTTAAAATGTTCAAACATCACCTGGTTCATCTCTTTGACTCTATTTCTCAAAACTATGAATTAGTACACCTAGGAGAGTGCCCTTTATCTGAGACAAAATAGAGGGAACTTGCCCTATTTGTATAGATGAAAAAAATATTTAATGGGATTATTCAAGTAATATAGGTCCTATTCATAAAAAATAATCTATTTATTATATTAATATACCACTTAACTTCTTCAAGTTCTAAGGCAGACTTGTGGAGAGCAAACTATGTAGGGTTTAACCACATGGAGTGCTATGTTGCTTGATTGGAGATCTATCTCTCCTTATTTTGTGATAGGTTAGGATTTAAATATTTCATAAAAACCTTAATTAATTTATTTTAATAAAATTCATGACCTCAATCTTCTCACATATCTCTCATACTCTACTTAGCTAGGACTGAGTATAACCTTGACTATGTTTAGCTATTTTTCTTCCTTAAGAGTGGCTCATGTAAGCTACCTTGCATGGATAAGGATTTTAAAATAGTATTTAAACCTCAATTAAACCTTCCAATTTTAAATTTTAAATGTCCTTACTTTAATTTAGACATTGGGGGTTGGGTTGCTCATAGGTTTAGTCACAATTAGTCTACTATGTTCCCTACGTTCTTCTCCAAAAGTGACACATGTAGGTTGTCTTTCCATGTTTAAGATTTAAATAAAAGTATAAATACCAATTTATATCTCATTTGAGTCAATTTTATTCTAATTGGATCCATTTACTCAGTTTTTTATGATAAAATTCCCTAAACACAGTCCTTTTTTACTTCTGCCTCTCACAGTCAACTTTAGTTGACTGTGAGAGGTTCCAAAGGTGTACTTGCCTATTCTAGGCTTTGTGATTTAACAATTTTGGGAATATTTTTGTATTATTAATAATTTAATTAAATGGTTTGGGTTGATAAATAAATAAATAATTTGAAACAAATAAGCTACTAATTTTTGAAATTTATTTGTAATTAGAGCTTTTTTTAAAATAGTAATAAAAGGGAGAATATCAGACTTAGCTTAAATTATGATAATCTAAGTGAGATAGTGTTTAATATTAAATATGTATGCTTTTTAAACTATTTAAAATAGTATTATATATTTCATTTTCTTATTGGATAGGAGCATTGAAAGTGGATAGGAGTGGCACTGGCACTATAGTCCTTGTCTAGTGCTTTTGTCTTGAGAGTTAGAGCTTTCTATGTTTTTTTTAATAGGTCTATGTGATATTTTTGAAATTTTTTTTTGAGGTTATAAGTCAATATATATTTATATATATTATATTATTTATTAAAACCCTATCTTTCATTTTCCTTTGACCAATTTTTGAGCAAAAGGTGGGGCTAGTGTGTGTAAGATGCACTAGATATGCTTCACACCTTGTGTATGGGAATGCTACCTATATAAAAATACTTTTGGGAGGTATAAATACATATTTGTTTATAATTTTAATATTTATTTAGTAAATAATGAATTAAATGGTAATAAATACAAAAATTGTGTGTGTTTGAGATGACTAGGGGTTGTTTTAAGGACTTGAATTGGCTTGAAAGTGTATAGGTTGGATGTATGCCAAAAGTAGGGAAGATTATTTGAGTGGTATTTATTTTATTATTGTTTTATTGAGTGATATTTTTCAACCATTTCCAAATGATATTTTAATGCACTTTTATATGGATTTATTTGTCATGGATTAAATTTTATCACATTAGGTTGATAAGGAAAAGGATGGGGAATCAGAAGAAATTAACTATTAAGGTAAGAAACGAGCTTGGATAACATCACAAAAAGAAAAAAATAGTGGCACTAGTGCTCTTGTCCTAGTTGGGTGCTATTTTCCTATGTATATAGGACATAGGGGATGGATTTGTCATGAAAGGAGGGTTTCTGGCTTAGCTAGGATCAAGTCCAGAAGGCTATGGATGACTTGGAATCACTAAAAATAAGACTATGATAGTCATGAGATAAATAAATAGGTATATATGGGTTAAGTTTCATTATCCATGCACAAGTTACCAATTTTTACATTTTATATGACTACGTTTACCCCCCCCCCCATTTATTCTAGTGATGTAGTAAAGTGAAATACTAGGATAAAGGGGAAAAAAATAAAGTGTACCTAAACATACCTATAAGGGTGAAGCTCATGAAGCTTGTGTGATGTTGGGTGTTCATAGAGAGAACATGTTGTGAAGTAAAAATATAAAAAAGAAAAAAATATTAGATTAGTTCTTACTAGATATGTTATATCTAAAATAATAACATATAAAGATGGGTAAAAAAGATTAAGAGAAAGGAATGAATACACCTCATTGTGTACATGGACAAATACAAAACCTATTGTGATGTTGAGTGATGATATATGTCTACAATACAAGGAGTAATATTGAAAATGTAATTGAGTGCTTAATTCCTTATAAAGTGGCATAAGAATATAAAAGCTATCCCTTTGGCTCCATCATCACCAACTAAGTCAATATAGGTGGCTATGCATGTGTTTATAAATGTTTGGACTTTGTGTACAATCCCTCTAAATAAGTGGCTCAAGAATACAAAGGCTAGCTAAACCTTTGGCTCCATCATTTCCCCGTGAAGTGAAGCTATAAACTAATATGAATATGGAATGTTTGTCATATGAAATGGTTTTTGAAGCCCATGAATGTACTATGATCTAACAATGTTATCATGGATAGATAAATGTATGCTAAAAACTAGGCCAGTTTTGGCCATTCTAAAAGATGGAGATTAGGCTTGTATGTAAGCCACTCCAAAACTAAGAATCTAGTTTATATGGAATCCATTTAAGAAATTAAGAACTTATAAGTTAGGCTTGTATGAAATAAAAACAAAAAATAATGCCAACCACCTATAGAGGGAGTAAGGCATGCAATAACTAAATTCACCTTTCTATCTATTTTTGGAAAATTTAGATTTTTTGTTGTTTGGATAAGAGCACTAGAAATGGACAGTATCACCATTGACACTATAGAAAAATAATGGTTCTATTGTCCTCGGCTAAACTTGATCACTATTATGGATTCTTGACTATTTTCTTGGTCTATTCTAATTGGTTTGATGTCTAGTTATTATTCTATTTGTTATAAAACTAGATTTTTTGATCGATGCGAGCTTTTATCTCTATAGAAAAACCCCTATTTGTCACCCCCTCTTATGAGGGTAAGAATAGGTACCCTATTACGACTACCCTTAGAAGAATAATCCATATAGGTGTGTTAAGCTAGAACATACACATGATATAGCAATGATAATCAACAATATATCTCAAGATATAGCATGGTTTGAATTGAGAGATTGTTAGATCAATAGGGATATGCCTATATAGATATAAAAATGTAATAACATGTGCAATCTACTAAACTAGAATTTTAAGTCTAGTTAGTTATTAGTTATTATGTGGAGGAATGGATCATAATGTCCATCATGGTATCCAATAAAACATGAATAATTCATTATATGGATCATGGCATTGCATACACTCAAAAATAATCAAGCAACAAACACACAAAAAAGAAGCAAGAAGCATACAAGGGTGACTAAGAGGCCATGCAAAAAAGGTGCATGGGCACATGTCACTAAAACTAAAAACTAATCATAAAAGTCATGTTTAAATTCCACATACACATACAAGTGGAGCAAGCAAATTTAACATAAGGGCCATAGGCACATTGAAGAGTACAAGCAAAGGACATTGGAAAATGTCCTAAGGCACACACATGAATAGAATAAAATGACATTGGAAAATTTTCTAAGGCACATATAGGAGATAAGTAGGAAATATAAATAAAATCACATCAAGCCACACTAAGTAAAAAGAAAAAGAATGTAAAAACTAGAAAGTTGAAATCACATCTAACTAATCAAAGCAAGAGGGAGAGTATGCAAAACATGTTTAGTACAAGACTAGCTATATGCTAAGAAATACACAAGTGATAGATACTAATGATATGTTGATAAATTAATCTATGTAAGATATTATATAATGTACATCAACATGATAACTTAGAATGTTCAGTGTAGGAATGACATAACATGGATGGTTTATTCATGTAGAAGATGCCCCTAGTGGGTATGTATATCCATGTGTCTTGAATGTAGAAGTAGGAATGCCCCATGAATGGGTAGAGTCAATCAATCAAGTAGGTGGATTTTACTACACAAACTCAAAGAAGATCAAGTGAAGCACATTAATATATATAAATCAACATACAATAACATGGAACAATGAATGTAAGTCCTAGCATAGTAGTATCAATGTAAATCATGGATGATGCATACAATTGAAATGTTTTTACTTTGTTTTTGACATATTTGAATGTTTTTGGATTTTTTTTGAAATGGTATATTATTTTTTGTATTTTTTAAATATATGAACTATGTACAATCAAGCCTAAAAAACTATTTACAATCAATGTTGAGGATAAATGATACTAACTAATGAGTCTCATGAAATAATCCCTATCATGGTGTCCTATATCAAGGAGTGGAATCATGCATGATCATGAAGCATGATGAAAATGCTAAGAATGTGGCTCTGAAATCTATATATGTTGTAAATTTTATAAAATATATAAAGTATAAAATGATTGTGGGATCCCTCTATAACTCTGAGAAGTGGATGAAACTATAGGGCTCTTAGGGACCCATATGGTACTAGGAGAAACTCTCTAAACATGTGCTTTATATGGAGATGCATGAGATCTCAATGAGACTGCCCTAGGTGTGAATAATATAGCTAGAATTTGTCTATAATATTTAATATATGGAGGTGATGAACCCTTTACACAACTGATGGATGCCTCAACTATGTTTGAATTAGTACTAGAGTAGAGCTATAACTAGAGGAGAAACTAAAACTAGTGGTAAAACAAAAACTAGTGATTGTGGAATAGTATATGGCTCTAAAGTTGGGAGTGGTAACT
>JARHVA010007963.1:465000-575000 GCA_037957365.1 Torreya grandis | reverse complement strand
ACATTTTGTAATTATAGACCTAAACCATGGAGTTCCTAAGTTTAGCTCTCCGCTTTGAAATGGTAGCTAACCCTTGTTTTTGTTTATGTAAAATGAAGATGTGATGGCTCATTATTTGAAAAACCCTATAGAGATGATATTGTCTACTCCCATGCTTGGAAATTATTTCCCATTAATTTTCATGTGAGACGCACATGCCTCAATCTCATGATATAATGAATCATGAATGATTGTCAAATAAGTATCAAGGTCATCAAGTTTCAAGATCCCCGATGGCCCTCTCCAAATGGACCGCCTTCGAGAGCTATCCTTGTCATCAATGTGCCTCATTCTTGACAAGTCATCTCCTTTTGAATAATCTCCCTAATGTTTAAGGGAATATGAACAGCTTATCGCCATACCCTCCAACCTAAAAATTATTGACCAAGGTTGGCACAAGCATTAGCGACCTTGTTTCCCTCTCTGTAGATATGGGAAATCTCTACTTCAAAAAACTTTTGCAAAAGAAATTAGATATTATTAATGATGTCTTTTAGCTTAATTCCCACATTTGAAGCTTTATTAACTACATCTATGACCATTTTAGAGTCTCCTTATATACTCAAGTTCCTTATTCCTAGGGATATAGCTAACTTTAACCCCTATAGTAGAGCCATTTCTTCAACATAGTTTTTGCTCTGGCATCCAATTCCACCAGCATAGACAATAGACATCCGTCCTTTATCATTCCTTATAATTCATCCTCCACTAGCTTTACCATCTGCCTTGGATGCCCCATCAAAGTTGAGTTTCATCCTGTTAGGCTTTGGGGGGATCCATTTAGTATTTAGTCTCTGTAGCATTTTGGAGTTATTATACCCAGGGATCTAGTTTTAAAACCTTCCATTTGGCTACAATTTGATTTTCAATTTGAGATAGGGGTTTCTCTGAAACACTAATATGAGCTATTATGACACTTTCCATAATGGTCTTAGCAAAGGAGTTAAACACTTGAGATGCATTTCTAGTAGTGTCCCTAAAAATTTTGTGGTTGTGATCTTTCCATAAAATCTAGCTCAAACATGGTAGAGTTTGCTTCCATAATTCCATCAACCAGGGATGTGTGAAGATTGGATTCTAGTTGAGAATTAATTATTTAAGGTTAGAATTATAGACCCATTTAATACCAAACTTGTTAAGTATTGTGCCCCATAATTCTCGGGCAAAGTCACAGTGGATGAAGAGGTGTGAAACTGATTCCTTTTTTAAACCACACAAGAAACATCTGTTAACCAGTGTAAACCCTCTCTTTTGAAGGTTATGTTGCTATGTTAATAAAGGTTGAATTATTTATGCCATAGTGAAATTATGGAGTAACTCATTCCATATAATTATTTTTGCTTGGCCGTACCATTACCTTTATATCAAAACCTTTTCTTTATTTAATTTTACACACATGAACTAGTATATTGATATGACCTTTTAACATAAAAGGGAGTTACAAGTTGTATATTATACCTTATTTGGTGACAATAAATTTGAGTACAAGTTGTTATCAATATTTTTTTAAGTAGATAGAGGATTTCCATGTTTAAATAAATTGATAACCAGCTTGGCATTATATTATTATATAGCCATTTTTAATTCTAAGGCCTTAAGTAATAATTCTAATTTAATTTATATTTGAAATTAATAATGGATGACATGTGAATCTAAAATGAAGAAATAAAAGGTGTAATGATCCTTGAGCCAAAGAGGAAGATACTTACCCTTAGCTAGTAGCACTAGTTCAGTTGCCCATAATTTTATTTTTTCCACTCAATTTATAAGAATATTGTTCTTTTATGGAAAGTAATGAATTCTATAGAATAATTAATGGATCCTAGTATAAATCGACATGTGCTTGAATTAGTTTCTTGGTTTCTATATTTATGATTGGAATGTTAGGTAGTATACATGATCATTTATGTTAGATTCAAACCTGAGTTCTTATCTCATAAACATGTTATAGATGAATGACAACATAGGGTTCATAAAGTTGTTTATTTCTAATTCTATTAAGAAGAAACCCTTTAACCACCCACAATGCATAACCAAACCCTTTCAAGGGGAATGAGATACCTAACTAGAGTTAAGGACCCATAAATGGTCCTATGTAGAAGGTTATTTCCATATATGGAACTCAAGACTTATCCATTTACTTGTACACTGATACGTTCTAGACTTCATAGTTTCCTTCTAGGCAACTTGCTTCCTCATAAAATCTTTTGTAAGTACTTAACCTTAGTTAAATATCTTAGTTCACCTCCTCTAATTCCATGTGTGTGTAAAAGAGTATGCTAAATGAAATTTTCTTACATCAA
The DNA here is from genome assembly GCA_037957365.1 of Torreya grandis. NCBI lineage: Eukaryota > Viridiplantae > Streptophyta > Pinopsida > Cupressales > Taxaceae > Torreya > Torreya grandis. The sequence continues at coordinate 572,658 of JARHVA010007963.1, read as the reverse complement.
CAAGCAGAGTATTACATCCTACACGTAGTCTAAACCATACTATGAAATGAAATTCTAAATGTTTTTGGGGTTATTTTAGTTTTAAGATTCTTCCATAATTTGGAACATCAACCTTGATTACTTCATTCATTTCTTATAAATCTCTAACCATCCTCTCTTCCATTTATGGTGGTTGTTCCTATTTCTCCTCCTATGGAATTTCCTCTTCATGATTTATGTCATACTCAAAATCATATTCTACTCTCCTTTATCTTTGAATTGTAAATATATTGATTAATTGTTTTACTTGCATCTATAGTTATTGCATAGTATGTATCATCTAAGTGATTCCTACTCATACTCTCACCATATCTTACACCTCCAAGATTTGAATTTGTTCTGATACCAAATAATGAACTTGAATACTATCAAGATAATAAAACACAAATAGGCAAACCTTCTAAAATATTAACTTGTATTGATTCATATTGAATTATTCAAATAATTAAAAACCATGCATAAATAAGCCTTAACTTAGAATTGGAGTTGACAAGTGAAATTTAAAACTCTAAGAAATAATAAAACTTGACTTACTATTTTTAGTACATTTCACATGCAAGCACATGTAGCTCTAAAAATCTCTAAAAATTAAAAAAAAACACTTAGATTAAATAATCAGATGAATATCAACTAAAGTTCTAAGTTTGATTATAAAAATATATAATTTCTAAAATTATAAAAATATTGAAAATAATATTAAATTATAATTTTAGACCATTATATAGTCACATATGGCTTCTAAAATTATAAAAAATATCCATAACTAGATAGTATGGGTTATGTCTAAACTTAAATTTTTGATATGGTCATTATGACATAAAGATGGGCTCAAACAGAGCCACAGATCAAAATTTATGGCCTCCAAAAGTTTGGCATCTTTTTTGGCATCATAAATACTAAGTGATTTATCCACATCCATGTGCATAATGGCTTCTTAGATATCATAAATAAAGAGAAGATAATCATAAGCAAAATACTACATCAGAATGAGATTTTAATGGATAACCTATGGACATTTAATAAGATCATCTTCATGATTATGTGTGGAAGGTTAAGAATCAAACACACAATCATAATGAGAAATAAAAACATGCAAAATATTAGATACATGAGTAATGTGTGTGTTTGCATATTTAATTACTTTTACTTTATTTACCTTATTTTGGATCATAGGAGAAGAAAAACATTTAGATGCTCTATCTCATATTTTCATCTAGTGCATATGATCTCTAATTTTATCTTCGTGATCTTGATAAATATCTTCCACTTTAAATTTGGGTCTCGTATTATAGTTTATTTCTATAAATCATCTTTAAAAAAAGACAATTAAAGTTCTTGTGAAATCCTAAGAAACTTAGAGTGAGAGAAATCATAAGATTTACCTCAAAATGTAATTAATTATTTAAACCCTCCTTGCTACAAACCCACCCCACCCACCCGAACCCACTCACCCACCCACACACACACACACATATATGATTAATGACATCATCCCACCATGCAATCAATATAGAATCAATAGGAGCCAAGGGTCAAGGAGTCCAAGAATATTACAAGTGATTTGTATTGAGATAAATTTGTGACTTGATATTTTTTATTTGTAATTATACACTCAATTTCAAATTTCATGGGGAGATGGTATGAAATAAGATATCTCAGTTATGAGACTAATAGGGAGATACATGTTATTACCAAAGGTAAAAATATTTTAATTAGTAAATAATGTTAAATCAATCCTATGTTACATTTGGTTACTATATTTATAGGAATTAAACCCACTGAACAATGAAGAAGTGGCGAGGAGCCACTAGTGGTGGTTGGGAGCCATAAGTGGTGGTTGGGATCAAAAGGCTTAATTTCATTACACATATAAAACTATACCTATTGATCATAAGTACACCAAAGCATTACGAGAATCTTTTCCTTATCTTTAAGAGAAATAATCACAATAAAATGACCACATAAAATCTAACTAGAGTTAGGGATTATTTTTCAAAAACTCTATGAAAATTCCACCATTTTTACATCATTATAAGTGTATATGTTACCAATACCAATGCAATAGTCATTAAAATAATTTAATCCCACGGTGACAAAAAATTAACACATTTTTCATTTCATCAAAACCATTCACATGTGTCCTTAGCACATGCCATGAGTATTAAATCATTGGTATAAGTTTATAGACATGTTATATTCCTTCTCATTCCCATATAAAGTTAAAAATATATTAGATAAGTATGAGTTATTGTTTATTTTCCTAAAATAGATTAATTGAAAATCTCTCATGATTTGTCTTGCATGTATTCACCAATCTCTACTGAAATAAAAGGGATGTGAGAGTTGTGTGTAATATTTTTGTTAGCTTATAAAATGATTGATTATATCTTAGGACTTGAATAATTATTTATCAATTTTAGGGCATGGATAATTAGGGTGCGACTTGCCTACTAGTAAGAAAAGTTATTTACTAACTACTCCTAAATCACTTGTCTATTTTCCCATCGTCACATCAAGCTAGGTTTCAGATGACATTATTGCTTGAAATCTATCCATTAATGATAATTCATGTATTTTATCCATGTATTAGTGGCACTATAAGTGTTGATATGTGTTAGGTATGTCAATGTATAAAATATGATGCATGATATGTTTATACCCTATTTGAATATTTATTATCTATATAATATCCTTGGAAAAATCAACTTAAACATGGACTTGTGTTTTCAAGTGATTTGAATTAAAATTAACTTATTTACAACCAATAAAATTTCATAGTGGTTGATTAACTGATCAAAAAAAAATCTAGAGGGGTTAAGAGAGACTATGAAACTCAATTCAGATTTGTCTTTTTAGATTTGCATGCTCTAAGATTAAAAAAATATATATTTAATTTAACGTGAAAAAATAGCTAATGTGTTGTAAATAGATCAAATTACATAGGTAAATATAGCATGAAAGTACTTAACATTATTAAATTTAATTGGAAACAAACCATGGATAATATTTTTCACACCATTTAATTTAACACCATGGGACTACCATGCATTTTTAACTTGTGTTTTCAACATGCTTTCTTAGAGAGTTAGAGAAAAAAAGATACTACCAAAGTAAAAATTTGAAACCAAATATATTCCTTATTAAGGTAAGGATAGTCTAAAACAAAATCAAGTAGAGATTCTCAGAAGGGTTCATTACCTTGTGGAATATATTTGGCACAAAATACATAGATTTTTTTGTGCCATTGATACCCAAATATCTTTTAGAAATACTATAATAAAAAGATGTAGGAGCTAAGGACGAGGCTATTAAATAGATAAAATATGCACCTAACAATTGATTTTTTGGTAAGTGTGGTGAAATAAATACATAACCCTTGAAATAATAAAATAAATATCTTACCAATGCCAATGGTAATGTGACCTGAAAATTAAAGAATTGTGGATAGATAATAAAAAATAACATAATCACTTTTCAAGGATCAATAGAGATAAAATTTGGGTTTTAAAAACATGTATTATGAATTAAAAAGGTCTATTATTATTATAGATTATTAAAAAAATGGAATTTTGACTTACAATTTTCTTATATATAAACATTTTATCGAATTTTGACAACATTAGTATACAAAATTTTGAGTTAAATTTTGGATAAAATAAAGAGGAATGATAAAGAAACAAATTATCATTAACTACATGAATATAAGTAAAATTAGAAGAATAATATTGAACACAGAGAATAAAACACATTGAATAGAAAGAAACTAAAAATTCAAGGAAACAAAGCATACTAAAATGTAATAAACACATGGGATGTTTACTATAATACATTATAATCATTAGAATTTGGGTATAACATCAGTTAGTAGAATTCTCAGGGCCCTACTAATAGTAAAAATTACCATTGGCATCATATCCATGAGGTAAAGGTCTACTCATATCAAGTTCTATGGGAGGAGGAAGATATATGATATGAAAATATACAAGCTAAGTGGATATCTAGGGTTAAGGGGTATTAGATTAGATTTAATAAAAGGATGGTGACCTAACCTAATGAGTAATCTGAGTGAATAGAAAACTTAGATAAATAATATTTTGATTTTATATAATCGATATTGTTTAAAATAGTAAAATAAAACTATTGATACATATTTCAATAAATTAGAAAAAAATTATACGTAGTTGGTTTGTTGTGCTCTTGCAGGTTCATTTGAAACATTTTGAAGTGGATTGGAGGATGATGTTGAAACATTTGTCAAAAAATTTAATATTATTTATGTGGCCTTAGATGCTTACATCAGATCTAGATAGTTATGTCAACATATGTGTTTAACTTCCACATAGTTATTTTATATGGAATATTCTTTCTGTCACCTTTCTTTTGATGTCTACATATCTTGCTTGCAAGTTGTCTCTCTTTGTCAAATTATCAAATCCAAGATTCCTCACCTTTAGAGTGGTTATGGGAAAAATGGATTAGCAGGATTATAGTTTCAATCTTTTCTAAGGACTCCTCTATTAATAGACATTTCCCACATAGATAATACTATAAAAATGACCTCATAATTGTGTAGTTATCCCCTACATGTTAATTTTTGTGTATACAAGGATGTAATGTGTAAAAATAAAAGACATTCAGTAACCTAGATCGTAACTTAGAAAATATGGCTCATGAACTAATCATTGAATGATTCATACTTGTGGGAATACCATTCTTATTATTTATGTATAAATAAGGATGCACATGGCATGTTTTCTCACTTAAATGCTTGATTGAATGCTTATTGGTAAGTTTCCTTATGAGTTATATGCATTTTCTAGGTGAGGAATGAATGAGGTTTGATCTTGTATATATACCAACCCCTTATATATATATAACATTAATTAGTTAGAATGAATTTTAAGATACATTTCATTTTAAAATCCAAATACTTTTAGATAATTGTGTCGACACAGGTGTTTGACTTATACATAGGTGTCTTGTATGGAATATTCTTTCTATCACCTTTCTTTTGGTGTCTTCATATCTTTCTTGCATGCTATTATTGTTTGTCAAATTTTCAAATCTAATATTCCTCACCTTTGGAGTGTTTGTGGGAAAAATAGACTAGTGGGATCACCATTTCAATCTTTTCCAAAGACCCCTATATTAATAACATTGGTTACATATCCAATACTATAAAGAGGGCCTCAGAATTATGTAGTTATCCCTATGTATTAGTTTATGTGTACAAGGATTCAATGTGTAAAAATAAAATACATGCAATAACCTAGATTGTAACTTGTAAAATATGGATCATGAACTAATACCTGAATGCTTTGTACCTATGGGAATAATTCTCTTATTAATTATATACAAATAAAGATGCAAATGGCATGTTTTCTCACTTGAATTATTGATTTTATGCTTATTGGTAAGTTACCTTATGATTTATATGTATGTTATAGGTGAAGAATGAACGAGGGTTGATCTTATATATATCAATCCATTTAATAAATATCTCACATTAAATCATCTAGACTAAATTTTAGGATACATTTCATTTTTGATTTGGATGACTTTTGGGCAATAGACAATTTGTAAGAAAAATGGGCACTTGTGTCGATGCAGGTGTCTATTTGGGATGTAAATGTCCAATAAGATATAAAATAGGCATAATTTTAGAACTAGAAGTGAAGGATAATAATTAGGTTTAGATATTTGTGTACTATTTGAAATCCTGGTCATTAAGATAATAGTGTTTGAACTAAGAGATAAGAAAATTAGGTAATAAAAGATAGTGAACATAATCCTTTTGGTAGTGGTAAAGATATGATACATATTTTATGTGTATAATATTAAGGTACTACATAAATAATATTTTAGTAAATATAAAATATTATAGCTCCCAAACCCATACATTTGGTTAGTAATTTAACAACATTTTTTTTTGAAAAATCAAGAATGACAATCGATTCAAATTATAAGAATAAACTCAAGACTCAACATGAGAAATAAAATGTTATGATTGGACATCAACTCCTATTAAAAACCTTGGATGTTTCCTTCTTCACTCAATGCTCTTTTGAAAATGGAAAGGTGATCTCCCACCTCATTCTGCATAAATCTATGTATTATTAAACTCTAGCTAAAAAGTGGTATTCATGTTACTATGTATGTAAAATACATATAAGAGAGTTATGATAGGATTACGTTAGTGGTTCATGAAATAAACTATTATTTTTATACCATATAGATAAATATATTCATTATTAGTCAAAATTTGAAAGTCTAATTAGAGGATAATGAACTCTTTGCAATAATATTTCAACTAAATATTTAAGTAGGTGGAACATATGACTAAATCAAGGTTAGTAATACAAGGTTCATGTCATTATCAACTTTGGGATATATTTCTTGAAAAAATTTCATTCCTTTATGTTTTTTTCTCTATTATAGATGAATTAGACCAAGTAATTTTTATGTGCTTTCCAACGTCTACAGTCTCATTGGCCATTCTTGGCCACTAGTGGACATCAATATCTACATCAAATTTAATTTAAAGTTTTCTTAACTATTGGTATTTATAAAAATTATATAATACATATTGTAATTTTTTGTGTAGAAGTATCACCTTTGAATATTATCTATAGTTCCACTCCTATGAAGATGAGTACTCATAAAAGGTATTGATCAACAATGTTCATTATCCTATAAAAAGGCCCTTGAAATAAGAAGGTTTGAGGATAGGCAAAGTAAGAGAATTTAATATTGATACAAGGAAATATTCAAAAACAGTCATGAAGTATATACTAATAATATAGATAAAAAAATACATATTAAAGTTGAATATATATTCAATAAAAATTGACATATATTAAAATATTTCCAACAAAGAATGATAAAAAATAATTTACTCATCCTAAGACTCTTATGAATTTGAATTAAAAATTATTATCTATTCCATGAATCCAAGTGAACGTCTTTAATTAAGTGTAATAACATAGGCAAGGCATGGTCATGTCTATCCATTTATGTAATCCAACAATTGTTGGATCAAATTACATGGGTTGACATAAAAATATTTCTTGACTTGGGGATAGATTTTTAGGTTTCATTATATGATAATTATTTTGTGATAGTAAAATTTGATTGGGGATATGTCATGGTCAGATGATTCCACTCAAAGACCTTTTCCTTTAAAATCTTTGTGGAGGTTATGAGGAAGGGTAAACTTGTATCTAATTATTAATATTTTTAAATATAGATTATTTTAAATTATATTCCATAATCATCATGTTATTAAAAATTAAATATGGTCCATAATTAATGTATTATTAAAAATAAAACATGGGTTATGTTTAGATTGTTAAGCACGGGATATACTGAGAGGGGGTGAATCAGTATATCATATATCTTATAAAACTTTCCCTTAATCAAATTCCACTTAATCAAACATTCAAGATATGCAATAAACCTCAAACAATAAACACCACACAAGATAGAGAGAGACACCAGATATAACGTGGAAACCCAATGTGGGAAAAACCATGGAGAACAATCTAAAGTATATGAATGAGCACTAACCCAAATAATATTCACAAGCACCAACTTGTAGGAGCACCAACCCCTTTGCCGAGCACCAACCCAACAACTATTTGTGAGAACCAACCCATAGAAGCACCAACCCCTTTGATGAGCACCAACCTTCCCTCTTTTGTCCTTATCTTGGTGACTTTTCATATTCTCAAAGTGTCCCTTCATGAGAAATTGTGCCCTTCCTCTTTTGTCTTCACTTGGTGACTCTTGGAATTTCCCAAGATGACTCTTAATGGGAAAATGCATCCCATCCTTCTTTTGTCTTTACCCCATGACTCTTTGACTTCTCCATGGGCCCTTCTTTTGTCTCTTATGCAACCAAAAATATATTTGTTAATATTAAATAAATATTAACTCACATTAGCTGTTAGGATTGTGGAGCTAAAAGCTTCACTGATGCAAATAGGAGAGGAGGTTGCTGAAGGTTGTTGAGTTGCAGAGAAGTTGGGGTCGGTCTGATCAGCCGACGTCGGTAGGATAGCATAGAGAAGCAACCGATGTCGGTCATATATCAGCCGACGTCGGTCACCTCCAGGCAGACAGGGACCGACGTCAATCGCCTGTGTGGTTCGGACTGTGCTTGTTACGGGCAGTTAGCTAACGAACCAAGTGTTTTCATGAAGAGATCTATTTTTAGACTGAGAGCTACGAATCTAATTATTGTAATTAGATGTCTAATTATTGTTTGGATGAGATCTATATAATAGACTCATGGTTGTATTGGAAAAGTGTGCTAGGGAGTAAGAGAGCATAATTATAAGCTCCTTCTGTGTGTGAGGTAGAGCAATGGTGTGTTCCTCCTAGTACCTCAGTACCAGGTGTGTTGGTGCTAGATTGGAGAGCCAGCTGGGTTCTTCAGGAGTGTAGGATCTTGGTCACAGTTGCATGGCCTATATAGGAGATCTACATGGTAAGTAAGATCGTTGATCTGCAGGTGTATGTGTGTGTAAGGTCGAGGTTCACAGGTGAGCAGAACCGTTGTTTGATTTGCAGGTGTGCAAGGTCATATAGACAGCAACACAACAGGGAGCAGTATCAGGCAGGATCTACTTGGAGTACAGGTGTGTACTCGGATAGAGCAAGACAGGAAGGCAAGGGAGTTCCTTCCATAAGTATGGTCTGTTGAAGTGTAGGTTATTGCAGGTTCATGGGAGATCTACTTGAAGTACCTTGAGTACTTGTGGAGCACGTGGAGTGCTTGTGGAGTGCGTGGAGCACTTGTGTTGTGCGTGGAGCACGGGAGGTGAACACCAACTCTGTATTTGAGTTGGGTGTTGGGACCTGTGAGAGGGAGAGCTTTGGGGAGAAGATTTACTGTTCACTTGAGGTGTGGGAAACCTCTGTAAGGTGGTGGAGAAGATGTGGGATATTCTCTATTGTATTCTTTTCTGTATAAAGTGTTAATACAAGTTGTGTATTGTCTCTCATATGCTGTGTTATTCTGAATTCTAGTTACTTGGTGAATCTGGTTATTTCCGCATATTATAGTTGCTTGGTATTTGGTAATCAATTGTATGCTTCCAGTGTTTCGCATCCCTGACATTAGCCAAGATATATCAATTATAAATAACATTAAATGCAATGGGGCCTTTATCACCAATAATGCTAGACATTTGACATCAATGACAATATTTCCAACAATCTCCCCCTTTGTCATTGATGGCAACCTCAATCCTAAAAATTCCACATCCTATCACCTGCACATCCTATCATCTAAAAACATTCAGTAACTCCCCCTTATCTTAGCAACTTGTATCTATTTCTTGTACCTATTTCTACACCTATATCTATACCTATTATTCTCCCCTTTGACATCAATGAAAAAGGGCCTACCTGGATCTAACACTTAGCTCCCCCTCAACTAATGCTAAACATCAATGGTAGGAAGTAATATAAATTACTCCTAACTCCTCTCATTGATCTTTGAATGTATCTTTTGATCGTGCCTTTGAGAAGATATCTGAAAATACATACACATTGTTCCCTATCCTTTGAGCATCTACAATCAACTCATTTGAAACTTTTCTTCTAATCTCACAACCTTCTTTATGAAACTTTAATGTATATCCTTGATCACATATTTGACTAACACTCAATAGATTATGCTTAAGACCTTTTACATATAAAACATTCTTAGTCTTAGTTCTACCATAATCCAAACTCAAAGTACCTTTTCTAGCTATCCTACCAATGGTTTTATCTCTGAATCTCACTATGCCACCATTGATCTTCTTTAGAGATATGAACTTACTTTTATCTCCTGTCATATGCCTCAAACATTCACTATCAATTAACCATGGCTGATCTTTACCTCTTACATGTAGGGCTGTCTGAACCATCATAGAATCTTTAGGTTGTTTCTTCTGCCATGAACATGTCTGAACCTTCTTCTTGATGAATGGAGCTTTGAAACTCTAATCTTTCTTGACTGACTTGAACATGCTTCTACAATACTGAGCTATGTGTTCAAAGTTGTTGTACTTGTAGCACACTATGGTCTCTTCATCAAAGCTTGATAGAGGAGCAAAAGAGTTGTGTCTTCTACTTGACTCTACTTGACTTTCCTTTTCCTTATTTCTAAAATTATTAGCTCCTTTTCTACATTATAATTTCTTGTGACCATTACAATAAAAATAATAGGCATAAAAATAAGACCTATCTGTATATCTCTGACCTGATTATCTTTTTTAGATTTGTTCCTTCTAGCCTTCTCTATTTGAAATGTCCTCTGTATTCTTCATTTCTCCCCTTTTTGTTTCATCTTTTGTAAGAGCTTTAGCATAGCTCTTTTTCTTTTCAAATCTAATCCCTATCTTGTCTGAATTTGCTTTTTGACTTTCCAATATCTTATTTAGCATGTTAGTTGTATCCTCAAATTTTGAATCACTAACTACTTTATTATTGACTGCTTTCTCAATTTCTTCTTTTAAAGAGGCAATTTCAATAACATACCTTTGACATTTTTTTCTTGTTATTTCCAACTATGTTGTGAGATCTTCTTCATTCTTCTTGGCTTCTTCTAAGTGTGTTGTTAGATCATCAATAATTTCCTTTGACTCCTTTTCATTTTTCTTGATTTGGCACTTTAATCTTTGATTCTTCTTCTCAACATCTTTTAACTCTTTAAGGGCACAAATGAGTTCTCCTTCCATATTTACTTCAACTTCCTCCTCTTCTTCTTCTTGATCATCTTCATGTATGGCCATGAATAGAATCTCTTCTTCTTCTGAATCACTGACTCCACTATCTTTGACTAAGCTAGGATCCTTGGAATACAAGCTCTTCTTCTTGAATCCCTTCTTAGATTTGAATTTGAAATTCTTCTTGTATGTGGGCTTTTCTTCTTAATCATCATTACCCTTATTTGGGCATCTAGTTGAAAAATGTGCAATCTTTCCATAATTAAAACATTTAAAAGGTAATTTTCCTTGATATCTACCTGTTCATTTTTTCTTCTTGCAAATGAAAAGTGCTCCGTTGTCATATTCATCATCACTAAAACTATCACTTGATTTTTGAATCTTAGCTTTATCTTTCTTTGATGTCTTGAAAGCCACTTCTCTCTTTGAGGGTTTATCTTATTCTATACGCATCTCATATGCCGTGAGTATACCATGAAACTCATCCATCTTAGCTTGGCTAAATTATTCATCTCCTCAATTGCCAAAACCTTTGCATCATATCTCATTGGTAGAGATCGCAAAAACTTTTGCACCACCATTGACTCTTCCAATGTTTCTCCAAGAACTTGAATCTAATTTACTATCTGATCAACTCGCAAGAGATAACTTGCTATATCTTCTTCTTCTTCCATCTTCAAACTTTCAAACTACCTTCTAAAAGTCTGAAGCTTAGCTTGCTAAACCTTTCCATCACCTTTGTAAATATTCTCAAGTTTTACCCAAGTTTCATGAGCAAATTTACATTGCATAACTTTAACAAATTTAGATTCACATAAACCACATAAAATAACATTTAAAGCTTTAGCATTACATTCACTTGCCTTCTTTTCTACTAGAGTAATTACAGATGTCTGTGGCTCTTCATATTCCTCCACCACTACTTTTCATATGTCAAATCCAAGGGCCATAAAATAAATCTACATTCTCATGCTCCAAAAATCATAATTCATCCCATCAAACAAAGGTGCTTTATTTGTAGAAAATCCTTCCTATGACCCAACCATCATGCTTTCTTGATCTACCTTCAAGCTGTAAAACTTTTCAAAAAGGAGCCTGCTCTGATACCAATTGTTAAGCATGGGATATACTAAGAGGGGGGGGGTGAATCAGTATATCATATATCTTATAAAAATTTTCCTTAATCAAATTCCACTTAATCAAACATTCAAGATATGCAATAAAAATCAAATAATAAACATCACACAAGATAGAGAGATACACCAGATATAACGTGGAAACCCAATGTGAGAAAAACCATGGAGAACAATCTCAAGTATATGAATGAGAACCAGCCCAAATAATATTCTCAAGCACCAAATTGTAGGAGCACCAAACCCTTTACTGAGCACCAACTCAGTAACTCTTCATGAGCACCAACCCACAGGAGCACCAACCCCTTTGTTGAGCACCAACCCAACAACTATTCATGAGCACCAACCCACAGGAACACCAACCCCTTTGCCAAGCACCAACTCAGCAACAATTCATGAGCACCAACCCACAAGAGCACCAACCCCTTTGCCGAGCACCAACCCACATGAGCACTAACCCCTTTGCTGAGCACTAACCCAACAATAATTCATGAGCACCAAACCACTGGAGCACCAACCCCTTTGTGCATACCACACACCTATCTCTCAATGTTGCTATCTCAACAAATGATAGTTTAATACAACATCTCTTTCCTCTCTCTCACCTTTAATCTTCTAAGATAGATATAACAAATACAAATCATATTCATCTCTCACAATTGTTCTTCTAAGTTAGATATAACAAATACAAATGATATTCATCTCTCACAATTGGTCTTCTAAGCTAGATATTACAATATCAAATCAACCTCTCTTACTTATATTACAAATAGCTTCTCAAGCCTTTATTTATAGCTTTCCAAATGACCTTTGGCCTTCCCCCTTTGTGACCCTTCAATCCTCATGGAAAATGGTGCCAAACTTGTATGACCCTTCATATCCTTGCCTTTGAAAATTCATGTGGTGACCCTTCATGAGCAAAAACGTCCTTCCCTCTTTTGTCTTTATCTTGGTGACTTTTTGTATTCCTCAAAGTGTCCCTTCATGAGAAATTACGCCCTTCCTCTTTTGTCTTCACTTGGTGACTCTTGGAATTTGCCAAGATGACTCTTCATGGGAAAATGCATCCCATCCTTCTTTTGTCTTTACCCCATGACTCTTTGACTTCTCCATGGGCCCTTCTTTTGTCTCATATGCAACCAAAAATATATTCATTAATATTAAATAAATATTAACTCACATTAGCCAAGATATATTAATTACAGATAACATTAAATACAATGGGGCCTTTATCACCAATAATGCTAGACCTTTGACATCAATGACAATATTTCCAACATAGATGTATCTCATAAGTGTCACACCATAATGTAAGTTGCCTCAATATAACCTTTTATTGAGACTGACCACATTACCATTACACCATAACATAGATTGTCTTGTTATAACTACTTGGAGTGAGATTTAGAGTTTTATAGAATTAATAATAATTATTGAAAATAATATTGATTAATATAATATATATTTCATATTATATATAAATTAAATATATGTTTAATATATTTAATTACATATAATATAATAATAATAGTGTATAATATTTCCTATGAGATGTGGGTGAGCTAGTTAAGTAGCTTAGTTGTTTCAATCTCCACCCAGTTTCAAATATCAAGGAATGCATATGACACCGGTTATATCCATTAGTTTTAGTATTAGGGCCATTAGTTATTCTCAAGGCCAGTGGTGGTTGTTATTAATAATAGCTCGTATACATCTAGTAATATCTGGTATACATATGGTATTCAGGTGGTTAATAAAATAAATGGGGATTTGAGACCCTGATTGTGTCCTAGAATAGTCCACTCTTTAGTAAAAAACCATCACCAAGAGAAAAAAGTATATAATATTACAATATAGTATAAGTATAATAGTATTAATTATAATTATATATATATATATATAATACACTATTATATTTTATTAAACATAATGTTAATAGATATAGTAATGTTAATTTATATATTATAATAATATTAATACTTATAAATATATAATATAATTATTTATATAGTATATTACATAATGTTATAATATAACCAGAGATCTTATCCTCCTTACCTTGACACTTCTCCTAGACCTGGTATGAAAGGCATTTTTGGTGGCAATGATAATGCATTTCCCTCAACATCCAAGCTTGTTGAAGGTGCTCCATATTCCCCTAAGGTAATATCAAGGGCTTTTTCTTCTCCTATTAAGGCTATGGGTGGTAGGGAGGAGACTAAGACATTAGCAGATGTGCTTAGAATTCTTTTGAAAACCTTCAAACACCTACCCATTAAATTAGATACTGATATCTCCTCTCTAAAATTGGAAAATGATGCCCTCAACTCAATACTGGTGAATAAATATTATTAACTTAACATAGAAATCATACGTTAGTTTTAAAAACTCTGGCCCAATCTTTAGGATCTAAATGAATGGATCTCCTTGCATTACAAACTTATTTTGAAAGGTAAAGTGGAACTTTATCCTTCTTAAAGGGTTATTTTACTATTATTTTTCTCTTTTGTTTGGATAAATAACTTATTCTTGGGAATCTATGGAGTTAGAATCAACACTAGATGTTTATGAAACCATGGGATACCAATTTCAATCCCCCTTTTGATTCTTTTTCTTCTAGAACTATGTGGATCCATATTTTGTATCTTCCCCTTCATTTCTAAGGTAAAACCTTTTTTTAGTTCCATTACCATTTCCATCAATAAATTATTATGAATTTATTTTAATACTGATTTGTTTACTCACACCATATTTGCTAGAATCTTAGTTTTCATAGATACTACACTGGATCTCCTAGCCTCCATTGACTTGATAATTAAAGACCAAACATGGAGAGAAATGCTTGATTACAAAGGATTACCATTTAGGTGTTGTATGTGTTTTAATACTAGTCATATATCTTTGGATTATCCCTCTTTTTTAAAAAGAAAAGATGGACTAACTTGGTGGAAACATTCTTCTCTAGATCTTCTAATAGTTTTTGGTTTGGAGTATGATGGAAGAGATATTTTAGATGTAGGAGAAGTGAATGATATAGATCTTGTATCAAATCACCATGTTGAAGTGGGAATAGATAAGGATGAATGTATTCAATTAGGTAAAACTTTATATGATCCTCAAGAAGTCAGTGTTCTAAATATTATACCCTCATGCAAAAAAGGAAACATCATGGATGGAGAGGAATTTGATATGATTTTGTATAACCCTAAAGAGGATTTTGGAAATATTTTTCTCCAAAAGGTTTAAAGTTTAATAAAGGTTGGATTAAAGTTCACAAAAATTATATAAATAAAAAAGTGGAGGCCCATCCAACCAACATGCTTCGAGTTAGAAGACCTTGCATATTTCATGTGGAAGGCGGAGGTAAGGCTTAAAAAGTTTGGACTCATTTATTTTAGTTATTGAATATTATGTTTATATTTTTAGGATCTGGTTTCATTTATAGCTTTGAGGGTTCAGGCCTTAAAAAACCATTGATTGGATGTACTTTAGCTATTTTTGAGCTGGTTGTTTCCCTTTGTCTTGGTTTGCTATTTGTTATGGATTTATGGTTATATTTGGGATTTTTAGGCCCTATTCATCTGTTTATCTTCTAGGGTCTAGGTTCCCTAGTTTAAAAACCCCACTTTACCTTTAATATTTTTTTATGATATTTTAATATATATATATATATACTATTAGAGTATATTATATTTATAATTAATATATCTAAATATAAACTCTATAATCTTAATGTATTATCTCCAAGTTAGTGATATTGTAGTACTGATTGGAGTTGCACCTATGATGTGGATTCTTACCACTACTAAATATGTACTCATGATGTTGTAATCCATGCTTGACAATATAAAAATTCTAATTGAAGATGTTGCCATGCTGCAAATAGTGGACCCCTTTGTAATAATCATAGGTCATGCAAATACACTCCTTGCCTTGAACCTATATATAGAGTGTGATATAGGCCCTTTTTCTCTAATATCACCTAAAATATCATTCATTTTACCTCATCATTAATTCCCAACTCAAATTGAAATATTTCACCACTTACAAAAAATCCCGATCCTCATCATTAGATTCATCTCAACATTTAAATATGTTAATTTAAAATACAATTTATATGTATTATTAAAGGCTTATTTTTCATCCACCTTTTCACCAGTAATAAAACTTTCCTATATGCTTACCATCCATCTTCATTTTCACATGGGTATAATAATTCAATTTAGATATTTTTTTCACCATATCATTTGATTAATTTATCTATCAAATTAATGCTCATTTTATTTTATTTTATGAAAATTGAACTATTCACAAATTTGATATATTAAAATCTACAAAATATATGCACATCTTCCAGAAACATAGACCACACTTTTGTGAGTGATTAGATTTAAATGTGGGGACTTCGTATGCATCATGAAGTCCTTACTTCCTTGATTTTTCTTGTTATCTATATTAATAGTGTTGCCTTGTTGTTTACATCTCAATACAACCACCCTGTTAGATTTAAAAGTATCATCTTCATCCTCCTTTACAAGACCATCTTATGGTTTATTAGCCACCCCATATTTCTTACCCAAAAAAATATTAATGTGCTTAGGAGGAGTGGGGAATGACTTGAAAAACAAACTTTGGGAGCTGACCTATGGTTACAATCCTAGTTTTAGGGCACTTCATAGGTGGGCAAGACGAGTGTAGAAAATAATTAGGCCAAGGGAATGAAGAGTGATGACACTATATTTTTCACATATGACAGGTCCACTTAATTAGCCTTCATAACTTTGATAAACCCCATTTTTGATCCATTTAGATACTTTTTAACATGGAAGATTTTGGCCTTTTTTTAACCTCTGCACATTCATGGATTAGGCCACATCATTAGAAATGATACGGATTTTAACACCTCTATTGCTAAGAAATTTCTTTTCATATATTAAGTCAGTCTCAAGTAAATTCACTACTTTGTCTTTATGTGGTTTATATGCTCCAAATCTTCCAAAAAATGTAGTGTTAAATTTTAATTTATTACCTAATGTTTTATTATCAAAACATTAATCTTAGTTATAAAAACATTCATTTTTAATGGAGTTAATGTAAACCCTAATACAATAATATGTTGAGAAGAGTATTTAGGGAACTACACAGAATGTGGTTGCATCAAGTTGATATAACCATCTTTAATACTAATGACTATTAGTTCCTTCTATTTTATCCTCCTTAGTTTCATGGTTGAATTCAAAACTTTAATTTATGAATCCAAAACATTAATAATAAGTAGAACTAAATATTATATTTCTGGCTCAGTGATCATTCACAAATTATTAATTCACAAATATCTAGTAAAACCTAATAAAAATTTGGTTAGAGGTCATACAAACTAAATACTTGAAGGCATTAAATTAAATTACATGGAAAGTAATTTTTATATTAGACCCCTTTCTATAAATAATAGTGGATTGTGGAAGTCATAAATCTCAAAGTTTTCATCCTTAATTTTTATGCTCTATGTAATTAATTTTGGACTATGATAACCTTAAATTTGAATATTTTTATCCTTTATAATTGTTATTTTAACTAAAAATATGGAAAATGTGGTCAATGCTAATCCACTAGAATTTCTTGCATGTGTCACACTTACAACTGCCACATTTTACACAAACCTAAAATTTTATATGTGGCAGATGCATGTTCTGACTCGTAAGGTTTTATCTCCCTTCTTCATGGTATAGTATTTACCTTTAAAGTCAACACATCAATATAAAATTGAACTTTAACAATCTTTTAAAATTTAGATGAGTTCAAGTGGCAAAGCACGTTAATTTTTCTTTGATTTTTTTCTCCATGAGAAAATCTATAGAGAAGCCAGGTAGCATAGAAGAAATCAATTATAAGCTCTATCCTCTATTATTTTAGAGAGGTTGTAGTTACTTGGGCCAAATATTCTAACTTCATCACTATTTTATAAGATTCAATTTCTTTTTAAATTATTAATTCTCAAAAAGATTAATCTTTTAAAAAAGAATTCAATAATTCCCAATGTTTAATATAATTTATTATATTAATAATATATACTATTAATTTCTAAATATATTAAATATTATACACAAATATATAATAACTAATATGATATTTTACAATTTGTTATATAATTATATAATATTTTAAAATATTATATATTATAAAAATCTTTTACCATCACTACGTAGTTTACCTTGAAATGTTTAATCACTTTCATGTTTTGTATGGTCTTGTATTTTCTCAACACTTTGATATTGATGATACTCACAATGAAATATAACATCTCTTTTTTAGATAGCTTATTATTGTATGAAGGAACACATAACCTCATTTTCTCCCATCACCTCCGCAAGAAATATCAGATTATTGTTGCTTAAAACTTCATTCACAAAAGATAATACAAAGTAAATGTCTATAAGTTTCAAGTGAGGTATGGATATCGATTTACACTCTTTCACTTTAAAAAACTTACACTTTCTATATAACTTACACTTTTAGAACAACTACTAGTTTTTTTTTTAATATATTTATAAAAAAGTATAAATAATATATATATATATATATATATATATATATATATATATATATATATATAAATATAATTATAAAAAAATATAAATTATATTTTCTTAAACTAAATTCTCTCTAAAATATAAATAAATATAATATTAAATATTTAAAATTTTAATAATTAAAATCAAGAAAATTAGATTTGAAAAACTGAAAAAAAAATAGTTAGATTATACAATCTAACAATTGTATTCTTAAAAATATATATTAAAATAAATCATTCTTATTTATTATAAAAATATTTCTTAAATTATTATAGTTAATTAAATAAATATTTCTATATATATAATTAAAAGAAGCACTAATCAAACAAAATTATTTATTAAAAATATAAATGGGATGCATGAACCATGAAACATAAACTTTGGGAGTTTTTGTTCGATAAAAATATTTAAAAATGGTTCATTTTTAACATTAGTTTCTATTGAAACGAAGAGGAAATGTGAATGGTATTAGTTTTATTTTATTATATATTATTATAACAATGGTTTGTTGTGTTTAGACACTATAAATTTATATGGTTAATGGTTTATTTGTAGAATATATATTTAGTAATAATTTTATTTTAGTGGTTTTAATTTTAATATAGTGATAATAATTTAATATTTTTTTAATTACATTTTATCGTTAAATAATATTATTGAATAAATAAAAATATAGTATTTATTATCATAAATTACTTTTTATGAAAAATTGAATATATATATATATATATATATATATATATATATATATATATATATTAAAAAATAATTTTTTAATACAATAAATATATTGACTATTAGAAAAAATATATATGAAAAAAAATTGATGTTAAATTTAACTGTTAAACAAAATCATATAAATAAAAATAGAATTAAAAATTATATGAAGAAGAAAATAAATAATAAATAATATTAATAAACTGCTTAAATTATGGTAAGCCCACTTTTGACTAGTTTAAAATCTAGTCTAGACAAATCATGTGGTCTAGGTCTCCTCTAGTAACAATAGATAGAAGAAGGAACAATAAACCAGGTAGTCAAAAGAGACCTTATCAAAAAAGGAACCAACAAAAGAGAGCAGGAAGGCCCAACCAAAAAAAGGACCTCTGATCCAGGCAACAATTTAGGTGATAATTTAGGTGACAATTAATTCCTCGAATTCTGTATTGTTTCAAATCCTCACCTGTTATGTCCTCGAGCTCTGTATTGTTTAAAATCTTGGAAGTTGAATTATCAGGTGACAGTTATTTCCTCAAATACTGTATTGTCTTAAATCTTCACCCATTAATTCCTCGAGCCACTCAATCTCCCATGAGATTGGTGACCTTCCACATCCTCCCCATTCTTTCAAAATATGTATAAATGAAGAGGTAACCCGAAATGGGGGGGTAGACATCTCTTCCCAGAGATGAGCATATATTTGTATTGCAATCTTGAGTAATACTACATCTCTTCTCAGAGAATTCATTGTTACTATGTTTTTCTATGCTATTGAAATATTTATCAACCATAACTTCTGATTTTTAGATCAGTGGTATCAGAGTGGTTTGTCTTGAGAGTGTATGATCCCAAGGACGAGGTCAAGATATAAGAAACTTGGGTGGGAAGCAACAGAGCTTCCAAACTTTCCACCTATTCACTCCAAATGACTTCAAATGGTAGACAACACCGAGACATATGATCCTTTCAAGGAAATGGTGAATGAACCCTTCGAATGGCAACAAGCATAGATGCTACAACAATTTGCTCAAATTCTTCAAACACTTCTGATGGGAAATTTTGGCTCCATGGCTACACGTCCTAGCTCCTCATCTAGGGATCTTCCTTTTAGTGCCCCAACACCCTTCAAGGTTCAGGTAAATTTTGATATTCCCATATTTGAAGGCAAAATCAATGTTGATGTAGTAGAAAATTAGTTGGATCAACTATCTTTGTACTTCTCTATAAATAAGTTCACCGATGGAGAAAAGATCACTTTTTCCCTTTTGAAATCATCATTGCCCATGAAAAACTGGTGGGAAGTGTAAAAAAAGAGGTTCAGTACAGATATCATTAGCCTTGGGGTGGAACCTACTTGGGATGATTTTATGGAAGTAGTAAAAGAAGAATACTATCCCATCGGAGCATATGATGATCTATACATATAGTGGCAACAACTTCACCAAGGCAAGGACCAATCTGTCCAAGATTACATAGACACTTTTCATTCTTTGTCTGCAAGATTGGGCGTTCAAGAAAGTGAGAAACATAAGACTCTCAAATATCATGGTGGAATACAATGGTACATATAGGGGGAAATTGAACTCTTCAATTTGGAAACCCTTGGTGAGGCATATAAATTTGCAGTGAAGATTGAATGGAAGAATGGCAAAAAGAATATGAAGAGTCAACCCTCAAAATATAAAAGTGACAAGGAAGGTCAAACACGAGGCCAAAATTGGAAGCAGAAGGAGTTTCAGGATAAGAAATCCTAAAAGGGGAAGGCTAAAAAATGGTGTGATTACCACAAAACTAGAACTCACTCCAAAGAAGAATGTCGAGCCATCAAGTCACTACTCTCTAAGTCACAATACTTGACATCTACTACTCTGCCTCATACACAACCCATAGTCGAAGAGGATGAAGAAGAAATTATAGATGCTAAGCTTGATACCATCATTGCCTCATCACAGACCCATGAGGAAAGACTAGATGACAAAGAAAGATTGTTTCACTCCAAGTTATGGGTAAAAGGTAAGCCTCTACATTTCATTCTTGATAATGGGAGTCAAAAGAATTTAATCTCTGCTAAAATTATGAAAAGTCTAAATCTATCCATGAAGCCTCATCTAAAGCCCTACAATATTAGATGGTTGAGCCCATGGAGAGACCTTAGTGTCACCCATCAGTGTGTTCTTTCATATGCTATAAAAACATTCCAAGATGAAGTCTTATGTGATGTGGTCAATCTAGATGTTTTTGATGTACTCCAGTCAGCCGTTCATGTATAAGTGACATGGCATCTATGAATCATGAACCCAAAGGATCACCCTCACTCATAGAATGTGGTGCTATAGAGTACCAGAGGTACCACCTCCCACATTTTTCACCCTGATCAGTGCTAAGCAATGCACGAGATTGGTGGAGAAGACAAAGCAATTTGTTCTCATGGTGGTCAAACCACAAAAATCCAAGAAGGCTGATGTTGTAGTCTTGACTACACAATCAAAAAAACAACAAAAGCAAATAGGATGAATCAGAGGAGAATATGAGGACTTATTCAAGTCACCCACAAGAGTCCCACTGCATTTCCAGGTCAGACATTCTATCGATTTGATCCTAGGATCACCTTTGCCCAATAGTCCTGTGTATCGCAAATCAATTTTGGAGAATGATGAGATAAAAAGATAGATTCAAGAATTAATCCAAAAGGGTCACATCAGGCCAAGATCTTCACCTTGTGGTATCCCAATTATCTTAGCACCAAAGAAAGATGGAACATGGAGGCTTTGCATTAACTACCGAGCCCTGAATAAAATCTCTGTGAGGAATCGCTACCCTCTCCCCATGATCGATGACCTACTAGATCATCTCCAGGGTGTGAATTTCTTCACCAAAATTAAACTCAAATTTGGTTATCACCAAATTCCCATCAATCCCACTGATGTTTGGAAGACTACATTCAAATCTAAGGAGGGGCTCTTTGAATGGAGCACCTAAAACCTTCATGAGTATGATGGATGACATCCTAAAACCCTTCACCAACTCATTCATGTTTGTCTACTTAGATGATATACTCATCTATAGTAAAACATGGGAAGAACATTTGCAAAATGTTTGTAAGGTGCTTAAAACTCTTTGAGAGCACAAGTTGTATGCAAATCTTGACAAATGCACATTTGGGATGATAACAATTCAGTACCTTGGGTACGTTGTGAATGAGGAAGGGGTCCATGTTGATCTAGAAAATATTTGGGTTATTCGAGAATGGCCCACACCAAGGACCCTCATAGAGCTTCATAGCTTTTTGGGTCTTGCAAATTTCTACCATATGTTTGTTCTTGGATTTTCACATGTTGCTTGGTCACTAACCCAAGTGACTAAAGGAGGAGCGAAAGATACATTTTAGTGGGGTGAAATACAACAAAGGGCATTTGAGAATTTGAATAACAAACTTTGCTCAACCTCTATTTTTGCCTTGCCATATTTGCATCAACCATTTGAGTTGATGACAGATGAATCTGAATATGCCATGGGAGCTGTCATCATGCAACATGGCCATCATGTTGCATACCATAGTGAAACTTTCATAGATACAGTCAGGAAATATTTGACATATGATAAGGATCTCTATGCCATTGTGCAAGCCTGTAAACAATGGAAACACTACATCTTTGGGAAAGAGATGGTCATCCACACTGACCACAGATCATTAGAATTCATCCAAATGCAAAGTAAACTATGAAATGAGAAGCACCAAAAGTGGGCCACATATCTTCAACAATTCCACTTGATAATCAAACACAAAAAGGGGAGCTCAAATATAGCTATATAATGTTTGAGCCACCCACTAATTACTGCACTCAAAATAGTTCTTGACCTGTGTAGACATGAGACTACCACTTGAGGTGCTCTGTATGAAGCAGATCCTACCTTTGCTAATACATATCAAGCGCTCCAAAAAGGTGAACATGTTTTTGACTTCTATTTGCAAGATAATGTCATATATCATATGGGGCACATCTATGTTCCTGTTGCAGAGTAATAAAAGATGATATGGGAAGCACACTTCAATAGGACAGCTGGACACTTTGGTATCAAAAAGACATTGGCAGTTCTTCAAAAACACTTCTACTAGCCCCATATGTGAAAAGATGTAGAAAGATATCTCAAATCTTACACCCCATATGCAATAGCTAAGCCAACAAATAAGAAGCAAGGATTTTACATGCCATTGCTAGAACCAACCAAGCCTTGGGAATTCATCTCAATGGATTTTCTCTCAGGTTTGCCCACTTCCAAACATGGAAAGGTCTATATTTTTGTGGTAGTTGATCATTTTTCAAAAATGGCTATCATTCTTGCTTGTAAGAAAAATATATCTACTAAGGAAACTACTCAACTATATTTTAGTCATGTACGGCTCCATTTTGGTCTCCCAAAGTCCATTATCTTAGATCAAGATAGCATGTTCCTAAGCATCTTCTAGTCCACTCTATGGGAGATGATGGATACTAATCTGATGAAGTCCATAGCCTTCCATCCACAGACTGATGGTCAGACAGAGGTGGTAAACTGCTTGATTGTTCACATGATTCAGATGTATCACTCCAAACATCCATGCACATGGGATGAGGGATTTCCTTTCATATAACATGGATACAATCAAGTGCTACATAGCTTGACCAAGCACAGTCCATTCCAAGTATGTTTTGGGTTCCAACCCATGGCACCAATTGATATAGTTATTCCATTTTCCACCATGGAATACACACCTCATGGAAGATCTGAGGCAATAAAAGAAACAAAGTTTATTAAACAAATGCAGCACATCCAACAACAAGTTCATGACATCTTAGATAAGATGAATTAGAAGTATAAAAAATTCCATGACAAACATAGGATTGCACACCATTTTGCTATGGGTGACAAGGTTTGGTTGCGACTTCAGAAAGAATAGCTTGCAAACCCACATAGAAAGTTTCAACCTCTATGATATGGTCCATACACCATCACTAGAAAAGTTGTAGAAAATGATATTTAGTTAAACCTACTAGCCTACCTTGGTCTGCATCCAATATTCAATGTGGAGCTCCTCAAACCATATCACCCACCTCTATTGGACACTTCAGTTGTAGCAGAACAACTAGACATTGATGAGCTTGATCCATAGAGTTTTGATCTAGTAGAAGAGGATTAGATTGTGGATACTTGATGAAGACAATAAGAGGACGCTCTATTCCACTTTATTGAGTGGTCAAAAGAGGCTAGCTTAGCCACCAAGGTGAGTGGCTCATAGAGAATCAAATCAAGACACAAATACCACACCTGATGGGGAATATTGACGCAATGGGGACCATTGCTTTTCAAGGAGGGAAGAATGATCTAGGCAAAAATTTAGGTGACAGTTAATTCCTTGAATTCTATATTGTTTCAAATCCTCACCCGTTATGTCCTTGAGCTTCATATTATTTTAAATCTTGGAAGTCAAATTGTCGGGTGACAGTTATTTCCTTGAATATTGTATTATCTTAAATCTTCACCCATTAATTCCTTGAGCCACTCAATATCCAATGAGATTGGTGACCTTCCACATCCTCCCCATGCTTTCAAAATATGTATAAATGAAGAGGTAACCAGAAATGGGGGGGCAGACATCTCTTCCTAGAGATGAGCATATATTTGTATTGTGATCTTGAGTAATACTATATCTCTTCTCAGAGAATTCATTGTTACTATGTTATTTCTATTCTATTGAAATATTTATCAATCAGAACTTCTGAGTTTTAAATCAACCTCAAAGAAGAGTAAAACTACTACATTTGCCTAGTGTAGAAAACAACTGGTTTAGATGAATTAGAAACTGGAAAGAGAAAAGGCAACTACCATATTTGACTAATGAGATAACCAACTAATTTTAATTAGATCAAAAACTAGCCTCGATTGAAAGAGCTAGTGTACCAAGTCTCAAAAATACTCTTCAGGGTTCCTAGGGGACCAACGAACTAATTTTAACTTGATCAAGAACTAGCATGCATACAAATTGAGGTTCAAATCTATAGAAAACCTTTTAGATCCTAAAAGAACCTAAATCCCAATAAAAGAAGTGGTTATAAAAAGAGATGAAACTTATGGAGGCCATAACATTTTACTCATAGATTTGTTTGAGCCCATCTTCATGCCAAAATGACCAACTCAAAAATTTCTATGCAGCCATATGTGACCATTTGAAGGTCTGAAATTGTTTTTTAAAATAATTTTTGAGTTTTTTTTCTAAATTTATAAATTCTCTATTTTTATAACTAGACTTGAACTTCAGCTAAAATTCATTTGATAGATTAATTTTAGAGTTTAGTTTATTTTTAGAGATTTTTAGAGTTGCATATGCTTCCATGCAAGACTTACTAAAAATAGCAGCTACTAAAAATAGAAACTCAAGTTTTATTATTTTTAGAGTTCCAAATTTTACATGTCAACTCCAATTCTAAATTGATTCTTATTTATGCATGGTTTATAATTATTTGAATTCATTCAATATGAATCAATACTAGTTATTATTCAGAATCTTTGCTTATTGATAATTTTATTGTCTTGATAGCATTGTGTTTCATTATTGCTAAGTTTAAAGAGTAAATAAAATCCCACAAAGAAGACCCAAATAAAAAGTTGAAATTTAAATTCAAAGCCCAACCAAGATAAAAATTAAATATGAATCTCAAAAAGGTAGTGTTTCACTCAAATTTTGCTATTATTTAGAAGAGGGTAGTAAAACTAAAAATATAAGTTATGGTAGCAGTACATAATAAAAAGTACACACATTGAATCAGAAGATTATGAAAAGCTCCTCTTTGGCTTAGGAGGAAGACCTAAAAATAAGAAAGTATTGAAACAAATTTGTTGGTTAGACAAGTAGCTTGGTGGATTGCCTAGTGTTAGCTAGATCCTAGAAGCATGAGCTTCTTTAGGGGCTATCAATCCACCACTTTGAAATAATTAAGTTTGTGAAATAGAAAGGAGGTACTTGCATCAATCATCAAAAGGTACTAAAATTGATAAAAAGAATTACCTACTTAGAAAAGAGACTAGGAATGATCTAATTAGTGATAAATTGATTAACAAGTCAAGGTGTGATTCAGGGAATCTAGGAAGGGTCTATGGGTAGTCAAAAATATAGAAAGTGAATTAGGTCAGATAAGAAGGGTGAATTAAGCATGTTGTCTTTTTATGCCATAGGGGACTATCGACGGTTGGGTTGATCATCAATGGTTAGCCCAGACCATCATCGGTTGGGTTGATCATTGATGGTTGACTGTGTTCAATTGTGGACGTTGTCATGCACTAATCCCAAAGACTCTAGAATGAATCTTGGGAGCTGAACAAGGTCCAAATTGGTTATAAAAAGGAAATAACATCCATAAATTATAATAAATAAATATTTTTCTTACATGAAATGGATGAGGTGAGTGATAGGCATCATTGATCTGTAGATGGAATCTAATTTGATTTAGATAGAGTAACTATACTTGAAGACTTGATTAAGACATGGTGGTGAGTTAGATCTCAAAAGGGGGATGATGATGTGTGATAACACAAATTAACCTGCAAAAAGAAACTCTAAGTACCTAAGATCTTGATAATGATTATGAATCCTTTTTCTCTTATAACTCTCTCTTTCTTATAGGTAAGGCAAGAGATTGAACTAGGGGTTATAATTAGGGAATTCTAATTATAAGTCATCCATGCAATCCCTAACAATGGGATTTAGATGCCTTATTTTTAGAAAGGTTCAATGGTTGATTACATGCATTTTGCATGTTAAGGTCTAGGTGGTGCACCTTGACCATCAACAATTGGGCTAACCATCAATGGTTAGCCTGACCATCAATGGTCAATGCCAACTATTTAAATAGCTTAGATAGGGCTTGTTTAGGCTTGTTTAGGAATTTTTTCTTAAAAGTGGGTTTGGATAAGGGAAGAGGATCTAAAGGGTTAGCCAAGGGTCATGGCACTTAAGAATGTGTGTGCAAAATTTTAGTGTCTACATTTTGCACCTTTTTATTGTGTGGTTTGAATTAGCAAGCTATAAAATAAAAAATAAAAGATAGATAAGGTTAAGGCTACCCCAAGTTAAGAGGAGGTGGTCCCCATCCAATCGAGAGGTGATGAGGAGAAAGGAAATTGGATCATGGTTTGATAAAATGTTCTTGTTAGGGTGAAATATAGAATTTATGAATAAAGGGAAACTAAGTGTGATAGGGTAAATCACTTAAAGATTAAAGTTGCCAATGTTAGTGAATAAGTTTGGTGTGAAGAAGACAAGTGACCAATGTATCATGTGACTAATTTAGGTGTGGTAGTGGGATACGTCTATCAGTCTCCAAGGTAGTTGTAGTGTTTTTTGGTTATCTAAGGTAGCAAGTGATCTCATGAAAACACTAATGGGTCAATGTACATTGGGTATCCATGGTAAGAAGTGATCTCATGAAAACACTAATGGGTTAATATACATTAGGTATATAAGGTAGGAAGTGCTTCTAAATTACATAAATGATCTAATTATTGCATTAGGTGGTGTTAAAATACAAATAAGGAACCTGGCAAGGTCGATCGGTGCGGTCAAAATGACCTAGGAAAAAATCATCACCATAAATTTGTATAGTTCAGGTAATAGGGTCATCATCGAGGTAGACACAAGAAAATGGGTGGGTTGGGGTATGATCAAGATGATGCCACACATAAATGGCAAGTAGATGTTGCCTACATATTCAAGGGGATATAATATCCCAAAACAAATTTAGGTCGAATGTAGTTCTTATTTGTAAGGTAATGCTAAAATTCTAGGTGACTTAAATCATTGAGGGTTCGCACAAAATATGAGTTAGTGCAAAAGTGGAAATGCTTATTATTGAAGGCCAATTTTGAGGTGGACAAGGGAAAATGTAAGTGATGAAGATGAGTATTGTGATGAGGTAAGGGTCTTGTGTTTAGATCCTTTTGAAAGGGTTGTAGGTAGGTTTATGTTTTTAAAGTGTAGTGGAAAAGAATAAGGGTCCTTGACCATCGACAATTGGGGGCCAAAAAGGTTGACCATCGATAGTCCCCTTGACCATCAATTGTCAATGGGAAAACCTAAAAGGTTAAAAGGTTTTAAAAGTGAAAATGAAACATCATTTTCACTTTTTTATCCTTTTGCCTTCATGCTTTCCACTCTATCAAGATTTATGTATGTGATTATTACGTTTGGACTAGAGTGTGGCTAAGGTGGAGATTTATGATTGGCTTAGGCATTGACTAGGATGGCTAATGGAGGAGTGTGCAGGAGGGGCCCAGGCTTAGATCATGGTATCACTTAAAGAATAAGGTAGGGGGTGTTTTGATTTAATACTTCACTTATGCAAATGATAATTTAGTAGTGATTGAGGTAAAAATTAGAGTCTACTAGTTTGGTTAAGGGAATAGTTTTCCAAAACCCTACATTCATGTTTTGGTTGAATATTATGCTTGGTTACTTATTTTGATGTATTTGAATGGTATTTAGGTTAGGTAGGGTAGATTAGAGTAGTTTTTGCTTGTTTTGGTCTGCTTTAGTTTAGTTTAGCTAGAGTTTGGAGGGGATAAGGGTTTTGATTTTCATTATCAACAATCACATATAGTGACCATCAGTGGTCAAGGATACCATCAACAATTAACCTTGAAGAAGAAAGTCCTTTGGGGGACCACTGATGGTTAGGCCAACCATCACTGATCGACTCTTTAATGTTAGGGTTAGCCTAAATAGAGTGTGTGTGTTTTGCATTGGGTTAAAATGAGTGAGATACTAGGTGATTTTGAAGAGGGTGGGTGTGGGGTGGTTAAAGTGTTAAAGAGGGGTGCTAAGTGTGGGTAGTATGCTTTCTTAATGGGCTAGGCAAAAGTGCTCGGTATAGGTGCTAGCTAGGTTATGGTATGTAATTTTCTAGATAGGGTTTTTATGTTGATCCTAATTAGGAAAATCCTTTTTTTTTACCCACATGGTTACCTTACAAGCATGGGACTAGATTCAATTGAGGGACTGAGTCCTAAGTTTGTTTGTAAAGTTATGAGATGTGATGTCAAATGATGAGTGGAAGAATATGAAGGCCATTATATTGGGCATGATGCACCACTATTAACACATGCCATGTGATCCTATCATGATAGTCATACTCATCAAAAGATGGGATCATGTGACCAATGCCTTCTAGTTGCCTACAGAAGAGCTCACCATCTTACTAGAGGATGTCTTTTATAGTACATGATTTCTTATTAAAGGAGAGGTGGTGTATCATATAGAGAGTGAGGAGTGATATTTTTGCATGGAGATAATTTATGGTGATGACAAATGAGATGCCCAGTTTCATGTTGGTGGTTTTGGTCATGGCCTACTATATCAAAGGACACCAGGGGATAGGTGATTTATTACTATGATGATGATTGCATTAACTAGATTTGTGCTATCAAACTTGATGGGTGGCTAGTTTCCTTATTTATCACTTGGAGTCTTATTAGAGATGTTACTAGTAGGTATCATGGTTGGCTAAGCACATGTACTACTTGTGTAGATATATAAGGAGTTTTAAGTTTTTAACGTACACAAATGCTATGGGTTGAGAGTAGGGATCATTATACATTATTGGGCCTCTAAGCACATTTGGGTTTTGAGACCTTTGGGGCTGCTAGATGACACCCACACACCTGAGGACTATGTTGTTAGGTTAATGAGATGGAGGACAACTGATGCATATACTAGAATAGGTGGTGGAGCTAGGGACTTTGAGTGGTTCCATGATAGACTAGAGGGTCTTATCCTAGGAGATGTGACATGGTGTCCATATGTCAGGTGGTGGCAATAGGTAGGTTACCAATACCATACTATAGGGATCTAGAGCTAGAGGTGGGTCTATGGTAGGAGGGAGATGGAGACAAAGATGATCCCATTTTATCAAGTTTAGAGATAGTTTGGGTTAGCCCAAGGTATTCTTGCTAAAACTCCCAAGTACAAGAGAGATGAGGCTAAGTTTTAGCTTTCTAAGCCCTAGCCAGTTGATATTGTGCAATATTTTGAGGAACTATCTATTGGTGTGGTGATTGATGATGTCAGTATCACTAATGGTTGCATGGTGTGGTACTAGGGGAGTTACACTACACTTGAATTTTGAGGGGGTGATGGAGGTTGATAGCCCATGGATGTAAATCTAGGTGTTGGATAGGGACTGGCTGACCCACAAGTAGTAATAGCTTTAGTAACAACCCAAGCTTAGGTAGTTGGGTTATAGGGATAGGTGGCCACACTATAGGTATAGATTGTAGCACTAAAAGGGTAGGTGGGGGCTATGATAGCTGAAAGGGATCATGCCCAAGCCTAGGTTATAGTAATATAGGGTCAGGTGGCCACCTTATAGGGGTAGATTGGAGCCTTATAAGGGTAAATTGGTTTAGGTACTGGAGGGGTAATAACAAAAGGATCAATAGACACTATGACATGGGCATGTTATTTGGCAATTATACAAGAGCTATATTATTATGAGGCCATGGTTTTTAACCAACTACCCCATGCCATGAGATTCACTGAGTATAGGGATAGCTTGGGTGGTGGGGAAGTGCTTGGTATTCCTAGTTAGTGGGCTTCTATAGTGGGTGACAAAGGGGTCCTAGGGGGACCACCACTAAGTATAGGTGCTAGTGTGGTGAGTTTTAGTAGTATAGGAGGGCCAAGTGCATCTAGTCCATATATATAGTACACACACACACAGATATGTATATATATATATATATATAGATAGATGATTTTTTATTTCAGACTACATGCTGATGTAGTGAAATGCATATATATATATATATATATATATATATATATATATGTATATATATATACATACATATATATATATATATATAGATATATATATACATACATATATATATACATACATATATATATACACATATATATATATATATATATATATATATACATACATATATATATATATGTATGTATATATATATATGTATGTATATATATATATATATAGAGAGAGAGAGAGAGAGGTCATGACAATGTTATACTATTGATGTGAACTTAATGTATATGATGGATTATGATGAGATATATATGATGTCTATTTATGTTTCATGCTTTTATCTTATGAGATGTATATATAGCTTTTAAGCCTGTGATGCGAGATGGATGATTATAATGCATTGATTTTATGGATGCTTTATGGATCATGCTATGTGGTGATATGTTTCTTGATATTGATGCCCATGATAGTTGGATACAATTCTCTAATTTTTTTAATGGATACTTGTTCTTGTTTAATCAAAATCTCTTCTGACATGTGTTGTGATGTATGTCCTTTTACATTTGATGCTTATATCACTTATAAATGATTATATTTGATGTGCTAAGTGACTAGTTGGATAATGATGAATGTCTTCAATTGAGATAGATAACTCACTTTATTTTTTTTATATGATAGATTAAATTGATCATTTGGATTCACTTTTTGCTTTGTATGATGATAGAGGTAGAATGTGAACACAATAAGTAAGTGAATTACAAACTATTTGTATAGGAGATTAGATATAATCATGAGGGGTATTCTTATGAATAAAGGGATATAATGCCTTTTTAAAGGGAAAGGAATAAAACCAAAACCTTAAATTTAGATTTATCTTAATGAAGATAAACCTTTCAAGTGCTTCACATTAGCATGCCCGATAGTGATACTGAGGTATCTTGATCACCATGTGTCAAGTAAGCTCATAGTCCGATGTATATGTGATATGTGGAGGGGAAATGGATGAAATTAGACCTGTTAGTAAGACTAACATGCCTTTTCTTTAGGTTTTTCCAAAGGAGTAGTATAGACAAGTCTATGTTCATACACAAGTGTAGACTGATCTATGTGAGAAGTCTACAAAGGAGAGCTGCTTACAGTTTTCTAAGATTATTATTGAGAAGAGAGTCAATTGTGGCTTTCAAAATTATTTTGCTTTTGCTTGAGGGTATTTTACTATTTTGCTTTTTGTTTTTGATTTTAGGGTTGAAGAAGCTGATCAATGTGGGAAGATTACATGAATTATGAGCTTTTGACAAATATTTTTCTTAGCCATCCTTTAAGGGAATGGTCTAAGCTTGTGTTTCAAAATGATTTTGATAGTTGTTCTTTAAGGGAGTAGTCTACCTTACATTTTTTCATAATTTGAAATGATTTTTCCATATCTGTCCTTCAAGGGATCAGTCTATAGATGTTAGGGTTGACCCATGATTTATTTGTTTGAATTTGACTATTGATTTTGAAAAAAACTTGTATATACTTGTTTAATGACCTTTTATAGGGTTATGTTAAGAAAAATAAAAGGTTTAGTGGGTGAATATGATATAAGTAAAAAAAAACATAAGAATCTCTCTCCAAAAAGAGGGAAAGTAATATGAAAATCATGCCTTGGGTAGAGCCATGGTACCCAAAGTTTATGATTGGGTCTTGATTGTGATGGATAATCATATGATTTAGTTTTTTTTTGCACATTGCCCCTAAAAAGTAGGAAATGATATGTGGTAAGCATGAGATGAGATTAAACTAGATAAATAATGATCTCAAACCTTTATTTAATAATAGAAAGGATATAGATGCAAAGTATTAAGAGGCTCAGGTTTTAGGCTTCCTTCAAGAGAAGATGACTAGTAAGCTCCTGATCCATATTTATGAGTTATGATGTAGGGTCCAAGTCAATTGAAAAAAAAATTGCCTCGCTTGATTTTCTCTATATTGGTGACATGTTGCTTTTCCTTAAGAATAAGATCTTTGATATTAAACTCTCATACTCCCATATGCTTTTCATAGGCTCATTTAACATGTTCTTGATAGACATGAAGATGATTAAGAGCAACTAAGTAGTTCTCATCTAGTAGCTCAAGTTATGCTAGACATTCTTGATGATAGTCATCATCAGAGATGAGGTCTCCTAAAGATATACAAAGATAGGGAATTTGGACTTTGAGAGGCAAAACAACCTCTACTCCAAATAATAAAGATAATGGTGTAGTACCTATAGGGGTTTGAATGTTGTTATGATAAGCCCATAAAGTGAAGGGAAAATGTAAGTGCTAATCTCGGATTGAGGCATTGACCATTTTGGTGAGTATGTTATTGAGAGTCTTGTTAGAGGTTTTAGCCTACACATTTGATTATGGATGGTAAGGTGATGAAAAACTAAGTGTCATACCAAAGGAGTCACAAATATTTTGGACTTGTTTGTTTTTAAATGATTTACCATTATCGATGATAATCTTATGAGGGACACTGAAGCAACATATGATGTTTTAGTAGATGAATTTAATGATCTTGTTAACCTTAGTTAAGATTAGAGGGGCTACCTCCACCCATTTGGTAAAGTATTTTATGGCTATGATGATAGATTGATGTCATTATGAAGAATGAGTATTGATTTATCTAATAAGGTCTAATCCCCATTATGAGAAGGGTTAGAAATATTTTAAAACTTGGAGGCCATAGCTAGGTGTGTGATGTAAAGTAGCATGTTGCTGGCATTTTACACAATTTTTTACATAGTCACAATAATCTTGGTTAAGGTTAAGCCAATAATAGCCAAGATGGAGGATGCACTTGGTGATGGCTAAACCACTAAAGTGTCCTCCACAACCCCATCATGCATTTCTATAATGACATGAGAAGCTTCATGAATACATAGGTAATGGAAGAGAAGGTCATCAAAACCATGTTTATACAAGATGCCCCTGAGTATGGTGTAATATAAGGTACTTTAAACAAATGCTCTATGAGCATTCTTATAAAGATTAGGAGGAATGATGGCAACATTGAAATAGTTAAAGATTTACTGGTACCATAGGTTAGTTGAGGTGTGTTGTATGCCAAAAATAGTATGAGAGTCAGATTTGACTTAGGATGGCTTGGTAAGATGATAAACGATAATTGACAATTTAGATTTAGAGAGTGTCAATGGTATTTAGGAGGCAAGGGAAGCTATGGTGTCAACAAACTTATTAGTGGATCATGGAGTGGTTTAGATAAGATAGTGATCAAATGACATAAGTAATACATCAACTAGTTGTTTTTATTGTTACAAAATGCCATTCTTACATTGGTATATGCCATTGATTTGGTTTACTACCAACTAGGAGTCACCAAAAATATTGATTGTTTTAACTTCTAAGGTTAATGCATTTGGAGACCTATTACTAGGGTTTCATACTCATCCATGTTGTTAGTACATTCAAAGTCAAGTTTAAAAGAAAAGGCAAAGGTTAACCATTAAGGGGAATAAGGATGATACCATCTCTCCCACCACATTGTGACTTAGATACATTAAAGAACATGGTGACTTGGTAGGTAAAATCTACCTGAGAGAGGGTAATAATGTTATCATTAGGGAATTTTAAAGGAGGAAGTTGGGCACTAGATAAAGGGGCATCATCCAACTAGTCAACTATGACTTATCCTTTAATTAAATTTTGTTGAAGGAACTCAAGGTCAAACTTAGCTAAAATCATAAGCCATTTGGCCATCTATTGGTTTTAATATGGCTTAAAATGTATATACTTGAGTGGGTCAATGTTGGTAATGACAAAAGTTTTATGGTTTAAGAGGTAATGAAAAGGTTTGGTAGCCACAAAGACTAATGCAAGATAAAGCTTCTCGATATGGGTGTACCAAGTTTCATTATCAATAAGTGTTCTACTTATATAATATATGGCTTGATCCTTATGTTGTTCATCTCAATGTGTAAGCATTTCCCCTAGGGAATGGTCTGTGGTTGAAATATAAAGATAAAATGGGTCATCCTCTCTTGGAGGAATAAGAACTAGTAGGGAAAGGAGACAATATTTGAGTGAATCAAAGGCCTTTTGATAGTCTTACCCCTATTTGAAAGAAGCATCCTTCTAGAGGAGGTGATGAAAAGGTTAGAAACAGTCAGATAAGTGAGAAATAAAGTGTCAAATAGATTGAAGTTTTCCTTGGAGGTTACGAATTTGTTTGACGTGAACGAGATGAGGGATCTCCAAGATTTCTTTGACTTTAGCAAGGTCAGCTTTAATTTTGCGAAGGGAAATGATAAAGCCAAGAAGCTTGCCATACATTTTTTTGGATTAAGGTGAATATGGTAATGGATAAGGCATTCAAAGATGATTTTGAGAATGGCTAGATGATATTTTTAGAGTTTATATTTTTTGAGAAGGTCATCCACATAGTCCTCTACTATTTTGTGGATGAGGTCATGAAATTTATAGGTCATTATGCATTGGTAGGTTGCACCAACATTCTTAAGACCAAAAGGGCACAACCCTATAACAAAAAGGTTCCCAAGGGGTGGTGAAAGTGGTCTTGTGTTAATATTTTAGGGTGATTAAGATTTTATTATAATTCAAAAATCTATCCATGAGTGAAAGCATTTCATGGCCAGTTGTGAGATCAATAAGTTGATCAATGTTAGGTAAAGGAAAGTCATCTTTTGGGAAGGCTAGGTTAAGGTCTTGAAATTTAACACAAATGCAAATTCCCTAGTAACTTTGGGGAATGATATGATATTAGAGACCCATTAAGGATAGTTGATTAGTTAGATGAAGTTGACTATTAGAAGACATTGAAGATATTCTTTAATGAGGAGAGCTCTATGAGGTTATATATGATGAATCTTCTATTAAACAAGCTTAACATCACGATGGGTGACAATGTTTTTGGTAGTGATGGTAGGGTGAATCCTAGGCATATCTACATATTCTCACCTACCTTGGTGTAGGTGAGAATAGAATTATCATCATGAAATTGGATAGTATGAATGGTAGGAGAATATTCATCTATTAGTTTTGGATGTGTTAGAGAAATGGTTAGGGTGGCCTCATCCTTTTGATAGGCCAGAGGTTTGAGGTTAATCATTGAGATGAAAAACAAAGTTAGGTGGGATGATCTCATCATCCTCACTTAAAGGTGAAGGGGAAGTTGGTAAGGGAGTGGCTTCTTCTTCCAAAATGGTGATGGTAGGTGTTTTAGTTTTCTTCTTTGGTAAGACAAAACTAAGCCCATGTTTTTCATGAGGTTTCTGAGTCTCAATTGGGTGTATCTCATGTGGGCCATGCTCATATTTATCCAAGCTAAAACCCTTCTAGGCACACCTATGGAGGTAAGTCTTGATGAAAGAAGTTTTATCTAGATAAGAAAAATTAGTGGTATATGGGCTAGGTGAAGATGGATAGATATGCATGTGAAGTGGTTTACCGAGTCTACCATAGATAAAAGGAGTTTGGCAAGAGGAAGGTCTAAGGTGCATGATTGCTCCTATATTGGGGTTGTACCCTAGTTAGTTGATAAGCATCCCATACTCATGAGGGGTAGGGAGAGTTTTGAGGGTTAAAAGGGCATATTCCCCCCAAAAAAGATATTGGAAGGTTGATTCTAATGGGTCCATCATAGGTATTTGATCCAATGGGATAAATGTGCTCATGGATGCTTCGTTAGAGGAGGAAGAAATGGTTTCCTCTTTTAAAGTGGGAAGCTCTTTTGGTTTGGATGAAGGTTTGATTGAGGGAGGCAAGAAGACATCATTGGGTTTATAGGTCATGTTACATGTGGTGAAGGGACTTGGGTCAACTTGTATA
The DNA here is from genome assembly GCA_037957365.1 of Torreya grandis. Taxonomy (NCBI): domain Eukaryota; kingdom Viridiplantae; phylum Streptophyta; class Pinopsida; order Cupressales; family Taxaceae; genus Torreya; species Torreya grandis. The sequence continues at coordinate 535,838 of JARHVA010007963.1, read as the reverse complement.
GTCACAACCTAGCCTTTGTGTTCAAATTTGATACAATGATGAAGGGTGGATGGAACACAAGCCATAGAGAAAATGTAAGGGTGTCTGAGTAAGAAATTATACTAAAATTCTCCCTCAACTACATAAAAAAGTTCTAGGAGCGTATGAGGTCCTAAACAGATGTGAAGGATAATAGTTCCTAGGGTAATGGCCATGGCATCATTAAAAAATCTAAGCATGACTAAGGTTTTAAACATGATTTTGGATGGTAGTTTAAGTTGGCTATAGGAATGGGATGAGATGATGTTAATTTTAGCTCCCCCATCAATAATAACTCTTTTAACTCAAGTATGGTTGATGTAGGTTCTGATAAAAGAGAGGGATTGAGATCCTCAAGGTGGATAAAAGGTATGCCTAAGTCTTTAAAGGTAACAAGAGTGGAGAGATGAAGGGCACAAATGAAGGCCTCTATAGGCTAAGAATCCCATGGATGGACCTTGATGGATTGTAAATCTTCTATTAGTGCTTGGCGATGATAAGGCGAGGTAGAAATGAGTTCATACAAACTCATTTTAGTAGGTGTTTGGTGAATTTGCTTAAGAACCACCCTTTTGATTAATTTAGAGGGGTTATTTGGTTACATTAGGCTTAAGTGATGGTGAGGATTTGTGAATTTGACTAGGTTGAGAGGTAGAAGATGGATAGGTCCATGGGATGGATACCTTAGCCTTCCCCTTGCTCTTTTTTTATGCTTGTGTGATAAAATTAATAATATGGATGAGAGGAAGGGTAGATGATGGGATTGGTTACATGTCACTTCGAGGTGAGACTAGGGGATAGGGTAATAGTTGGTCATTGGTTTGTTACAAATGTGACAAAGGTTTGGTAAGAGGTTTATTTAATAAAAGATCATCTTCTTGATAAACCTATTGTATAATGGTTTGGAGAGCTCTACAGTTCTTTATGTCATGTTTGGGTGTCTGATGGTATGAACATATTAATTTGTCATTGAACTAGAATGGTTTGGGTTGGGAAGGGATGAAAGACCTGATTGGTGTAAGGTTGAAGGAAGGGGTTTGCAATAATCTTTGTAAGATGGTTTAATATGACTTAGTTAATGGTACCTTAGGTAACAAATTTTTACTACTAGGAATGAGAGATTTTATAGGTAATGGATGGGTTTTTGTAGAGGGTTTTAGTTGAGGTTGCCTGATTGAGGTTGCTTTTGGGGTTGATGTGGTAGGGGTAGGAGTCATAGATGATGAGGGCCTAGTTATGTGTGAAAGGGTAGAGGTGATTATTGTATCTAAGAAGGTCAATTTGGTATAAGTTTTCATGGGTGTAGGTAATTAAAAGGGGGTAGGATTTCTAGATAAAAATTAGGTGATTGGGATTGTAGAAAGATGTGATCCCAAGATAGAAGGTAATTGGGAAGGAGGTTGTCTAGGTCTACTCTAAGTTTGAGTTATGGGTAGTATTTTGTTTAGGCTTACTTTAATTGGTGATTTATTGGATGGAATAAATGATGATAAGTCTAATTTTAAAGGAGGGTGACTGATGCTTTGTATAGGGAGGATTCCTAGAGTTTTGGTAGTTTTTCTTAGAGAGGTGTGTGATGGTTTGGGTGGAGGTGAATTAAATGACTCTTTCATGGCTTCAAAAAAGGAGGTATGTGATGAAGTGGTAGGTAAGGTTGAATATTCATTTTGATATGAGAAATTAAGATGATTCTAAAAGGTTTCCTTATCCATGTTGGGTTGGGAGGGAAATTCCAACTTGTGAACCAATCTATAAAAATGTTTGTGTACTAGTTTTGCTTCATCAGGAACGGATGCAAGAGATAGACTTATAGATTGTGGATGTTGGTTGGTAGGTTGATTGACTTCCTAAAGTGTGGGAAGTAATGTTGATATAAATGGCTCATCCATGGGAGGTATTGGTAGGGATGTTTTTCCTTTAGGAATAATATCCATAGGAGTAGTGTTTTGTTGGGTAGGCAATGATGAATTGGGAATACTTACTTTTCTAGATGTGCTCATTGGGGTGGAATGTGGAGATTCCAAAAAATTTATAAGTATGGCTAAGGAAAAATAAACCTCCTTAGGTTGAATCTCTAAAGGAGGGGATGGTGACTCTTTTACCTTTGTAAGTGGGGTGGGAAAAGAGTGGGTAGATGGGGTAGTTGGATCATTATGGGTAGGTGTATCATGAACCATGTTAATCATCTGGGCATCATGAGAGAGCTCAACTTGGTTACTCTCTTCTTATGTAGGTTCATGGTTTGGAAATGGTTTCCTAAAGATATCTAAGGCTTGATTTTGAGGTGCATTAGGGTTGTCCAAAATGACTTCCCCTTTGTCAATGGGGGATTGAACAATACCCTTGAAAGTGTTTCACCTACTAATGTTGTGTTTGATTACATGATGGAAAGCACAAAGGTCATTCTCATTGTACCAGCTTAGTGTAGGACAAGAAGAATCAATTTGTTGTAGAGGCTTGATAGGAGGAATTTATATGAGATTAGCTTTTATTAGCTTCTCTAAAATTGAGGCATAAGATTCCCCAAGTGGAGTAAACTACTTCCGTTTGGCATGATTTGGGTTACACATGTTTTTATTATGAGGATTTGGCTAATTTTGTTGGTTGATATTAGGTGGAGGAGTAGTCTTGAGAATGAACATGTTTGTAGTTATTTTACTCTTTGTTTTGGCATTTGCTTGGCTGCCTAGCTTGGAAGAAGAAGCCTTATTGGGTTTGAAAGTAGAGTTATTATTATATAACTTTACTTAACCTTGTATATATCCCTATTCTCCAATTTACATGCCATAGTGAAAGCTTTGTCAAAAAATTTGAATCTTTAGATGTGCAATGTGGAAGAAATGTGCTTAGCACAATCATAGGAAAAGAGTTTGATTAGTTAAATTTGAGGCAAGGGAAATGATAATTGGTTGACCAAGTTTATCCAACAAATGAAGAAGTTAGTTATAGACTCATCTTTAAATTGGTGAATGGAATAAAGGTTAGTGATAGATAATTTCTTGGATATATGGATGAAAAAGTGATTCAAGAATGTCTAAGCTAGTTGGTTGAAGGAGAAAATAAAATTCTTGGTGATGGCACTATACCAATCCAATGCTAGAATAGAAAGATACATGGGGAATTTTGTCAAGAGAAGGGAATAATCATAGACAATCATGTAAAAAGAATGCCTAAATTCTCATAAATGTTTTTGGGGGTCTTCTTTACTATTAAATTTGGTGAATTTTAAAATCTCCCACTAGATTGGATATGATCGAATAGGGACCAAAGGGTTAATGGGTTCATTACAAAATTGATCATAAGATAAGATGTTATAAACTTCTGAGAGGGATGACTCAAGATTGGTCATTTTATCCATGATCATATTCATTAGGTTTACTTGAGTAGGTACCCCTAAGGGTTATAAGATGGATATTGAGGTTGGGTAATATGTTGATAATTTATAAAAGGTTGGGAAATATGTTGATAATTGACAAGAGGTTGGGAGATAGCTGCATAATGATAAGAGGTTATGGGAGGTTGGGTAGATGGTGTGTAGGAGTAGGTAGATGTCGGTGGTTGGGTAATACATATATAATCTTGAGGGTTTGGGGTATAACTAGGGTTAGATGTTGTAGGGAATTACTGAGGTGATAAAGTAGGTTGAGCCTTCGTCAGATTGGTAACTAAGGGGGTGATAATGACTTTTAGACTAATAAACAAAACAGTAGTAGGTAGCGATATTGATAAGTTTTGAAGTGGTGAAGTGATCAATGGATTGGGGTTAATAGGTAGGGTAGAATGGGTTAAATGTTAAGAGGTTGCAAAAGTAGATGGATCATTGGTAGGGGTAGATGGAGTAAGGGTAGCGATTGGCTAAGTTGGCTAATTTTCTAATATAGTATCAAAGGGATTGGTAGATGAAGATGGTTGGTTAAAAAAATGTCGATTTGTGATTAAGACCATAGAAGGATCTAGCATAAGGTGTAGTGGCATGCCATAAGGTAGATTGGTAGGTGAAACTAGGTCAAGGGTCTAGTGATGTAAAGTAATAAGGTAATGTTAAAGGGATACTAGGTTATTATCCAAGAATGTAGTAAAGTTGGGGTCTCCTCGAGGGACATCCTGGGGTATGCTTTTTAATGGTGAGAAAATCTTTCAGCATCTAAAATATGCTCCATAGAGGAAGAGGTAAAAGAAATTAGATAATCTATGGATGGGTCTTGGCAGATAACTCCTTATGTTTTTGTCGAGTGTAAACAATGAAAGATACAAATTAAAATGAGAATTCTCACAACTCAAATAGATAAAAAGTAATAAAAGGAGGAAAGAAAAACAACACACACCAAGATAGTTATAGTCCTATGGTTGATTAATTATCTTGCTTTTAGGTTTATGCCTTGAATTTGAAGAATATGTGATGCAAATTGGTTTTTTAGAGTATGTATCAAATAGAAAAATCTAGGGATAGTTTCAGGTTAGTTTTAGTGCTCAAAATAAAATTGTACTAAATTGGGTATGTGGCCTAGTGCTTGGGGCTTACTCCCATCACTTCATGATCTTGAAGCCAAGTTGGGTCACTTAGCCAATAGATACCATTTATTCAAGGCTTATACTTAGCCAGAGAACTAAATAGGTCCTCCTCTTATTGGTGAAACCCAAGTAGGATCACTAGGTGGGGCAAGGGAATCCACTGGGTGATGAAATCCCAGTCGTGCCTGGTCTTAGATAAGTTATGGTGTCTAATTATATTATGTTTTTTAGTTGTGTAACATAAGTGAGATATGATTAATCCTAATGCCATTAATTAAGCTAAGTGAGTTAAAAGAATCAGACAATCAATGGATGTAGTATGTTTTAGACCCAAATGGAATTTTGATTTCTATTATGAGCATAGATAGAGAAAGAATCATACAGATGTAGATAAAAATAAAACCCAAGTAGAGATGAGGGTCCCATCGGGTATTCCATAATGTTTCACTCAAATTTTTCTATTATTCAAAAGAGGGTAGTAAAATTAGAAATACGGGTTGTGGTAGGAGTACCTGATAAAAAGTGTTCACATTAAATCAAAATATTGTGAAGAGATCCTCTTTAGTTTGGGAGGAAGACTTCTAAATAATAAAACACTAAAGTAAATTTGTTTGTTAGACAAGTAGCTAGGTGGATTGCCTAGCATTACCTAGATCCTTGAAGTAAGAGCTCCTTAGGGGATGTCAATCCACCATTTTGAAATAATTAAGTTTATGAAATAGAAAGGAAGTGCTTGCATCAATCATCAAAAGGTACTAAAATTTATAATACGAATTGATTACTTATAAAAGAGACTAGAAATGATCTAATTAGTGATAAACTAATTAGCCGATCAAGGTGTGATTTAGGGAATCTAGGAAGGGTTTGTGGGTTGTCAAAAACACAAAAAAGTGATTTAGGTCAAACAAGAAGGGTGAATTAAGATTTCTATATTTTTATACCATAGGTTACCATCAACAATTGGGTTGACTATCGGTGGTTAGGCCTGACCTTTGACAGTTAGGTTGACCATCGATGGTTGATTGTGTCTAATTTTAGACTTCATCAAGAGCTAATCCATGAGATTCTAGGATGAATATTGGGAGTTGGACAAGGTCGAAATTGGTTGTGAAAAGTAAATAACATATGTAAATGGTAATAAATAAATATTTGTCTTACTTGAAATGGATTAGGTGAGTGATAGGAATCATTGATTTATAGGTGGAATCTGGTTTGATTCAAATAAAGTAATGGTATTTGGAGACTTGATTTAAAAGTGATGATAATTTTCCTCTCAAAAGGGGGATATTGATGCTTGATAACATTTATTAACATACAAAATGGAACTTTGAGTACCTAAGCTCTTGATAATGATTGTGGATCCTTTTTATCTTATAGCTCTCTTCTTCTTATAGGCAAGGTAGGAGGTTAAACTAGGGGTTTTAATTAGGACTTATAATTATAATTAATCCATGAAATCCCTCACAACAAGATTGGGATGAATTATTTTTAGAAAGGGTTAGTGGTTGATTTCATGTATTTTGTATGTTTAGGTCCAGGTGGTGTACCTTGACCATCGATGGTTAGGCTGACCATCGACAATTATCTTGACCATTGATAGTTGAGGCTAACTATCTAAGTATCTCAAAAAGGGCTTGTTTAGGTTTGTTTAGGCATTTTTTATTAAAAGTGGGTTTAGATAAGGGAAGAGGATTTAGAGGGTAAGCTAGGGGTCATGGTACTTAGGAATGCATGTGTAAAATTCTAGTGTCTACAGGTAGACCTTCAAAATTTGATAATCAAAATGTCAAATCCTACCAAAGGTAGCTAAACTAGAATTATGGAGCTCAAGCATTAAAAATAAGAATTTAAAATTCAATGATCAAACTAACCCTAATATATAACCAATGGCTCAAAAGTTCAAAACTAATAAGTTGGAAAATCAAACACATCATCATGAATCAAAACCATCAACCAAGAGGGGACAAGTTTGAAATTTAGGTCAAGCACATCAATCTAGAAAACCAAAACCAACTTGAAACTAATGACACCAAGATGAGGATGAATTCCACTTGGCAAACACAAAAGTTGATCTAGGAAAAAGACATTAAAAATTAAAATCAACATGATCTAAACATAAAAATATTTGCTAAATTGGGATGTTTTTTAAGGTTACATTATTTTATTAGTATTTTTATTCATAGGAAACCACTTGACCACCCACACACTTGTCTCTTGTATTCAAAGAGACTTGTTCTTGCTTTGATAACCACTCATGAAAAACATGTTTCATACGAGATTTAGGGTTTCACTAGTTGTATAGGATGCTTACGATCCTCTTAACACTCATTCAAGTATCCTCAAGTCCCTTATTTCATCCCCTTAATTTTTTATTACAACTCTTGCAATATACACCACTTCTTGCCTTTTGGTAGACAATCCTTGTAGCCTTTTTTAGGAAATTTATCTTTGTATGGATAGGTACATATATATATATATATATATATATATATATATTAAGAAACTAATGGGAATTTTTAAGACCCTCTATTTATTTATATTCCTCTATGAAGTTTATGAACCAAACTCTACTTGGAAGTCACCTTTTCAGTACTTTGTATAGGCCTAATTAGGTCTCTCTTGCCCCTAGACATACACATGGTCCATATTCATACATGTACATAATATATAGGTAAAAATCCTTAAAAATTATCTTAAAATAATTTATTTCTATCAAACTACAAAATTTGGTGAATTTTCATCAATTGAAACACTAGTAAACAAAGTTTTTACCTCAAAACCCTAGTTCAGGCTTATAACTATTTGCATTCACCTAAGAGAAATAAATTTGAAGTTTTAGTTTCAAAAATGGGTTTCAAATTAATTTTATAGTTTATAAATATTTTTATCAGCCGCTCACACCTATTTTAATCATTGGATGTTCCTCTTAACACATTTGCTACACCTTTTCACCAAGGTCTGTATATTGACAATGTGCATGGTGTTACAATCATAGAATATGTGTTAGTTATTCCATACTTAAACATTGAATACAATAAGGAATATGTAATGAAATCCAAAAACATTAGTAAAAATACCATCATTATTATAGGTATTCAAATCCACATTTATTTTAGACTTTATCAACATACAGTACTCTCTTAGGCATCTTTTGAACAGTATGCAGGAAATAAAGTTTGTATCGATTCCTCAAAAGTGAAAACTTATATTTTATTATTATTTAAAAATTTTATCCTAAAATATAATTACATTCAAATATATATATCAAACATCATTTCACAACCTTCATACAATCTTCCATACTAGTGATGCATACTTAAACACTTATCTTTAATGCAGAACACATGAAACAAGGTATGCAGATGAACCTTCTTAAATAAATTTGAAACAAATTAATCAAATGATTATATTATGATTAAAAAAACTATCATAATTACCACACACATTATCAAGTTTTATTTATTGAGTCTTTCTTTAATAATCACTCAAAACATAGTCATTTTCCTATGCACATGTGTAGGAAAACATGGATTACAATCAACTTTTTTGAAAATATGAGGCATTATATTCACTATTTTCTTGGATTTTGGACCTATTTACTGTTAATTAATCTATAATAAATGTATCCAAGACAAAACATACAAATTTTATATCACCTATAACTACTCTAACCAACTTTGGACCTTCCAACGGTCACTAACAAGCAAGTTTGCACATTGAAACAAATACCAAGGTTGATGTCTATATAAGTATGATTTAAAGCCAATTTTAGACACATTTTATCTTCAAGCAATCACACCAACCATTTGAAACTTTTAGTACTACTTAAAATTACTCCTATAACACCCAAACTAGACAAAATCATTCAAACATTCAAATTATGAAAATTGGTGAGAAAATGACAATTTTGAATTCTAGCCTCTCTAAACTCACATAAAAAATTATAAATGTTTATAAAGTGTAAAATAATAATCTTAAAACCCATTTAAACACCCTAATAATGTTAATTTACCACAAAAAACCCAATCACACAACAATTATTCAAACAAACATCAATATAAAACATCCTTAAAAGGATGCTCCTGCATCATACTATTGAGTTGCAAAAAAAAATTCCATGAAAGTTTAGTTAGATTGTATTAGATTTATCCTCAACATATCTATATCTTTTTCACTCCAACTTTTCAATGTTACATCCTCCTGGTTCCCAAGGCCTATGAGTGACACATAGACCTCCTTATTCTTTGTCTATGACTACATTGGCTCTGTCTTTGAGGTTGATTTTCTGAATATTGATCTCCAATATGATCATCTTCAATTTATTATTATATTTAAAAAAAATACACATGTAACACACAAGTTAATCATAACCAACTTCTTCTTTTCTTCTATGAATCCACACTCTTGCACTTTCATGGTTATCCTTCTTATACCTAGATCTATTATTTGTTGGAATCCTTGTTGTTCCATCTTCTTGCCTATAATACTATCAACCTATAAAACTTCATTATTATTCTCTTGTTATTTTTCACTCTCAGTCTGATCAATTACTTCACTTCCCATAGCAAACTCTCTCAACACACTAGATTTCTTATCAGAGTCTTCTAGATACTCCATGCTCTTGATTAAGGACAATTGATGGTATAAGTCTACAAACATCATTTCCAACTATTAATTTGAAAATAATTGATCATGTTGTATTTATTGTAACAAATATTTATTGCCTAATTTTAATACCTTAAAATGTTTTTCTACTATTGCATCCTTTTCTCTCATTGCATTGGCAACTTGTACTACATTGTCTTCACCTTGGCACTTGTTTTCAACTGTCATACTCATATCCTCAATTCTGAAAATAATTCATTTTGTCAATTATTCCTTCTCTCCAAACATCATCTAACTACTTTGTACCTCCTTCCATGTTTGACAATCCTTCAATGTGGTTATTATGTGCTTAATGTTATCCTTCTCAATGGTGTAAGTATTGGCTCTACCATCTTGCATAGATCTCCTATCATACTTCCATGGTCTACCTAGAATGATATAACACACATCAATGGGAATCACATCATAAAAAATTATGTCCTTATAACTACCAATCTGTAAGTCTACATAACATTGTTCATTCACTAGGACTTGATGACTATTTTTAATCCAAGATAATTTTTAAGGACTTAGATCCTCTTTGATTTATAGTTCTAACTTATCTACCATCAAGGAAGAAACAATATTACCCTTAATATCATTATCAACTATTACCTTACAACATTTACCTTTACTCTTGCCTATGGTCTTGAATAAAGTCTTCCTTTGTGATGGTTCTCTCTCCTCATGGATTGTCTTCAAAAGAACTCTCCTTATCATAAACTCTCCTTGATTTTAGGTTATTACACATAATTTTGAAATGAATCTATACTCTCCTCTTCTTGATGAACCACTTGATATCTTCTTTCACTCCAAGAGATTCCCATTTAAATGTATTCTACACACTCATATGATACATGTACTAAAAATTTGTTGCAATTGAACCACTTTCCAATAAACTAATTGTTGCCTCTTCCTCTACCATATGATCTTCCACCTCTATATCCATAACCACCTTTGATAGATTAACTTGAACTCTTAGAGCTACTACCAACTTGCTTTCTTTGAGTTTACCATTGATTTATATTACCTAACTATCCTCTTCTTTCTTATTAAACTAAACCTCTATAGATTCTACCACCTCTACCTCTATTTTGTTGACTTTGCCTTCTAAAAAAAATTCCTTTGCCTTAAATTTAACTTGATAGGCCTCCTCTATTTTTATTAGTGACAAAATATTGATCTCATCTTAAATGATAAACTTTAGGCCATTTATGTATCTAGAAACCTTATATGCATCCTCCTTTATGTATCTTACACGAATAATTAGATTGCAAAATTCCTCTATGTACTCTTTCACCATCATGCCCATTTGTCTCAAATTTTATAGCTTCCTAAATAAGTGGGTCTGATAGTGTTTAGGCATGAATTTGCCTTTCATCTTGGCCACCATTCTATCCCATGACCTTATCTTCTCTTTTCCCCTTCTTATTTCTTCATGTATTCCATTCCACCATAAGGATGCATTACCCTTACAACTTGTCACTAAAAAATTCCCATTTGTTTTCTCATTCACATCTTCATAATCAAATTAATTATCCATGGCTGTGATCTAATGAACCAACTCTTCAATGTTGAGATTGCCCTCATACATTGGCACCTCCATCTTGGGTTTTAATGTCACTCTAAGGATTCATATTATAAAACTTTCTTCCACTCTACATTTATACCTTTATTATGTTTCTTTTTCTTTAGTACCATCATCCTCTCCTTCAATCACATCACCTCTATTCATCTCTCTTCTCTGAGCCAACTCTATGGTTTAAAACCTTGCCTGGAAGTTCCTTACTTCAACTACCAATTCATCAACTACCTACAACCTTTTTTAGATTCTTTTAATACTCATCCTATGGATAAGATATTATATTAATATCCTCCCAATAGATCCTAATTTATGATACCAAATGATTTATAGGAAACCAATTGACTACTCACAGACTTATCTCTTGTCTTTAAAACAACTTATTCTTGATTGATAAACACTCATGACAAACATGTTTCATACAAGATTTAGGATTTTATTGGTTGTATAGGATTATTATAATCTTCTTAACATTATTTCAAGTCTTGTTGAGTCCGTTATTTCATCCATTTAGTTGATTATTATAACTCTTGTAATATACACCACTTCTTCCCTTTTGTTAGACAGTCTTTGTAGCCTTCTTTAGGCAATTTACCCTTGTATGAATAGGTACATCCATATATTAAGAAAATCATGGGATTTTATGACACCATATATTGATTTAAATTACTATATGAAGTTTCTTAACCAAACTCTACTTAGAAGTAACCTTTTTAGTCCTTTTTAGTACTCTATATAGGCATAATTAGGCCTCTCTTATCCCTATACATATAGTGGTCCTTATTCATACATGTCCATAATAAATAGGTAAAAAACCTTGAAAATATATTTAAATAAATTTAGTTATATCAAACTATAAAATTTGGTGAATTTTCATATATTGAAACACTAGTAAATGGAGTTTTTACCTCTAAACCCTCATTTAGGGTTATAACTATCTATAGTTACCTGAGAGTAATGAATTTGAAGTTTTAATTTTAAAAATATGTTTAAAAGTAATGTGAAGGTTTATATATTGTTTGTGTGCATAGTGTTACAATCATAGAGTATGTGCTAGTTATTCCATACTTAAACATTGAAATGTCTTAAGTAATATGTAATGGAATACAAAAAAAATAAAAAAAAATACTTACAATTCTTATTGATAGTCAAATCCATGTTTCTTTTAAACTTTTTCACATATAATGATCTCTCAGGCATCTTTTGAACATTATGCAAGAAATAAAGTTTGTATCCATTCCTAAAAAGTGAGAAAATATAATTTACTATTCTTGAAACCTATTATCCTATAGGATAATTTAATTAAAATTTATATAAACCATCATTTCATAACATTTGTATATCCTTCCATACTATTGGTGCATATTTAGACACTTATCTTCAATGTAGAACACAAAAAATAGGGTATACAGATGAACCTTCTTAAAGAACTTTGAAACCGATTAATAAAATGCTTGGATTGACATCATAAAAAAATAATAAAACTTACCAAACACATTAATAACATTATCAATTTTTATTTATTGAGTCTTTCTTCCATAATCACTCAAAACACAATCATTCTCCCATGCATATATGCAGGAAAACAAGGACTACAATCAATTTTTTTGAAAATATGAGGCATTACATTAACTATTTAATTTGATGTTGGACCTATTTATTTCAAATTAATCCTCAATAAATATCTCCAATCCAAAAATTACAAATTTTATATCACTTATAACTACTCTAACTGACTTTGGACCTTCAAACAATCACTAACAAGCAAGTTTACACATTAAAGCAAATACCAAGGTTGACGTCCATAAAAGTATATATTAAGTCCCATGTTAGACACATGGTGTCTTTAAGGAATAACATAAACCCTTTGACACTTTGAGGACTACTGAAAATTACTCCTACAACACCCAAACTAGACAAAATCATTCAAAAATTCAAATTATGAAAATTGGCAAAAAATGCCAATTTTGAATTCTAGCCTCTCTAAATTCCCCTAGACACCATAATCATGATAATTGATAATTGACACCATAATCATGATAATTGACCACAAAATAGCTGATCACAACAAAATTGTTCAAACAAACACCAAAATGACTCATCCTTAGAAGGATGCTCTTGCATCATATATTTTTATAAGAAAATTTGATCAGGAATGTGTCATGGTTACATGATTGAAATAATAAATACTTTACCTTAAAATCTTTGTGAAGGTTATAAGTAAGGGTAAGCTTGTATCTCATTATTAAGATTCGTATACATAGGTTATTTTAGAATGTATTTTATAATCATCATGTTCTTAAAAATATAATATGGATCATAATTAATGTATTCATAAATAAAACATGGGTTATGTTTAGATGTACCTCATAAGTGTCACATCAAAGTGTAACTTTCCTTAATGCAGATTCTTATTAGGACTAACCAAATTACCATTACAATACAATATAGATTGTCTTGTTACAACTACTTGGAGTGTAATTTGTAGTTTTCTAGAATTATTAATCATAATTGAAAATAGTATTGATTAATATAATAATATATATTTTATATATAAATTTAATATATATTTATGATATAAACATAATAATATTAAGCATAATTTTATATAATATACTATATATAATATTAATATAATAGTATTGAATATAATTATATATATAATACACTATATAATATTATATTTTATTAAATATATTCTTTTTTTGCTCAATGCTAGCTTTTAACTGGAGCTATAACTAGTTTTGGGGCACAAACTAGGGACCTAGTCCCTGATAGAAATATAAAACCATTATAAACATCTAACACTTTAATCACATTGAAACCATCGAGTAAACAACCATATTCAGTCTATAAACACCCTCTAAAATTTGAAATTGGGTGCAGCTAGGCATAACCAAACCATTGTTAGGGAATAGTTAGCCTTCATATTAATTTATATATCATAATGTGAATAATTATGAGAGTAATAATTCACTATTATGTATAGTTAATTTGTTAGATATATTTGGTCAGTAATTAGTTAACATAAAATTGTTACAATAATATTACGATTATAAATTAGTTATTATTTAACATATAGTCAATTGTATATTGTTACTCATATAGGATTAAGGAGATATTTGGGTGAGATATTGGTGGAGATATGATCTATCCAACTATAGGAAATCATTTTCATATATAACTATGTAATGTTTCATATGAGTTTAATAGAGAAGAAATAATATTATAATGTGTTTTTAATTATTCTAGTGTTTGTCTCCATTATTTTCTTTTTTAATCATTCTCAAATTTGAACCAAATTCATTATCTGGTATTAGATCAGGTCATGATGAATGAGCAAGAATGGAATTTGCATGTGGTCTTCACTACAACATTACTCAATACACTATTTAGATCCAAGCGATAATGAATGACAAGTACAGAGTCCAGGGAAAGCCTACTCTAATACCACTGATGAATGAGTATGAATGACATTTTCACATTATCTTTGTTGCATAGACATCAAGTCATTATGCTATAAAATATAGGTAAATAGAAAGTATATAGTCTCAAAAAAATCTTGCTCTAATACCAAATGTGGGTTTTTTTTGCTCTAATACCAAATGTGGGTTTTACCCCATATCTAAAAAGAGCTTAAGCTCAAATTGGGAGAGCAAAGATCAAATTGGTCAAATTGACATATATTAACTAACCTTAAATACTACATAAATAGGCTTTAGTTATCCTTACTACAACACATAATGCAAATGTGGGACTAAAAGCCTAACTAACTAAAAATCCATACCCATGTAAGTACCAACTCACTTATCTTTCTAACAGGTCATTCAAAGTTTGTGAAAAATGGTAGCATAAAAATCATTAGGGGGTAGACCCATGTTTTTGTGTTGTTCTAATTAATGAAGAATATACATTGCATTTGGTTTTAGATTTGATATAAATGGGTGAATAATGTTTTCAACTCTACTATTCATTCTAGTGAATTGGAAGTGTGTGATGCCTCTTATGGCCTATCAGTTTCATTACTAAGAATGTGGATTCAAGTCATGAATTTAACTTATTTCATCTGATCCTTCACCATGCTATCATATTTCTCCTCTTTGTTCAACTCATTTCCCACAATTTTTAACATTGTTCTTTTAAATCTTAGATCTAGTTCATAGAATATTGATCTTACACACTTGGATCTTTTTATAATAGATGAATTAAGGTTTTTTTAAGGTAGTGGCATGCATTTAATGGTAAATATCTAATTTGAAAAGTATACAGTTCTATCTATGCTCAGTTCTTCAATCCATGATACATACTATGTAATGCTTAGTTGTAACATTGTTATTTCATACTACAAATATATTATTAGAGATATCAATTTTATTTCTGCCCACAACAAATTTCTTCCCTGCTCAATCATATTCATGAATGGATCAACCACATCATTTTTATACTACACTGTGGTGATCTCTTGATGTGTTTGGTGCTTATTTAGAGAATGTTGGAAATAACAAATCCATATAGTAATAGGAATAGTGTATCTAGTTTATTCTTCAGACCATCAAAATAGTCTTGAGCATTAATCATTCTAAAGATTGACTATATCACAAGTGAAATATTTATTTCTCCATTCCTAAGCCCACATCACCATGTTAATCTATCCATCTCCATAGACCCATCTTCTATACAAGTCTGATCAAGTTAAATGCCACTCAACTACCCACTGACTTTCATACTTGGCATATGTATCTTGGCTTATCACCTTGGCATATTAGATCAACTTTGGTATCCTTCACTATCCACTTGGGCTCATCCATTCTTTGACTTCATTATTATAATCATACTCATCACATGTCATATTTTAAGTTTTGTTTTAAGTATTATCATTAGAATCTCTCATGAAATGTAAGTCAAAAAGAGTTTCTTAAGTTTTTAATTTTGTAAAATGGTCATTACATCCTAGTGGCATTATATTTGAAGAAATTATTTTTAAAAGTTTTAGGTTTTAAGATTCTAGTCTTTATTCTCAATTTTTTTCTTTATTTTATAAAGAGTGTATAGTATTTAATGTCAAAAGTATAGGTTGAATTATACTAGCTAGTCCAAGATCTTAATAATTGAGTCATTTGGTTGCTATAGTGAGTCATTATAATGTTAATTTTTATATTTATTAGGTGAGTCTCCTAGTGTTTTAGTCATTATATTTTGCAAAAGTTATGTCTTTTAGAGTTAAAATTCATTTTTACATTAAAATACATTGAGTTAGTTTTTTGGTTGTCTATGTCAAAAATTCAAAAGTGTTAGTTTAAGTCTATTCATTTTGTTAATATTATCAAAATGTCAAAAAAAATTCAAAAGTATAAGGATGCATTATCTCTTGTATGCGATGTCCAAACTATGGGGGGGATTTCTCCTCAAAAAGTTGCATCTGAGCTTCAATAACACTTCATTAGATGAGTAAGCAATGACCTATTAGAGGTTAGAGGATACTGGAGGATGGAGGATTTCTATGCCTCTCAATAGCCACTAATGAAGGGTTGACTCTTTCTATAGTGGTTCATATGGATTCTTTTTTCAGCATTTGTTTGTGTGTGTGATGACTAAGAGGTGTATTTCCTATTTTCCCACATAGTGTACTACATTAAAAAAGGTTTTTAGGAGATATATGAATGTGGAAACAATTAGGAGAATAGATAAAAATAAAAATACTTCAACTACCTTATTTATGGAGATTATCAAATAGTGACACATCTATTTTATTCGCATAGAGTAAATGTGGGATGCATTCTTCACATAGTAGTGGTCATGTGAAACAAGATTCGAATAGTAGTATGCAAACATAAGAGTATGCATTAGAATACAATTCTATTTGTGCCATGTCTTGAAGAAATAGGAAAGAAATTTGAATAGATGGTTCTTATTGGTATTGATCTAGATAACAATTTAGATGACAATTCAAGTGATGGTTATACCCCAATTGATGATAGAACTTATGGGAGCCATAACTTTTGCACCATAGCTCTAATTAACTCCCTGTTTGAAATATTAGAAAGCTAAGAATGAGGATAACATGGTGATATGGCACCAAGATTTTATTAATGGGTTTTGACCCTATAAAACCCAATAAAAGTGCCTCAAATTTCAATTTTAGTAGTGCAGTCTAAAAATAGTAAGTTTCTAAAAATAGTAATTCCTCAAATTTTGTATTGTTGTAAATCATGGAATTAGAACCACTTAATCTCCCTTGAGATTGGTGACCTTCCACATCTCCTCATACCTTCAAAATGTGTATAAATGAAAATTTAACCTGAAATGGAAATTAAACATCTCTTCCCAGAGATAAGCATATTTTTGGATTTGCAATCTTGAGTAATAAAACATCTTTTCTTAGAGAAATCATTATTACTATATTATTTTTATGTTCTTAAAATATATTTAAATTAAAACTTCTAATTTTTGGATTAGTGGTATTAGATCAGTTTGTCTTGAGAGTGTATGATCCTGAGGATGAGGTCAAGCTACAAGAAGCTTGGGTGGAAAACAATAGAGCTTCCAAACTATCCACCTATTCACTCCAAATGACCTCAAATGGTAGATGGCACCAAGACATTTGATCCATTCAAGGAAATGGTGAATGAATCCCTATAATAGCAACAAATTCAAATGTTGTAATAATTTTCCCAAATTCTCCAACAAATCTTGATGAGAAATTATGGGTCCTCATTTGCACTTCCTAGCTCCTCATCCATGGAACATTCTTTCAGTGCCCCAACACCCTTAAAAGTTTAGGTGAATTTTGATATTCCTACATTTGAAGGAAAAATCAATGTTGATGCAGTATAAAATTGGTTAGATCAATTATCTTCCTACTTTTCTATAAATAAATTCATCGATGGAGAAAATATCATTTTTGCTCTTTTGAAAGCATCATTGCCCATGAAAAATTGGTGGGAAGTGTACACAAAGAGGTTTAGTATAGATGACATTGGCCTTGAGGTGGAACCTACCTAGGATGATTTCATGGAAGTGGTAAAAGAAGAATACTATCCCATTAGAGCATATGATGATCTGTACATACAGTGGTAACAACTTCACCAAGGTAAGGACCAATCTGTTCAAGATTACATTGACATTTTTCATTCTCTATCTACAAGATTAGATATCCAAGAAAGTGAGAAACATAAGACTCTCAAATATTATTTTGGACTATAATGGTACATTTGGGGGGAAATGGAACTCTTCAATTTATAAACCCTCAATGAGGCATACAAGTTTGTAGTGAAGATTGAAAAGAAGCATGGAAGAAAGAATATGAAGAGTCAGCCTTCAAAATGTAAAAGTGATAAGGAAGGTAAAACATGAGGCCAAAATTAGAATAAAAAAGAGTTTAAAGATAATAAACCCTAGAAGGGGAAGACTGGGAAAGGGTATGATTACCACAAAACTAGAACACACTCCAAACACACACCAAATAAGAATGTCAAGCCATCAAGTCATTACTTTTTAAGTCACAATACTTGACATCTACTACTCTACCTCATACACACCCTATATTTAAAGAGGATGAAGAATATTTTATATATCTAATCTTGATAACATCATTGATTCATCATAGACCCATGAAGGCCAAATGACAAGGAAAGGTTGTTTCACTCTAAATTATGGGTAAAAGGTAAGCCTCTACATTTCATGCTTGATAGTGAGAGTCAAAATAATTTAATCTCTGCTAAAATTGTGAAAAGTATAAATATATCCATGAAGCCTCACCCAAAGCCATACAGTATTGGATGGTTGAGCATAAGGAGAGACCTCTGTGTCACCCATTAGTGTCTTTTTTCATATGCAATATAACCTTTCCAAGATGAAGTCTTGTGTGATGTGGTCAATATAGATATTTTTGAGGTACTCCTTGGTCAGACATTCATATATGATCGACATGGCATCTATGAATCATAAAAATAAATAATCACCCTCACTCTTGGAACATGATGCTACATGATACTAGAGGTACCACCTCCCACATCTATCTCCCTGATTGGTGCCAAGAAATGTAAGAGATTGGTGGAAAAAACAAAGCAATTTGTTCTCATGGTGGTCAAACCATAGAAATTCAAGAAGGTCAATGTTGTAGTCCTAACTACATAATCAACATAATAATAGAATAAAATGGGACAAATCATGGGAGACTATGATGACTTATTCAAGTCACCCACGGGAGCTCCACTTCACTGCCAAGTAAAACATTATATCAATTTGATCCTAAGATCACCTTTGCCTAACAATCCTATGTATCATAGATTAGTTTTAGAGAATGATGAGATAAAAAGGTAGATTTAGCAATTGATTTAAAAGGGTCACATCAGGCCAAGCTCTTCACCCTATGGAAGCTTGATTATCCTAGCACCAAAGAAAGATGGAACATGGAGGCTTTGCATTGACTATTGATCCTTGAATAAAATCACTATAAATAATCACTACCCCTTCCCAAAGATTTATGACCTGCTAGACCAACTCCATGGTTCAAATTTCTTCACCAAAATTGATCTCAAATATAGCTATCACCAAATTCTCATCAATCCCATCGATGTTTAGAAGACTGCATTCAATTCTAAGGAGGGGCTCTTCAAATGGTTGGTTATGTCTTTTGGATTGACTAATACACCTACAACCTTCATGAGGATGATGGATGACATCCTATGACCCTTCACCAAATGATTCATGGTTGTCTACTTAGATGGCATACTCATCTACAACAAAACATGGGAGGAACATCTGCAACATGTTTGTAAGGTGCTTCAAACTCTTTGGGAGCATAAGTTGCATGTAAATATTGATAAATGCACATTCAAGATGAAAATAATTTAGTACTTGGGGTATGTTGTGAATGAGGAAGGGGTCCATGTTGATCTATAAAATATTTAGGTTATTTGTGAATGGCCTACACTAGGGACCCTCACAAAACTTCACATCTTCTTGGGTCTTACAACTTTATATCACAGGTTTATTCTTGGATTCTCACATGTTGTGTAGCCACTAACACAAGTGACTAAAGGAGGAGCCAAAGATACATTTCAATGGGGTGAAATACAATAAAGGGTATTTGAGAATTTGAAGAATAGACTCTGCTCAACCCCTATTCTTGCCTTGCTAGACTTGCATCGACCTTTTGAGTTGATGATAGATGCATCTAAATATGTCATAAGAGCTATCATCATGAAACATGGCCATTATATTGCATATCATAGTGATAATTTAAATGATATAGTCAAGAAATACTTGACATATGATAAGAATCTCTATGCCATTATGTAATCCTAAAAATAATGGAAACACTACATCTTGGGGAAGAGATGGTCATCCATACTGACCATAGACCATTGGAATTCATCTAGATATAGAGCAAACTATGAAATGAGAAGCACCAAAACTGGGCCATATATCTACAAAAATTCCATCTAATAATTAAACACAAAATGGGGAGCTCAAATATAGCCATAGATTATCTGAATTGCCCACCAATTACTACACTCACAATAGTTTTTGACCTATGTGGACATGAGACTACCACATGGGGTGCTCTATATGAAGTAGATCCTACCTTTGCTAATATATATCAAGAACTTTGAGAAGGTAAACATGTTTCTAATTTGTATTTGAAATATAATGTCCTTTGTCACATGGTGCATGTCTATGTTCTAGCTGTAGAAAAATAGAAGATAATATGGGAAGCACATTTCAGTAGGATAGTTGGATATTTTGGTGTAGAGAAGACATTGGCAGTTCTTCAAAAACACTTATAATAGCCCCATATGTGGAAGGATGTGGAAATGTACCTCAAATATTTCACCCCATGTGTGATAGCCAAGCCAACAAATAATAAGCAAAGATTGTACACTCCATTACCAGAACTAGCTAGGCCTAGGGAATCTATCTTGATGGATTTTCTCTCAAGTTTGCCGACTTCAAAACATGTCAAGGACTATATTTTTGTTGTAGTTGATAATTTTTAAAAAATGGATATCATGATTACTTGTAATAAAAATATATCTACTAAATAAAATGCTCAACTATATTTTAGTCATGTATGGATCCATTTTGGTCTCTCCAAGTCCATTGTCTCAGATGGAGATAGCATGTTCCTAAGCATCTTTTGGTCCACTCTATGGAAGATGATGGATACAAAGTTGATGAAGTCCACATCATTCCATCCATAGACTGATAGTTAGATAAAAGTGGTGAACTAATTGATTATTCACATGATTTAGATGTATCACTCCAAATATCCATGCACATGGGATGAGGGGCTGATTTTCATACATGGATACAATCAAGGCTTGCATAGCTCAACTACACATAGTCTATTTCAAGTATGTTTTAGGTTCCAACCCATGGCACCAATTGATATTTCCATTACATTCTCCATCATTGAATACACAACTCATGGGAAATCTGAGGTAATAAAAGAAAAAAAGTTCATTGAACAAATGCAACACATCCAACAATAGGTAAATGACATCTTGGAGAAGATGAATCAGGATTATAACCAATGTCATGACAAACATAGGATTGCACATCATTTTTCTATAGGTGATAAGGTTTAGTTGTGAATTCAAAAGGAACAACTTGTAGACCCACACAAAAAAAAATTGTCCCTATGATATGGTCCTTACACCATCATCAAAAAAGTTGGAGAAAATGTTTTTGAGTTGAACCTACCAATGTACCTTAGTCTGCATCTAATATTTAATGTGGATCTCCTCAAACCATATCATTTACCTTTATTAGACACTTAAGTCATAGTAGAACAACTAGACATTGATGAGCTTGATTTATAGATTTTTTCTCCAATAGAGGAGGATTAGATTGTAGACAATTGGATGAAGACAACAAGATGATGCTCAAAAGGGCCCTGCTTAGCCACCAAGGTGAGTGGCTCATAGAGAATCAAATTAAGACACAAATTCCACACTTGATGTGGAATATTGATGTAATGGGGATCATTTCTTCTCAAGGAGGGAGGAATGATCTGGAAAATAATCCAAGTGACAATTTGGGTGGTGGTTCTACCCCAATTGATGATGAAACTTCTAAAAGCCATAACTTTTGCACAATAGTTCTGATTGACTCCCCATTTGAACCATTAGAAAGATAAAAATGAGGAGAATATAGTGATATGGCATTGAGATTTTCTTAGTGGGTTTTAGCCCGTGAAAACACAATATAAGTGCCTTAAACTTCAATTTTATTATGGTAGTCTAAAAATAGTATTTCCTTGAATTTTGTATTGTTTTAAATCATGAAAGTTGAACCACTTAATCTCCCTTGAGATTGGTGACCTTCCACATCCTCCTCCTACCTTAAAAATGTGTATAAATGAAGATGTAACCTAAAATGGAAATTAGACACCTCTTCCTAGAGATAAGCATATGTTTGTATTTGCAATCTTGAGTAATAAAACATCTTTTCTCAGAGAAATCATTGTTACTATGTTATTTTTGTGTTCTTGAAATATCTTTCAATCAAAACTTCTAAGTTTTGGATTAGGTATGTTCCCACACTATTTAGGTTGATGCAATTATATTAGTGAATGGTTGAAGGTAGATCTTCCTATTCAAAGTTTCCACACTGATTAAATTGATGTGTTCTTGATAATGAATGGTTGATAAGAAGTTGATGTGTTCCTTCATTAATTTCATTAAGTCCTATTAAACAAAAATTACCATGTAAGGCCTAAGGGAGAGAATGTTAGGGAATAGTTATCCCTCACATTAATTTTGTATATCATAATGTGAATACTTATGAGATTAATAATTAACTATTATGTATAGTTAGTTTGTTAGATATATTTGGTCAATAATTAGTTAACATAATATTGTTACTCATATAAGATTGAGGAGATATTTATGTGAGATATTGGTGGAGATATGATCTCCCCAATTATAGGAAATAGTTTTCCTATAGCACTATGTAATGTCTCATATGAGTTAATAGAGAAGAAATATTATTATAATATGTTTTTAATTATTATGGTGTTTAGATCCATTATTTTCTTTGTTAATTATGCTCAGATCAAAATAGACCTCATTATCCACTTCACTAATCCTTCTACATCTCATTGGCATTCAATTTTTGGGTGCTAACATTTTCATACCAGCATGTCCAAATCGGTGGTGAATAATAACCCTATTCATAGACTATGGAATTGCCTCATCATATTGAACATAGGTTTTAAGCCACTTGCTAACTCCCATGGCATTGAACACCAAGTTGGTTAGCACATTGCATGTGTATACTTTTCATGAAGGTGTGCATACCTTACCCCATGTAGGATTAGAACTTATGACCCCCCTTTTGGGAGCACATGTTTTTCACCATTAGGTCAACTTAGGTGCACAAAAGTTTTGGATGCTAACATTTTTATACCTAGAATGTCCAAAATAGTGGTGAATAGTATCCCTAACCATGGACTATGGACTTGTCTTATCACATTGAAAATAGGTTTCAAACCACTTGCAAACCCCCATCACATTGTATACCGAGTTGGTTATCCCATTACATGTGGATAGTTTTAATGAAGGTGTGCATACCTTACCCCTATATGATTAAAAGATGTGACCTCCATTTTAGGAGAATATTTTCTTTACCATTAGGTCAACTCAGGTGCATTAATTTTTGGGCACTGACATTTTTATACCCAAAATGTCCAAAATAATAGTGAATAGTATCCTTAGCTAAAATGTGATTTCATCAATTACTCAACCATCTATTTCAAGGACCATAAGATATGTTTGAGTTGATAACTCATATTCAAGGTGGTTAATTTAATTTTGGGACAAGGGGGTATAATTTAAAATTCACAAATGATGCTCATTCCATAACCAAATTTTGAATTTATTTGAAATTCCTTGAAGACTATTCTTCATCATAATTACCAATAGGTAATATAAATTCACACCATAAAAATTAATACCAAGCTTCAATGTTATTATATGAAGCATAATTATTCACCTACACCCAATGTTGGGATATTTTTGATAATTATAGATTCAACATTGAAGTCTAGCCCTATGAGCTAGTGCATTGGCCCTTTCAAGCAAGATTTAGGTCTTACACACTCATCCAAAATGTGCAACAAAATATTGCTTCCCATAGGTTTTGTTACATAGTGTTAATAAATTATTCATATCCTTCTCTTAATGCAAATTAAATAGGGACTATATAAATGCATAGATAGACTACCTTGATCCTTTGAGTTCTAGATTTGATTAATAACACTATAAAGAATACTATCATCTCATATTAGCATCAGTTACTTTAGAAAAAAAAGAAAGATAAGGCAGGACTCATATTTAAGTCTAATTACTTAACTCACACAACATCATTCATCATAAAACATAATAAGTTGTTAAAACCTACTATTTCATATATTAAGATTAATAATTAAAAAGATAAAAGTTCATCAAAAATGCATCCCAAAAATCTATCCTTGTAGTACTTTATAATAGGGGTATTTATATTTGTTTTGCCCTAACAAACTATTTATAAAAACTAATCACATGAATAATTGGCCAAATAACTCTCAATATACTTAGATTCATGGTGATAAATAATTAGTTATTCCTAAATACTTATACCTCTACACTCGTTATATCCTCACTCTATGCTATATATTTGTTTCCATGTGTTCCTCTCCTTGTGGCATGGTGAAAAACTTCCTATCAATAGGGTTGATGTGACCCATATGAACCATTCTTTTAACTTCTCTCACTTCCCATGTGTTCCTATATTCTTCGACATCTATTTTGAGCCTTATGCCCTCAGGTTCCTCATGACTCATTAGCCTCTAATTAGGTCCATTCATGTTATTTTAATCTCATGCCCCATAGGTTCCATGCCATGACACTTCTACACTTATCAGCTATGCAGCATGGTCCTTACATACCATGGTCCTTAAGTGCTATGCTTATTTTGTGCTAAAATTGGATAACAGTTATCCAAAATTTTGGGCCCAACATCACCCCACACTATGCTCTTAGTCTATCCTAGACTAAGTTGTGCTAGTATGCTCCTTCAAAAATTCAGGACCTAGCTATTTGAGACCCTTATTTAGATTGTCCCAAAGTGAAAATGCCTCAATAAATTTTTTAGTTATTTATTCTATGGCCCCCTTTGTTCTCTTTATCTCCTCGGGTTGGCTAGGCATCTTGTTGGCCTTCTTGATTAGTTCATCCAGGGATATAGTGGAATCCTTTTGAACATCTTCAAGTGTGGATACCTCTTTGTCAACCTATCCTTGAAGGTCTAAAAAAATTTCATTTAGCTATTAATGATGTTTATTTATTAAATCCTCCATCATCTCTATATCCCTAAATGCTTTGGTGTGCTTAGTGTGGTCTTTTATTACGAGTTTAGCGTTAACTAACTACTGCCTCTAGGCTTCTTCATTTTGGAACCAAACTTCCAAGACTTTATTTAGGTGTGCTAACCATGTAAAAATTACATCAAAATGTGGATAACCTCTTAAACCCTCTCTATGACATACTTTTAGACCTCTCCAATCCCTCCTCTTTTGGTGAGGGTTGATATTTACATTGCTTGAGCAAAAGTTCTACCAAGGTTTCTAGCTTTCATATGACATCCCCATCAAGAGGTATGCCATTTGCTAGAATTGGTTCTTTATTCAAAATTGTTTTACATAGGTTCAAGGCCCTAACTTTTTCCTCTATGGCCTCTTGAATTTTATATTTTAATGTGGCCACTTCCTTAGTGAGATCTTGTTTCTCTACAACTTATTTATTATACATGATCATAATCTTGGCATGTTTCCTCTTAACAATGTGTGCATCAAAATTTGATAAAATATTATAGCACATGATCTCCATGACTAGATTCAAAAAGGTGGTGCTTAATTGAAGAAGGGAGATATTTTTTAGATATACCCATAGTGGTTTTAGTAGCATTAGAGCATCTAGACTCAAGTAAAGGATGCCTTGAGGGATTTCAAACTTGTGTTCATAATTATATATATCTAATAGCAAGGATAGTTAATTCCTTGTCTCTAATGTTGCCTCATTGGGAATGAAGTATGGCCAAAGATAGATAATTTTATTTTGGACTCCAAAATAATATCACTTGCATGCATTGCCATTTGCATCATCACCATGTTTTTCTATGGTCTCAGTTGGTCCCTTCCCTTTACTAGGGTCACACTCAAGTTCAACCTCATCATGGTTACCAATGACCATATCACTCATTTATAATTAACTATCCCCCTCATTTCTATATAGTGTTTCAAAATAAAGTAATGAATCATCAGAGGTAGATTTCTCCTCCTACATTAGGGAGGGAGTTTTCTCAGAATCAAAACTCGAGATATGAACCTACACCTTAGGAATTTCTTAATGGGGTACTTGACTTAGGGGCTATTATTAGGAAACTCTTGAAGTAGAAAAACTTGGGGGAGATGGTTATGGATTTAATTTAGGGGGAGAAGGTAGAGTTGGATAAGGTGGATAAGGTGGAGGAGAAAGAAGAAGACTAGGCTGAGGAGATGAAAGGCATGATGGTGAAGAACACAAAGGAGATGGAGAAGTGTGGGGAGGAGATAGAGATGGATGAAGTGGAGATGGTGATGGGAGATGTGGAGGTTATGTAGAGGTATGGAATTGCATAGGTATAGAATTTGGAGGGTTAGGTCATGGTGATTCTATATTCTTTTACCATTTTTGGGGTGTGTAGTGCCCACTTATGTTAGTGTCCACATTTGATCACTTCTTATTCTTCAAGGGTGGTGTTTATGGAAGTTTATCTTTAGATTACCTACCCTATGGATTATTTGAGGGGCACAAAATGTAAAATAAGTTGTGAATTTAATCCCCCACCATTGCGTGCTTGGCCTTGATGTTAGTCAAGTCCATCTCCCTCTTCTTCATATAGGCCTTTTTGCCTAGATATACAAATAATTTATGGAGAATGTGAATCTCTGAGTCTATGCTCTCAACTTGTAAGATGGTAGGTTGTGCATCATAAATACAATTCATGAAGTCTATGAAGTACCATGCTAAAAAGGCATATGATAACTTAATCCATTTAGAGATCTCTTTAGATGGGTTCATTTGGATATGCATGAGAGAGAAGTGTTGCTTCAAATAAAACTATGCTTACTCTACAACTAAAGGGGGAAAGTCCTTTGGGATGCACCACTCATCCCCAATATCACATTCATTCTATTGAATCAATACCTCATCTTGATCTTGTATGAGGGGGAATTGTGATTGGGGCATGTGAATGCCTTTTAACATTTAGCGAGGGACTTTTGTGTGGGATGGTACACCCACATTAGTGCTCTAGATCTATAATCCAACACACCAATTCATTAAAAACCATTATGAGGAAGATTAAACGCATGAGAACATATATTTAGGAACTTGATGGGTCTTTTACACATCATTTAATAATCTTTTAGGAAAAGTACATAGCCTAGTTATACTTCAACCCCTATGTGACCTGATGGGCAATATAGAGTTTCACCATGTTAACCTCTTTCCAATTATTGATCCCTTTGATCTTAGTCATGATGATCCATGAAAAAATATGGAAGGAGGGATCCTATAGGTTTTTGATGTACATGGCATGGCCTTGATTCTAATACATAAGCATCATGGTGGTCTTTTAGACCTCATCAGTGTCTGCCAAGTCATTACTTATGCTCAACCTTGAGCACTATAGTCTCATGACCTTGCTAATCCTCTTGGGAATGATATTCATGTTGTATCCAATAAATTAAATATTATCCTCATGGACACATAAAATAAGTAATTAAGCCAATTTCATGGGTTTACCAAAATATGGTAAATTGAAGAGTTGAAACAATCTTATAGCGTCTAGCTAGTTGAAAATCATGAGATCATATACCACTTGGTTCCTGGTATTTGTGGTCTCGACCTGATAGTCACTTTGGAGCTCAACCTCATTCCTAGGTTGTAAATGATTTTAGTCAAATATAGTACAAGTAGAAACATTGTAAACCCAATTCTTCACATGCAACAATGATTTTAGATATTGTATTTCTTTAATTAATAGAGACATAGGTGGGGACGCTTGAGTTTTCTACATTAAGGATAATTCAGCCTGCTTCACTTTTTGAACCATACTTTCCTCTTATTATGTGCATTGAAATTGTTCTTCTAGTGTCTCTTCCCTAATTGGAACGCAGTATCCTCCACTCACCTCCTCCTCTTCTAGTATTATCGGCAAGGGTTCAGTTCTTTTGGCCTTTTTCTTAGCCCACATCACCCTTCAAGGAGACTAAAGGTTAACATGTGACTATCCAATGTTTCTAAAAGAACACATGGTTGTAGATTATTGATTTAGATTTTTTAGCTTGATCACCCTCTAATGGTAGACCTATAAATTGAAACTTTTAGTACTAACATTTTTCTAATGAACCAAACTCATAATCTCTTTTCTGAACTTGGTAATGCCCTATGTAGGTTACTTGTGGAGATGAATTCACTTTTCTTGGATTTGGATTTGATTGACTTGGATTTGGTAGTAACTTGATCTTTGGCTCTATTAATCTAAAAATGAATTCAAGGTAAAGTGTAAAATGAGTTTAACTTGCCTATTTATAGGCTCCAAGAGGGGTTTACCATCATTATTTCCTATCACCCATCACTTTGTGTCATAATGCAAATATTTAATGACTACTACATTTATATCCTCACTTTTTGAAATTAATGCTTTTAATTGTATCATCACATCACACTATTGTCATGTTTCTTGTCATAATTTTTCTTTTTACATTAATGGCACATCTTGTCTCATGCCTTTCTTTGAAGTGGATGACAACTATGTCTTATGATTTTTGAGAGGTCAGAGGTACTTATCTCTTTAGAATTTCTAAACTCATGGTGGGAAACTTACCTTTTTTATCTTAAATGACTCATGCACCTTTAGTACCTTACACACATTTAATACCTTGCATGCCCATGTAACTCACACGCTTAGGTAATTACATGCTTTTCTTATGTTTCTTGTTAACTATGACTTCTTACCCTACACTAAAATGAGTCATGATCCTCCATGAAGAGAACTATATCTAAGAAAAAATTACAAAAATAAAAGTTATGCGTAACAAAGGCAACACTTTCATTGAAAGTAGTAAATCTTAAACTAAAGGCATAAGCTTTATTTATTACAAAACTTCAACTATTTTGAAGTGAAATATGACCAAAGCCATTTTTTATTATAGTGACTAGGAAGGAACTGACCATCCATCCTTTGTAATCAATATGCTCTAGTAGGTATAATTCTATGAATTATGAAAGGGCCATCCTAGTATATGTGGAGAGTTTCAAGGTGTCACACGAACTTAGAGTCATACAAAAAGACCTTCATTCCTAGAGAAAATATTTTATTCTTTATATGGTGATCATGCCATGCCTTTTAATTGCATTTTATACATCCTAGTTCTAATGAGAAAGGAAATGAGCTTCATCTAGTTGAAGTAAAGTGTATAAGCATGATTTTAAAGATGAATCTTCATGTATTTGTCCTATATATGAAATACACAAGGATGGTACCAATAACTCTACAGGTAGGACTGCTTCTTTGCCATCCACCAAGTTGAATGACATGATTTTATTTAGGAGCTTATAGGTTGTTTGGTAAGCCCATAGTCCTATGGACACCCTATCATCCCAATCCATTCAAAAAATATTATAGATCTTTGTTAATGTGGTACCTAGGATATTGTTGAAAGCCTCAATAGTTCTATTAGCTTGTAGGTGATATGGTGTTGTTTTGTGGTACGTGAACATGAACTTAACTAACAAGATGAAAATTATTTCATTCAAAAAGTGGTTTCTATGATCATTGGTAAAACTTAGGGGACATCCAAACTAAGTTATGATATTATCATAGATGAACCACATAGTAGTAACATCATTACAATCCTTTATTAGCATAACTTCAGCCCAATGTGTAAGTTAGTTAGTTATTGTAACGATGTATCAAGAACCTATTTATCATTTTTATAGAGTGATGGGGCCAACAAAATCAATATCCCATTTTTCAAAGGGTTCCTAAGAAGGAATGGGGTCATATAGGCATATCATCTCTTTAATTAGGTTAACTTACGTGTTGACATATGTCACATTGATTAACATATACTTTATCATCTTGGAAAAGAGTTGGCCACCATAATCCAACTAGCATAACCTTTCACATAGTATCCTCTCCAACATAATGTCCACCTACAATGCCATCATGAACTTTGTGAATTACCTTGAGGAATTCATGTTGGATTACACAACATCAAAGAAATTTGTCATGGCCTATTTTGTAAATATTTCCTTCTATAATCTAAAAGGGTGTGATGTGAATTGTGAGTTTATTTTTGGCCTTTGAGATGAGATAGTCAGATGTAGAGTCAGTGGTAAATAATTATGTATTGTCTTCTAACTCTTTAGGTACATGTGTAACACAAAAAAATGTGCATCAGGAAGATCATCTTCTATATCATGTGGTGGTTCTCTATGACAAGTGATTAGGTTCATATTTGGCCTTCCTAGGTTTCACCATAACTAAAAATTGGAAATCTTAGAATAACACAATCTAGCAACATATCTATCCATATAGTATGGGTTTATTGACAAGGTAATTCAAATCCTCATAATTCATATATAAAATAAAAGGATTGGATAATAAGTATTATCTAAACTTTTATATAGCATAGACCATCGATAATGCTTCATAATCTATAGTGGTATAGTTTCTTTCAGCTAGTGTGAGCTTCCTACTAGAAAAGTAGATTAGGTGATCTAGGTAACCTTCACTTGGTTGTGTAAGGATTTCACAAATTACCATACTAGATTCATTAACATGGAAATGAAATGTTTTTGTCTTATTGGGGAACTAGAGTATATGAACATTGAACAACTTTTCCTTGAGTGTTTCAAAAGCCTCCTTATAAGATCAAGTCTATATGAAATGTTCATTTTGCTTTAGAAGTTCTTCTAGGGTACAATAATCTTTGTATACCCATGGATGAAATTTATATAATAACCCATATAACTTAAAAAATCACAAACCTCACATTGAGTCTTAAGTGATGGGAGGCAAATAATAATAGATATATTCATCGGGTCTACCAAAAGTCCTTTATAAATAATATGTCCTAAGAGCACATTAAAAGGTGTTGTAAACAAGCACTTCTTTAAGTTTAATGAGATTTGTAAGACCTGATAATACTCAAGCATAAGTTTTAGGTTAGTAAAATGGTCCTTGACCAAGCCATATATTGTATAATCATCTAATGAAACTTGAAGGAACTTAGGGATGAAGTCCTTAAAAGATTTAACTTCTATTCATGAAAACACTAATGGGGAATTTTTCAATCTAAAAGGCATAACAATATACACAAATTATCCCCATTTTATGATGAATGTTGTCTTAGGTTGGTATTATTTAGTAATTTGGACTTGATGGTACCCCAATAAGCCATATGTGAAGGTGTACACCTTACATCCAACAACACCTTTAAGGATTTCCTTCATTAATGGCATTGGAAAGGGTTCTATTACATAGGATTCATTAAGCACTCAGTAGTCCACATAGATATAGATTTATCCATACTTTTTAATACTAATCACCATGGGACTAATCCAATTAGATCCATCAATGGGGGTGATTACTCTAGTGTGTATCATACTATCAATTTCCTCTTTGACATGCACTTAGAGATTAAGATTCATCCTATATGGGCATTTTTTAACTGGTCAAAAACCATCAACTAGCTTGATATGAATCTTCCCCAAAGATGGGTAGAATCCCTTCATTTCACTATATTTTTTGGGAAGACATCCTAATATTATTTTATAAATTCATTTTTTTTCAAATCTCTATGTTAGTCTAAAATTTTCCTACTTTAGCCATATTTGATTCTTGTTCTAAGCCAATGTTATGCTAAATAGTCTGAATAGGCCCATGGTAACGGTTGTCCATATTGATACATGTGTCTTGAATAGTTCTTTTTCCCATGTCTGTAGGAACATATAAATGGTTGTAAACTAGGTTGAGTGGAGTGGATCCTTCACCTTCTTCTATTTATAACACAATCTTTTATTTTCATAGATAAATTTATTCACATTGGTTCTGATCAAGGATTGGTGTGGGTATAAGAACTAGGTATGTTAATGGTTAATAGAATAGGTGTAGAGGCTCCTTAGGATCCTAATGAATATTCCTTAGGCATTTTTCCATAAGACATGGGTCACCTACTATTACATCATGCATGGCTTGGAGGGTGAGGTGCAAATCCATCCTTGGTGAATAATAAGATAGTGCCAATTTC
Organism: Torreya grandis; assembly: GCA_037957365.1. Lineage (NCBI taxonomy): Eukaryota > Viridiplantae > Streptophyta > Pinopsida > Cupressales > Taxaceae > Torreya > Torreya grandis. The sequence continues at coordinate 503,736 of JARHVA010007963.1, read as the reverse complement.
ATGTTCTCCTTTAGTAGATGGCAAAACCTAGTACCCATGTGTCTCTCTTCATGAACATACCATGATCATGCCCAAGTGCATAATTTTTTATAGAATGCATGTACCCATAAATATTATAGTAAATAGGACTCCTAATCCTGCCACATTATTTCACAAGCTTTGATGTGGGGATTAGGTATTTATACTCTACTATAACTAATTGCTCCCTTTACTTTTTCATCATGATGGAACTAGTAGTCTAAGGCTAAAATTCATTGATCCCACTAGAGGATTCATTCACAATGGGTTCAACACTATCATGCATCTGTGCCATCAAAGAGATGAACCAAATATTGAAGATGATCTTCATTAGTGTGGTAAAACTCTTTAAGGCACTAAATGAAGTCTCAAACCTCAATTTTCCCATAGAACCTTGGATCCTCATTGATTATTTTGATTTGTGTCTCTATGATAGGTCCCATCATGACTTGGATAGTGATAAGTCAAATAAACCTATGTTATTTATTAAACAAGTTCGATACATTCTCCTAGATGTTGATGGTACTACAAACTCTACTAGTGAGTTCATAGCCACCATGAACTCAAAAATTACATGCATTGCATGTCGTGTCAGAAAGGGACTAAGTATCTAACCATTGAATTAAGCCATCTAGAGTGGGATCTCTTTGCTCATCATTCCTTGTAGTCACATTATAGATATGGTTTATATCCTCATCAACATTAATAGGCTCTATATAAGGGGACCCTTGTGCTTGATCTAGTAATATTAAAACATAATGATTAGTGTTTTCAAAACTAATTTAGTGATTCTTGAAGCTCAAGTCTACATTATTTTAATAACACTAAGGTCTTCCCAATAGATTTAGGTAATCATCAACTTTTGCTAGCTCTAAAACCTTAAAATCTGCTTTGAATGGTATTCTGAGTATGTCAACCATTACATTCTTGAGGACCCTAATAGGTAATGTATGTGTCTCATTTTCCATAAATAATACATGAGATAAAGGCTGTAGTGTTAGAATAGCAATCTTGCACCAAGTATTCTTGGTGAGGACATTGACTTTTGCACTGGTGTCTACTAGTATGTCCCAAACTACTCAACCATCAATGACATCATTAACCGATATTTATTTATATTCTAAGGGAATAGAGGAAATAGGAGTATCCTATCATCAAACATGATTTAAATGATGATATTCACTCTGCTTAGTGACTTGAAGGTGAACCTCATTTGGTACTTGAGCTTGAATTTTCAACCAAATGTTGAGTTGTGGAACAATATCCTCATCTAGCATACTCTTGCACAGTTCTTGAAGTCATCACACACCACATGTTGAGGTTTAGCTTCCCTTTTCATAACAACATGTTGCATTAAATTTTTATCTTTAAGGAATTTAATCTCTCCCTAAAGTTAGCATATGAGTGCCATCATATCTTGGATAACATCCTTTTGCTACTAAACATCATGGTAATTTCTTTCTCATGGTTTTTCCTATTGTATTTTCTCAATAGGATTAGATATTGACTAGGTCTATCCCCCATTACAAGTGTTAACATTCACCTATTAAACTATAGGGATAGATTGGTGTGTATTCTAATTTGGTTTATCAATTTAAATCATACTGGTACCTTTTTCATTTTTCTCCTTGGTGATAGCTATGTATAATTCAAGACACTCTTCTAGTCAGTGGTCCTTTTTATAAAAAACACACATTAGGTAGTCTAGGTAATCCCTTTGATAGTGGCCCATAGATCAAAATTTATAATAGGTCTTGGGTGGAAAATTACCACCTCCTTATACTTACCCTCTTCCTCATCCATGGTAGCCACCATTGTCTTAATTATTTGATACTAAGGTCTGGTGCATGCTCTATGCTCAAGCTTCATGGATATCACTAATCAAATGGTAGTTGTTAGTGTCATGAGTATAGGCATCACAAATATTAAAATACTCAAACCCCTTAGTGTGCATATCTCACAACAAAAGAGGAAAATATTGTACATCATGTTCCTCATGATATATTTCACATTTATATTTAAGTACTATGTAGATGTTCTTGTGCAGGAAATTGTTTTGTGTATGCCCTTTAGATTTGTAGTCTATACACCAAACACCACTCCATGTTTTATGTGCATTATTAGCTATAAAATTCTCAAGATATGATGCCATTGAGGATATTTGGGTCTCCATAAAGGGACTGATCCTAATATCAATGCTTCCAATTGCCTTAACACAAAGAGCAACTTCTAAACCCTTGCATGGACTAGTGAAGGTCCATTATGATAAGGTTCTATAGAAGGGTAGTAATAATCCTCCCACAAACCATTATGCATGTTGATCAACATTAATCTCAAATTATAATTTAGATAATAACATCTTAAACCTGACATTATACTCATGTACACTCTTAGTAAGTCCTTTCTTTATGTCCTTCAGCACTAGTATGCTTTGTTGCTCAAATTCAAGGATGTCAAACTCCTAAAGGAAGGTTGTCTTAAGTTGATCAAGGTAAACCACCAATTTTTTAGGGTAAAATTTTCAATACCATTTGTGCATACACTCTAATAGATTAGTTACAAACTATGTGACCATACACTTAGAAGAGGTTATGCCTCATACCTTCCAAATTAGTTCACATTTGTGGACATGCTCAGTTGTATTGTCCATACCTCAATATTTTAGTAAGTGAAATGTCATTTCATAATATACCATTTTCATCTAAGGTGATTAGGCTAGTGGTTGTTGGGAACCTCTATTCCATATCCCTTGAGGAGGAATCCCACTTCCTACTGCACCACCTCTTAGTCCTCTAGAACTTCTAGTGACAATGCTCATGATATGGGGCATGGTTGTTGGTTAGTCAACCAATTTTGGGATTGTAATCTATCTATATGGGATAGGTCCTCTAGGTATCCCAATTTATGCTATAGAATTCCCTTGAAAAGAAAAGTGTTAATCATATAGGTGTGTCAAGTAGCTCAATTTTAGTATCCCTTACTAATTAAATCTCTAATTCATCACTATCTATATCCCAATTATGTATGTGTACTTTTTATAACTTAAAATAATGGGTACGCACTATGGTGGGGGAGCCTAGTTTGTTCCAACTTGGTTCTTTAATTCCTACCATCCAACTTGTTTTTCCTTCATAGGATATAAGTGGCATAGATTATGGCTCAAAAGTTATGGAGTCTTTATGTGTTTCTACTTGCCTACAACTCTTAACAACACTTCTTGGGTTTTTTTGGTTTCTTCCCATGCCTCTAACTCTGATAATAATTTTTTGAACCTTATCATACTTATATTTTTGTAATGCACACTAGCTAGCTACCATTTTGAACCCATAATCTTCTACCAACTCCTATTCTCCCCTTTTGAATGTGTAACTCATGCACAAGATAATTTAACTCTCCATTAATATAATTTTAAGTCCAAGATCAAAAAATCTTAATATAATGACCATGTGATTCTCAAAGAAACTAGAACTTGACTTCTTCAGGACATGATTAGGTAGTTACAACATACTCCAAAATTTAGCTATTCAAAACTCCTTTCCACCAAAAGTTGTTTGATCACATCCATGGAGCTACAAGTCATGCTAAATCCCTTTACCATTGTATCATCTAAAATTTATTCCTTCTAGTACTCCTTGATTATCCTTGAGCATATGCTATCAAACAAGCATGTAAATGAACCAGGACCTTCAAAAAGAAGGTTTCATACAATGCACCATAGAGATTCTGTTCTACCCACTATCTATAGAATTTATTGGTTCAAGGTATGGAATGGTAAAGTTATCTTCATTGGTAATCCATTATTTTATATTCTCAAGAGTAATATGCTCAAACATTTTCCATGACTGTGCTTCAAGCACTTTGGGTCCCAACAATAGAACCAAAATGTTGGAATATTTTAGATAATTCCAGCTTTAACTCTAAAATCTAGCCCAATGAACTAGCACTCTAGCCCTTTCATGCAAGATTTAGGTCTTGCATGCTCACCCAAAGTGAATAACAAAAGATTGGTTCCTGTAAGTTTTGATGCACAGTGTTAGTAACTTTTTCATATCCTTCTCTTTATACAAATTAAATTTGGATTATATAAATGCATAGATAGACTACCTTGATCCTTTGAGTTTTAGATTTGATTAATATTACTACGAAGAATATTTTCATCTTATACTAACATCAATATAGGTTAGGACTCATATTTAAGTCTAATTTCTTAACTCACACAACATCATTCATTATAACACATAATAAGTAAAACATGTTATTTCATTTATTGAGCTTAATCATCAAAAAGGTAAAATTTCATCACAAATTCATCCCAAAAATCCATCCCTATAGTATTTTACATGGTTATTTATACTTGTTTTACCTTGACCAAGTGTTTATAATCATTAATGGCATGCAAAATTGGCCAATAAATTATCAACAAACTGAGAGTTGTGGCACTAAAAAATTAGTTATTCCTAAAGAACCGAGCCTCTATGCCCCTTATATCCTTGTTATATGCTATATATTTGCTGACATGTGTTCCTCTCCTTATGGGCTAGTGCAAAACTTCCAATCAATAGGGTTGGGGTGACCTGTATGAACCATTATTTTAACTTATCCCACTTTCCATGTGCTCTTTATTTTTTATACTTGTGTTTTGAGTCTTATGTTCTGAGGTTCATCATGACTCATTCCCCTCTGATTGGGTCCTTTCACACCATTTCCCTCTTTTTCCCCATAGGTTCTACACCATGGTGCTTCTATGCATTTCATCTACATGCCATGGTCCTTCAGTGTTATGCTGATTTCATGCTAAAATTAGACAATACTTAGCCAAAATTTTAGGGCCAACACACAAGAATCCATCTAACTCTATAATACATCACCAATTTTTTTTATTAATTAAGGTAATGCAACTAATTAGAATTCATAAATGAATCACCTAATTCGAGGTCATTGTACCATATTATCCATTACATAATAGCTTATATAATTATAAACCCTGCTCAACTGAATGAACATAATAACTTAGATAGAAAAGAAAAAAACCAACATAAAATTATTCAAGAGCAAAAATATGAAAAATCATAGTCATACCAAATGTATGGAGCAAGATTCAACCACACTATTAAGATTACTCTATTTCATTACTTTATGCAATAGAAATACACAAAATAATAGAGTTATTTATATTTGAACAACCTTCAATTACAACCCAAAATTGACTCAAGTGAATAATAATATTCTAAAATAATGTACTAACACAATATTAAAATATTGGCCAACTAATATCAAACCACACCAAATAGACAACACATGTGCACTATCAACTACACAAGCCATTACCTTGATTCCAACATGCATTCCAATCCAAGAATGACTAGGTCCATTAATCATCCAAATATTAGTGCTTAGTAGAGAGAATTTCATAAAATAATGAGTTTGAAAATAACAAATATGATCAAATTCATTGTGGTAAAATATTTACCAATGATAATGATAAATAATTAATTTATTGAATAGTTGATTATAGGTCTGCACAAAACTTCATTATCATAATAACATATATACAAGGGAAAATAAAATTGCTAACTCAAGGAAATTTTATTATGTTAAGTCACAATATTACAAGTCAACTAGAATTATTAAGTCCAATTCAACTATGAATCCTGATACGAAGGTCCAAAACTTTATCGTCATAATGAAAATAAGTATGATTACTTAGATAAATGGATATAAATTTGCTATCACCAAACAAGTGCAATATCATTATTTCCATAAACCCATAAATTTATCAAACTCAACAATTTAATTTTCATAACAATGAATGTTACTAGCTTTCATATATACATAAATGAAACCAATACAATAATATAACAATAGTGAACTATGCCTTGAAAATTCATTAGGAACTATATGCTAATAGGTACTAACAATAAGTAAGTTACAACACTAAGATCTAGATGTCATAAAAGAAGATGCACTCAACAACATGAGGTTGAACCCTTCAAACTAGTCCTATGATCCCTCCATCAGTGTCCCTCACCACACCTAACCATCAGCTAGGTGGTGGGTTTCATCAATCAAGGGATCGGGAGAGGTATGAAGCATGAAAAGTATACTAAGCCAATGCTACTACAACAAAAATAATCAACAATAAGATAATAGGAGATGATATTGTCATCAAAATACCTTAACACCAAATTGAAAAGACAACTCTGATTATTTCCTTGAGGCATAATAAAAAATCATATAAACTTATTTAATAATAAATTAGAGTTTATAATATTCATTTGACATTGCTTAGATTCTCACCCTAATGTACTATTCAACCCAAGCATTTACCTAGATATAGAAAATGATTTAATGGTGAAAAACTTGATAGAATAAAATATGACCAAATTGACCAATTAGGGTCATGATAAAAGGTATAGTTCATTCATCACATAACACATAAAACTTGATTAAAATATAAAATGACCATGCACAACCAACACTAATTTTCATTTCCTCAATAAATTCGAATTGATTTAACCCGAGGCACACAACCAATCCAAGGCACAACTTGATAACAATAAACTTGGGTTAATTAAAGATGACCCAACCCAATATCAAATTAAAAACCATGCCTTATTCTAAATGACATAGAATATTCTAGCAAGGTTGAAAACATAACAACCAATGACTTAAATCAGAACCCAAATAGGGTAAATAAAATATAATAAGGAATCATAATAACCAATCATCAAAACAAGAGAAGGTCAATTCAACCACCAAAATGAAACTATATGGAACCAAATTTTTGGCTAAAATGAAAACCATTCCTCAACCATTTTGCATCACCTATTAAGGGTTAAAAAAATCTATGAATCTTTACATGGCTACATACCCATTCATTCTAACATGGTTCAAGTTTTAAAGGAGAAATATATTTAGTAGAAGCCAAGATTTAAAACATCCACATTATAAGTATAATTACATGTGAATTAATTCATAATATCCCACACATTTAATAATGGAGCATCCTAAACATTGTAACAAAACCCATAAAAACACACCTGGTAGTAAACAAGCCATATTCAACATAACATCAAAAATCTCAAGCTAATTGAGAATCTTAATCAAATTTCATCCAACACTTATAAATGGAAATGTTAAGAACTATAAATAACATTAAATAATGGAATCCCCATAACAATATATAGGGGTCGAGTCCATTAACCATGCAAAAAAAGAATGACCAAAACCCACAAACCAAAAAATTGTTCCATTTACAAATGCAACCATAAATTAGATAATAATTAACCCATAACATTTTGTATAAAGAGTGAATTGATTATGAATCAATTAATATCCATTATAGATTCATTCATAAGTCTCATGACTTCCCCATGAATATATAATGGTTATCCCTATTTATTAATAAGATACAGTAGTAAAATATCCATTCACCCTTTATAAAAATAATTATAACTTACTTGGAAGAAAATATAGGCCACCATGGGGGAAATTTAGGTCTTTCTCAATGCCTTCCTCTTTTTATTTTCCCCATAGTGGCTTTTATCTCCTCCCTTACCACTAACAACATACCTCATACCCTAAAATGTTTGGCCCTAGCGTTTTTCCTAGATAATGAGATACCAACATCATGTGAGCTTCCCTATAAAAAATGTCATAATGGTGGCATTAGGAAATCCCACCATATAAATTAAATAATAATAAACATAATAAATGGCTACCAATCAATAGAGCTTCAATTTCATGAAAATTCTCCCAAGATTGCTTAGTAGCATCATTAGAGTTGGGGCCAACCCACATATTAATTAATATAATAATGTGGAATCTATCATGATGTCAAGGCCTAGGAAAAATTCCACAACCAAGGTATGAGTCAAGACACATGAGTTTTAGTCACCAAGTCAAGTAGTATAAAAAATAGGCCACATCATTATTCAAAGGCCAAGTCATAAAATAAGTAACACAAGACTCACCACACTGCACACTGAATAGGGTCAAACATCAAATCTAGATAAGGGGAAAATAAAAATATGTCATTTACAAGAAATAAAAACATAATACAAAAAATCACATAACACTAAGTAAGGCAATAAAAGATGAAAATGGAATTAATACATCTCAAACAATCATAAGGACAAATATAAATAACAAGAAGGACAAAATATAATGGTGGCTCATTATTCGAGTCATAACTCATTATACCTATCATAGTCACTTATGAATGTTCAATAGCCAATTGATCATACCCCAAATTATTGAATCCCACTATTGAGCCTAGCTCATTTCTAGGTTCTTATAGTCATCAAAAAGGGACATCAACAATACCTAGACAAGTATCAATACCCAATAAAAATAAAATTCTAAAAGCATCATAATATTTAAACATGGTATGCTAAATCAAATATAATCATCTAAAGTAATAATGAATGACAATCAATAATGATAATCTTGATAACCAAATAGTATCATTATGAAAAAATCAATATTCACTACAACAATCAATTTTTAATAAGAACTCAACAACATGATATAATGATAACATATATTAATATACTCAAGCTAAACAACACTTAGCCTAATAAAATAAATCAATATAAGTATCAACTGTAGTATAAAAAAATTATAGAAATTATACAATATGTCTCACATCATAACATATGAACTATAATGCATATCTAAAATAGTTAGTCCAATGCTTAGCAAAACTTGCCATAATAGGCCATCAAACTAGCATCTAAAATCAGTCTCAAGGTTAGGACATGACAAAATTGTAGATGAGAGTTGGCACTACCACTATTTTTAGTTTGAATATGTTTTTGTGTGCTTATTTTATGAATGTAATGTGTCTTCCTAAGGCCAATGCCATGAAGATGAAGATATAGGGGAAAGTGGGTCCCCTTGCTTGAGGCCACTTGAAGAGGTAAATTACCCTTATGGGGATCCCTTGACCATAACTAAAAACTTGGGGGAACTGTAAAAAATTTGTACCCCCCTTCTCCATTCTTTACTAAACCTAAAATTTTAGTGTTTCATCAATAAAGAACCATTTAAATTGCTCATATAACTTAGAGATATCCAATTTTATTATCATTCCTTGTCTCTTGCTTAAAATGAGTGAATAAATTTATGGAAAATGACTATCCCATTATTAATTTGTCTTTTTTTGACAAAAGACTCCTTGTTCCTCCATAATTAACTTATGTTGTATTCTTTAGAGTCAATTATAAATGGTTTTAGATATGATTTTATAGATACTGATGTAGACAGAGATATGATGAAAATCTTCTAGTAATTCTACTCTCCAATTTTTTATTATGAGATCTAGGAATGTACAATGAAAACCTAATAGCATTTCTTGTGATTCCTTTGATTCCTGAACTACTTCTCTAATCTCCTCTACCATAATTTCCCATAAGTGTTGATATAAAAGAGTCTAGAAACCCTTTGGTCCCAGAGTTAAATCTCTTACCATCTCAAAGAGTGCTCTCTTGACTTATTCTAGTGTTATGTCCATAATTTTTTTATTATAAAAATTATTTCCATTACAAAAAAAATAATATAAATATAAATATAAATATAAATTATATGTATCTTAAGGAATAGCTACAAATGGGCAAGCAAAACATATTATTTTAGACTATTACTCATATTTAGTTCATTATAATAATATATTTACTTAGTATTATAATGAAAGGATGTATTTTTTTAGTAGATATATGCACATATTCAATAGATTGGGCATGATACCATTAAAGCATTGATTAATCTATAATAAATTTCATTGTGTAAATATAATAAGAATTCATGAGTTTTATTTATGCCATTGATACTACACACACACACACACACACATAAAATGCTTCATGATACAACTATTCCTAGTGATACACAACCATCATTATTTATTCTATCATACATATATTTATTGATATCAAAATAGAATAACTTTTGATAATAAATAATCACATCCTAAGCATAAAAGATATCAATATCTTTCACTATTCATTCAAATTTATGGTCAATAAAACATTGTAAATCTTATGTTGATTTATAATGGTTTCAAGTTGAATCTTGTACTAATCATTTTGTGGTTAAAAATGACTATAGACATTTGTATCTAAGCTATTTATATATTTTTTCTTGTTTTTAAAAACTAAATTCATAAATAAGGAAAATAATATTTGTGTATGATTTGGTTTTAGGATTGAATTATTTGTGTAGAGGCATGTATAATTATGATTACATAGTTTTAAGCTTTAAAATTAGCACTGGATCAAACTTGTTGATGCATTAAAGCGTATCACAGGTTTTACATAGTGTTTAAAACATTTCTCATTTCAAGATTAAAAGAACCTTTTACATTAGTTGATGGTTGTGATCTTCCTAAGATCTGTGGTGGAGTAATGACCAAGTTATATGACTGTTTCATAAAATAATTATGTAAGTGGGTGTTGGGAAAAACCATGGTCTTGAAGATTGGTGAAGGACATAAAGTAATCTGAATTAATTCTAATTAATAATGATCAAAACCTAAAGTCTAAAATATAATCTAGCATGAATACTTATAATGAGAAATTAAACTACAATAATTTGATCAAAGAAAAGAGAAAATAAGTAGGGTAGAGTAGAAATAAGTATGTTTATGATCTTTAGTCCAATCATCTTGACAAAGATTAAATTTCATCAAAGACATGCATCAAACTAGCATATGACATGAAATTTCCAAAAGCACAGATCATGTCATATACCATGCAAATGTCTAAGGATATTTGAAACAATGCAAATAAGAAATCAAAATCACTTTAAATATTTACTAAAGCAAGAAAATTGCATTTGCACATCTTCAAGAAAACCAATGAAATAGAAGTGAATCTAACAAGTTTTAGTCAACCTGGCATAAGCTCAAATTAAAAACTCTACATTAACATATGCACATCTATAATTCATAAAATCAATTCAAATCTAAAAATAAAATTAGATATTTGAGAAAGCAGCCATGATAATAAACAAACAAATATGAGACAATCTTTGAAAAATTCCCTTGCTTGTATTAATTTCTCCAAAATTTACACAAAAGTTTTTGCTCTAAAAAATTCCTCCTTATTATAATGAAAATACCCCATTTTATAAGTAACCTATGAGGTTTGTCAGCTAATCACTATCAAATGAGAATTATCCAAGTATCAAGGTTAGTTGTCCTTTTACAATATTATAGAATCAATGACACTTTTCAAGTGTGACTAACCTATAATCCATGTGCATTAAAAATTTCACATGATTTTAAAAAATAGAATATTCTTTCAAAATGATTTACATGGTTTTGTTACAAAATAATATGCCAAGTCAACACAATTGACTTTGATACACCCTTATTGTTGTAGCCTTTTGTTTTTGGTCTAGGATATTCATGAATTTGTCATATTGTTCACCAATTAGATTAAGATTGATGATTGGATATATGAACAACTCCTCTTCTTGCCCTACCAAATCTTTGAAGACTTTATCATCTCTATCCAAGGCTTCTTTAATGATCCTAACATTGTCAATATTCTCATCTACTGATAGGATCATGCCTAAAATACTCTTATTATCAGCCCCTATAGTGCCTTTGCTTTTATTCGTGACCTCTTGGATGAATTGGATAGTTCTATGTTGGAAATATTCATTAGTTATCAATCCATTAAGATGAAGGATGGTTGGATCCTTGATTAAGCCTCCTAATATTTTCATCATTCTATCCTCTAATCAATAGAAATCTCTTGAAATATCTTCCATGCCTTTTAACTACTTATTCATATTCTTGACCTTCTCCATCAAGACTATTATAACCATGTTCAAATGTGATAGGCTAATTATTTTGAGCTCAAAAATCTAACCTTTCATTAGTATCTTGATAACTACTTTACCTTCTTATCTGAACCTTGTTAGTGATTAACTTGGTTTATAACCATTGAATGTTGTTTGTTCACAATGTCTAGTTTAGACCTGATTGACTTCAAAGAAATAATGTGTCATAGATGGTTACTTTAAAGATATTAATAATGTCCATAGGAACTAATAGAATGGATTGCTCTTCCAGATTATTCTTCTCTTGTTATAGTCCTTTGATGGTAGCTTGCAACCTTTTTTCTTAGGATTGTGCTAGCTCTAGAACATATTCTTCAATTATAAGGTCCTTCCCTAATTTTTGTTATCTCTTTTGGGTCAAGTGAAAAAAAGCCTCAAAATTTTGATGTAGCACCTCTTGACCACCTTCCATAAGCATTATCTTAGTGACTCTTTGTAAACTTGTAGTATATATATCATATCTAACTCTAATTGAGAACTAACCCATATGTTTGATTAAGACCTCTATTTGTAACTAGCCAGATGATTGAACTTGAGTATTAAGTCTCTTTTCTTCTTCCTCTTGTAAGACAATGATACAAGGCTTCAAATATTTTTACATAGGGATGCTAGTAGTCTTCACTAGATCCCATGGATGGTATATAGTAGGAGGATTTTATAACCTTGGTTTATATATGAACCATTCAGGTATAGGTGGCCCACTTATAGGTTGTCTGAACAAGTTGATATCTTTCAAATCTAGTGTGATGGACACTTTAGGTTTATTTCCCTTTTTGTCAATTGTAGTCTCAACTTTCCTCTTGGGAGGATCACTAATTACTAAGTCTAATTACTTTTATTTTCTCTTATCTTGCTTAGTTTCCTCAACACTTACCTCTTTAATATTTGTGTCTATATCATATGTCATAGATAACATTCTCAATGAATCCTTCATAGATTCCTGAGGATCAAAATCTATCATGTGAACCTCCTATTGAGGTAAATCCTAATCTACTATCCTAGAAGAGTTAGGGGCATATGAGCTAGAATAAATTTATCTTGGTCTCTTATCTTTATTTCTATGTTCTATTTATGTATCTACTAGTGGAAGCCTAGAAGAACCAACATCTACTAGCTGATACTACCTTGGACCTATCTTCCATCTTTTGATATTTATTCAATCTAGACTCAAGATTTATATTGTGTTCTTTTAGACTTCTAGTGACTTCATAGTAAGAGGTTGTTTAGTGTATATAAAATAAAATGCATAAGGTTCATGCTCATAAGTCATAACCAAAATACCTTTGATCCTCAAATTTTCATTTACCCTACCATAGGGATCCCATTGTCTATTATCATCAATCTACAAATTGAAATACAAACTATGTTTTGAGCCAACTTCAATGTGGTCCCATTGACTAAAAATGGTTTTGTTGATTCTCATAGTAAAATTATGTATAAGTCCTTTTCTCTTAATTTTACAAATGACATCTATCCCATTGAATAATTGGTATACCACCTCTTGTTCTTCTAACTTGTCAAGTACATGAACTAGTAGTTTGAGAGGGGCATTTTGGGTTCCTTCATTTCTTATAATAGTGTAATTAGGATAAATCCATATGTCCCCCATTGCCTCAATTGAATTATTGATTAAATGACTTACCCTCATTATGGGAATACCGTCAATGGCTTGACTCAACGCAGGGTATACGCAATCACAAATAAATTGGTATGGTCTCTATAGTTATAGATATGCAATTTTGAATAGTGTTGAGAGATAGTTTGGGTATCATTAGGAAACCATTCTCTTTGGTTGGGGATATTTGTGGTAGCACACATGGCATCTAACAAATAGGATATCATGTAGAATTTAGTCATCTTATTATTCTTAATTCCATATATATGTCTACTTAGGGAAATACTAATGATTTCACCTAATGGAGGAACCACCACTTCTTCAATGATGAAATGTACAACAAGCACCCTTTTTGGTTCTACTAAGAAGTATATGAAAATCCATATAAATTATTTAACATGGTCATGGCCATCCTAACTCCAAGTCTAAATTAGCTTATATGGATCTTCTTTATAGGATCTATAATGACCTAGTTACCTACTTCTAACCATTTTGCCAACATGTCCATCATAAGATGTTTTTAAGCCCATGAATTAATGGAAGTTAGGTATATCTGGGGTCTAGTCAAATTATAATAAGACTAAAAATAAACAAGGGATATGTATGAAATTTTCCTCAAACTAGTGTCATAAATCAACACACCCTTGTCAATTCTAACATCTTTGAAAATTGGACCAAGGACATTGATATAGTGTAATACCTCTAGTTTAATAGTAGCATAATGGAGTCTACTCATCTGAATGTCTATAATGCCATCCTAGACTCTATTCATTAGGATTATTTTCTCTTCTTCCTTGGTCAAACTTGATTCTCAATTATCCAAAATAATTTTGATAAATTATTCTCTCCTTTGTTTAGTGAAGTAGCTACAAATTTTATGTCTTTAAAAACTTGGCCTTCTATATCTGATGACAAATATAACTCAATCATTTACTTCAAAATGTGTCCATGGGTCATGAATGCTATAATATTAATTGAATTATCCTTTTTTAAATGGTAGTTCAAATCTCTTGGCTCAACTCAATGAATCTAGGGATAATTTAGGGATTTTTATATGTTTTAGGGATTTTTGGAGGTTTAAATAGAGATTTAATATTAGAAAGAAAGTTTTAAGTATTTACTTTAGTGACTTAGATTATATTTAGATATTATATTTATACCTTTACATGATCAGGTCCATAAGGTAGTCTAATCTGACATGTATGCCTATGTGGCATCAATTTGTCATATAACTTATTTACTTTTAAAATGTGACCATTGTCTCCTTGGACATGTGTCATCATCTCATGTCTCTTAAATCTTGATCAAATTCACTCCATCGATCTCCATGTGCATTATTTGATTATGGGCTATCGATCTTTGATCTTAATGATCAAATGCATGCCATTAATCTCCTCAAGAGTCTTCTAGCCTTGACTTGTATCACAACCATTGATATTTGATCTAGGATTATGAGATTGTTCCACTTGGTAGCATCATGTGCTTTTTATGTACCTTGTAGTCTATATCCATATGGTTAACACCTTTAGTCCATGTGGTATATTTCCATGCAATCTAGGATATTTGACTTGATTTTCACCATCAATCTTCACCTCCAAGATTGAATGCATGATATTAATATTTGATCCAGATGATTAAATATGTATAATCAATCTTTTAAGCATACAATCAAATATGAACTATTGATTTTCTCTTTATACATCCAATTAAATGTGAATAATTGATCTTTATCTAATTCACCATAATGTAACACTTATCACTATTGTGCTTAATCTTAGGATCCTTTGACATTTTGACTTCATGGTCATTGTAGATCTCCATTTTATTGACTAAATATCCATCATAGATCTTCAATCTTGACTTGTTAACCTTGGGATTCAATGTGAATCATCAATTGGGATTTATACATTTGAATACACACCATCGATCTTAGATCTAGGGAACCTTGACTAATTGACTTGAGAGATCATCCACGTGACATTGATCTATGATTTGAGCTTTCAAGATTTTACCACTTGGTAACCTCATATGTTTTCATACCTATGAATAGTGAAATCATTGAATTAAGGTTTTGGGATATATAAAGACTTATTATAAATTTTAGACTAAGGTTTTAGTGAATTAACACACCCGATCAAAACTTAGGATAAAATTAACTAGGACTTAGTAAAAAATAAAGTGACACATCGATAATGTAAATCCATTTTAATAATAACTTAGGCCAAATTAATTTAGACCAAGGTTTTAAATGTCATTTATACTTATATTTAATTAATCGATTAAGGACTAAAGGTTAATCATAAGGGTCAAACTGATTATTTAAGCATAAACCATGAACATTTTTTTAGTCTAATGAAGATTTATTGATCTTGTAAAATGGAAACACATGAAGAAAATTTTAGTGACATTAGGTAAAATCAAATAAAGCGTATGTGCTAGTATGCCAATTAAGCTAAATCAACACATGATATTAAATAATGCACTCTGATTGAAAATTTGAATGCCTAATTTACAGCATAATTTACAAAATTTGAACAAGGGTCCTCATTTTTCAAAAATGGGGGTATGTTGACCTCAATAAATGGTAACTTTTGGGGGAAACATTGCAATATATTAGAATTCAGATACTCTTAGTTCAAAATAATAACCAAACTAATTATTTCACATGATCAAGCACCATTATTAAGATTAATTCATGGTTAAAACAAGTCTTATATGTGGAATTAGAATTAAATATAAAAACTTAGTCATGTTGTGTGTGTGCTTCAATTCATTTACTGATTACCATGGGAATTTAGAGAATAAATTCTAAATTTCATGACCTTAATCATTAAAATAGACTTGTATCATATTTAGATATTCACTATGAATCATGCTTTATAAATGTATATTTAGATTTCATAACCCTGAAAAATTTACCTTTGGTTCCACTTTAGGCCTTACTCCACTACCAACCAGGTGTCCATATCCCTAGTGGAGGTTACCATAATCACCTTTGCTAAAAATAAATTTAGATTTTCAATAAAGCTTATATTTTTGTATTTTTCAATTGTATTTAGCTTTCCAACAAAGGTTGGGAACCAAAATTAACCAAGTCTTTAGGATTTTGTCAAATGTTTGACTTTTAGACAATCATTCTTGGTTATAAACTTCACCTCAAGAAATAATGTTCTTTAAATGCTAACATAAATTTATTATAATATATCAAACTATCACTCAAACATATGCAATCATTATTGGAATCAAACTTAGATCATAACAAGGTTTAAGACTTTAAAGGAAAAAATAGTCTAGGTATTAATCTTCATCAATTTCTTAGAAACATAAAATTAATCTTGTAATTTCCAAAATCCATGATCAACCAATGTTTAAGAGTCATATTCACATTCTTGGTTTATGAAATTATTTTTAAGCATTTGGATGGATAAGGGAACTTGAAAAATTATCTTGGAAAAGACTTATTAAAATCCAAAGAACAAGGCAAAGAAAGAAAACACACAACAAGAAATCAAAGATTCATAAACACTATTTACAAATAGATAATAGTGATGAAACTAATTTAAACCTACCAACCCTAACTCTAACTAATCTTACTAATTAATTCATAAATAACTTACTAGATAGTACTTCAAAATGGAAAACTAAAGAATAGAAACTATTATACAACAAGATTGAAATAACAATCTTTCATCTAGGATCAAATGGAAAGGTATTTAGTATACCATAGAAATTTGAAACATGATTATTTCTATTTGATGGAATCTTCTTGTAAATAGGAGCACTTGTATGTTTATGTCTTCTCAATGATGTAACTTGGCTTCCTATATCCATTCTCAAGTACATAGATTGAACATGTGGATATAATATCCAATCATCTTCTTCCCAAATTTTTATTTCTGACATTAGGATTGATAATTCTACTTCATTCATAAACTAATAATGACTTGTCTGATTCTCATTCAATGATTGTATTGACAACTTAGTTAGTATGATTGAATTAATATCTACATTAGGATCCATTTGAAGAGTTTTTTGTCAAAGTCTTCAACTTATTGATAGGTATCTAAACTTGGATTAAAAACATCATTAATCTCTTCTTGATGAATAACTACAATAATACTTTTAATAAAACATTCCTCAATCTCCATATCAGGTGGGGATGGATTATCAATCTTTGCACAAAAACTATCCAAGTCATCTCAAAATTTCTCTTCATGATGATCAACTAAAAAAACATGAAATTTATTTGCAATATTACCATTTGAAACATGGTGATCACATATTTCTAACCTTTTGATGTAGTCATATGAAATTTCTTGATCTGTTACATTTGATTCATCTTCAACTTCTATAAAGAGTGGCATCTCATCTATCCAATCAAGATCCAACTCATCTTTCTTTGGGATCTCTAGAATAACATTGAATTCTTGAATATTTTCAATTTCCTTAAATAAATCATGGTATAACTATTTCCAATGATCCTCTTCTTTAGGAATATTCTCTATTTCAAAAATGAATCTATATGAGTTCTCCTCATAGTTGATTTTTGAAGAAAGATCAACTTGTACTTGATTTATATCAACTACTTCAATTTCTTGAGAAATATATTACAACTAATCTTCTTCAATTATTCTAGAAAGGATAGGCTCTTTCTTCAGGTTCATTCTCATCTTGAAATAAAAACTCAAAAGTCTCCACCATAAGAGTTGTTTTGAAATATTTAGATGTCTTTGAAGAGCTAGATGATATTTCAACATAACATTTATTAGGTAAAACTTTAGATGTATCCAATTAATCTTGATATGATTCAAAAACATTACAGAATGCTATACATTCTAAATCACCATGTTTTGTAGTGTTATAAACCCTACAATAATTAGATAAAGTTACATCATAAATGTTTACATTAGGTAGGTCTTAGTTGCAGATGGATCATAATTATTGTCATTTTTTCTATTTTGAAACCTATTTTTAGGTCTATTAAACTTATGATAAGAATAGTTTAAGTTAGAATTCTCCCTTGTATTACCTACTTATTTTTGTAATTGAAGAAAATTAATGCTCATGTCTTAAACCATTTTCAATATGGAGTCATTTTCATTCTTAGGTGCCTCTAAATTAGGGACTTGAGTACTAATACTAACTATTAGCACCATAGCTCGTTGATCTTGTGGATGAGATCCACTTTGAGTTTTATTTAGAAATCCTAGGTTTTGACTAGGATGAGCATGACTTAAAAGTTACTAGTTTAGAACTAGAGTTTGATTCAACGTAGGCATGTTTTGATTAGCATGTGGGATAACATTAAATATAGGTAAATTAGGATAAAAATTAGGAATAACATATGCTAATTGACCATGGGGTTTCATTTTATCATTAATTATCATAGCTTTAGCATAGACCAAAGCTAATGCATCTATAATGCTAATAGACCTTTTCAAAAACACAAAAGTCATTAGATCTAAATCATCCTTATAAATATCTAAAGTTAAAGCTTCAAAAAGACTATAAGGATATATAGTTCTACTAAAAATCTTTTTAAATCTAGCATTAAAAGCTCTAATGGTTTCATCTGAATCTCTTTTTACTATAATGAATGGTTGATAAAAGACATAAGCATTGATGATCTTTCCAAACTGATCAATAAAATAATTGTTGAAATCATTCCAATTGTCAATGTAATTTTTAGAAAGGTTAAGAAACCAATCATATTATACATCTCTAAAGGTAAAATAAATAATCTACAAGAAACATCTTCATGAAAAACATTTAAAAATATTAAAAAAACCTTAAAAGACTCGATATGTTCTTTAGCAGTCACAACACCAATAGGATTAAAAAAAGACAAATGTTTTTTTAGGATTTATAGGTAATCCATGTACCTAAGTAGGCACATTAATAGAAGATACAACTAAAAAAGCCATACATTGATGAGGATTGAATGTAGGATCAACATGAATATGTGAAGTAGGTTTAGATATAGAAACTATGTGCTTACTTTTATCCGCTCTTGCTTTCCTATGAATCTCCAAATAAAGAAGAAGTAGCCTTGTCTCAAAACTTGACCTAGTTCTTATTATTGTTAGTTCTATATTTTAAAATCCATATCTTATTAAAAACATAACAAATAAACCCTATCTTTGCCAAGATAAGTTTAATTCTCACAAATAAGTAGATTTTTATGTTTAGATTTCTAATCTCAAGCAACCTTTGCACACATTCATACAAATATTTCAAAGGACATCTATATTTAACTATATTAGCTTAAATATACATTCAAACTTGTGAATATGAGTGATTTTTATACATAATTAATATCAATAACCTCAAACACATCAAATTCACAAAGACTAAGCAATCTTTACAACAATTTTACATAAATCTTCAAAGAATAACTATATTTATCCAATTAAGTCTAAATACTTATTTGAAACCATGAATATCAATTATATTTACACAATTAAGCTAAAAAAAGCACAAATATGCAAATGATCCACTGATCTTTGAAAAAAAATCACTAAAATTAGCTCAAGATACTTCAGATTCACAAAGCTTAGCTCAAGAGGCCCTCCTTATAGTGTCAATGAAATGATGCTTGTTGATGCACAAAAGTGTATCATAGGGTTTATGTAGTGTTTAAAACAATTTTCATTTCAATATTGAAATAATATTTTGCATGAGTTATTGGTTGTGATCTTCCTGAGATCTATGGTGGAGTAGCAACCAAGTTATATGACTATTTCACAAAATGATTATGTAAGTGGTTATTGGGAGCAACCATAGTCTTGAAGATTTGTGAATAATCTAAATTAATTTGAATTAAGTCTAATAAATAATGATAAAAACCTAAAGTCTAAAATCTAAATAGCATGAATATTTACAATGAGAAATTAAACTATAGTGATTTAATCAAAGAAAAGAGAAAATAGGTAGGGTAGGGCAGAAAGAAGGATGTTTCTGATCTTGAGTCCAGACATATTGACAAATCTTGAATTTAATCAAACACATGCACCAAACTAACATATGACATGAAATTTTCAAAAGAAAAAATCCTATCATAGTCCAAGCAAATGTCTAAGGATATTTGAAACAATGCAAATAAGAAATCAAATTCACTTTAAAGATTTAATAAAATAAGAAAATTGCATTTACACATCTTCTAGTAAAGTAATGAAATTAAAGTGAATCTAACAACTTTTAGTTGACCTAGAATAATCTCAAGTTAACAACTCTACATTAAAATATGCACATATAGAATTCATAAAAGAAATTCAAAGCTAAACATTAAACTAGATACTTGAGGAAGCAACCATGATAACAGACAAACACATATGAGATAATCTTTGCAAAATTCCCTTTTTTGTCTTACTTGCTCCAAAATTTACACAAATGTTTTTTCTCTAATAACTCTTTCCTTGTTACAATGACAATACACCCTTTTATAGGCAACCTATGAGGTATGTTGATTAATCAATATCAAATGATAATTATCCAAGTGTCAAGAATAGTTGTATTTTTACAACATTCTAGAATAAATGACACTTTTCAAGTGTGACTAACCTATAATCCATGTGAGTTACAAATTACACATTATTTTATAAAATAGAATATTCTTTCAAAATGATTTACATGGTTTTATTAAAAAAGAATATTCCAAGTCAACTCAATTGACTTTGAGATGCCCTTGTTGTTGCAGCCTTTTATTTTTTCTCCAAGATCTTCATGGCTTTATCATATTGTTTACCAATCATCTTGAGATTGATGATTGGATCTATGAATAACTCCTCTTGTTTCCCTACCAAATCTTTAAAGACTTTATCAACTACATTTAAAGGCTTATATAATGTTATTAGCATATCCAATCATCTCATCTGTTAATAAGATCATGTCTAAAATATGCTTATTATCAACCCCTGTAGTTCCTTTAATTTTATTCTTGACCTCTTGGATGAATTGAGTATCTCTATATTGTAACTCTTCATCAATTATAAATCTAGTAGGATTAAGGATGGTTGGATCCTTGATCAAGGATCCTAATATTTACACCATTTTATCCTCTAATTGCTTGAAATATCTTAAAATAACTTCCATTCTTTTTTACCACTTATTCATATCCTTGACCTTCTCCATAAATTTTATCATAGCCATATTCAAATGTGATAAGTTAACTATTTTGAGCTCAAGAATATGGCCTTCCATTAGTATCTTGATTAAGTGCTATACTTTCTTATTTGAACCTTGCCATTGATTGACTTGGTTTATAACCATGGAATGTTTTTCGTTCACCATGTCTAGTTTATACCTGATTGACCTCAAAGAACTGAATGTATAATAAATGGTTGCTATAAAGCTATTAACAATGTCCATAAGAACTGATATAATGTATTTCTCTTCCATATTCTTCTTTTCTTATTTTAATCCTTTGATAGCAACTTACAACCTTTCTACCTTAGATTTTGATATCTCTAGAACATCTTCTTCAAATATAGGGTCCTCGCCTAGTATTTTCTCTCTCTTTTAGATCAAGTGAACCAAAGGTTCAACCATTTGATGTATCACCTCTTGACCACCTTCAATGACCATTGTCTCAGTGACTATTTGTAAACCTATAGTATCTAGATCATATCTAATTCCAACCAAGGACTGACCCATATGTTTGACTGGGACCTTATGTTTGAATGGGACCTCTATTTTTAACTGGCTAGATTATTGAGCTTGAGCAACAACTCTCTTTTATTCTTCCTCTTATAAGGTAATGATACAAGTCCTTAACTCTTGTTGCATAGGGATGTTAATAGTCTTCACTAGATCCCATGGATAGTATGTAGTAGGAAGCTTTTCTAACCTTGGTTCATATATGAACCATTCAGTATAGGTGGCCCATATATTAGCTTATCCTCACTAAATAAGTTGATATATTTCAAAGGTGGTGTGATGTCCACTCTAGGTTTCTTTACCTTTTTGTCAATCGTAGCCTTAAATTTCCTCTTGGGAGATTCAATAACTACTAAGTCTAATGAATTTTATTTTCCCTTATCTATCTTAGTTTCCTCAAGACTTTCATATTCTATGTCTATGTATGTATTATATGTCATAAATAACATTCTCAATGCATCCTCCACAAATTCTTGTGAATCTAAATCTATCATGTGAACCTCCCATTGAGGTAAATCTTACTCTAATATCCTAAAAGATTTATGGGCTGAAGAGCTAGAAGTAATTTATCCTGGTCTCCTCTCATTAGGTCTATGTTCTATTTATGTATCTACTAGTGGAAGCCTAGAGGAACCAACATCTACCAAATGATACTTCCTTGGACTTAGCTACCTTATATTTTCCATCTTTTGATCTTTATTCAATTTGGACTCAAGATTTATATTGTGTTCTTTTAGCCTTCTAGTGACTCATAGTAAGAGGCTAATTTAGTGTATATAAAATCAAATGCACTAGATTCATGTTCATAAGGCACAACCAAAATACCTTTGATCCTTAAATATTCCTGTACCTTTCCATAGGGATCTAATTATCTATGATCATCAATATACAAATTGAAAGATAGCCTATGTTTTTAGTTAGCTTCAATGTGGTCCCATTGCCTTAAAATGGTTTTACCAATTTTCATGGTAAAACTATGTAGAAGTCCCTTCCTCTTAGTTTTGAAAATGTTATCTATCTCATTGAATAATTGGTATGCCACCTCTTATTTTGCTAACTTGTTAGGTTCATGAGCTGGTAGTTTGAGATTGGGAGTTTAGGTTCCTTTAATTCTTATAACAATGCAATCACGATAAATCCATATGCCCCCCATTTCATCAATTGACTTCTTGATTAAAGGACTTACCCTCCTCATGGGAATACCATCAATGGATTGACTAAATGCAGGGTATACACAATCATAGATAAACTAGATATGGTCTATATATTTATAGATATACAATTTTGAATAGTATTGAGAGATAGTTTGGGTACCATTAAGAGACCATTATCTTTGGTTGGAGATCTTGGTGGTAGCACACAAGGCATCTAACAGATAGGACATAATTTATAATTAAGTCATATTCTTATTATTAATTCCATATATCTATCTACATAGGGAAATACTAATGATTTCACTTAATGGAGGAACCACCACTTCTTTAATGATGAAATGCACAACATACAACCATATCGGTTCTACATGATTAGTATGTGTAAATCCATACAAATTATTTAACATGGTCATAACCATCCTAACACCAAGACTAAATTGACTTACAAGGATCTTCTTTGTAGGATCTACAATGACCTAATTACCTACGTCTAACCATTTTTCTGGGATGTCCATCATAGTATTTTTATGAGACCATGAATTAATTGAGATTAGGTCTATCTAGGGCCTAAGAAGATTATAATAAGACTCAAAATCAATAAGGGATATGTATTCAATTTTCCTCAAACTTTTTTCATGAATCAACATACCCTTGTCAATTCTAGCATCTTTGAAAATTAGACAAAGGACATCGATATAGTGTAATAACTCTAGTTTAGTAGTAATATAATGGAGTCTAGTCATATGAATGGATACGATGTCATCATAGAGTCTCTTCACTAGGATTAGCTTCTCCTCTTCTTTGGTCAAAACTCCCTAGTTCTTAATTGTCCCGAACAACTTTGAGCAATTGTTATCTCTTATGTTTAATGAATCAACTATAAACTTTGTGTCTTTGAAAATTTGGCCTTATGAATTTGATGACACATATAACACAACAATTTTATTAAAAATGTGTCCATGGGTTACCATTTATATAATCTTAATTAAATTATGCTTTTGCAAATGGTGATTCAACTCTTTTAGCTCAACTCAATGAATCCAAGGATAATTTAGGGCTTTCCATATGTTCAAGGGATTTTTGGAGGTTTAAATAGAGATTTAATGGTAGAAAGCAAGTTTGAAGAATGTGATTTGGTGACTTAGATCATATTTAGATCTCATATTTATACCTTTGCATGCTTGAGTCAACAATAAATTCCAATATGATGTGTATGCCTATGTGGCTTTACCTTGTCATACAACTTATTTATTTTTAAAATGTGACCATTATCTCCTTAGACACATGTTATCATTTCACACCTCCTAAAACTTGATATAATTCATTCCATTCATATCCATTTATTCTATTTGAATGTGGGCCATTGATACTTGTTGTGAATGATTAAACACATGTCTTTAAACTCCTTGGGAGTCTTGTGGCCTTGAATTTCATCATGACTATTGATTTTTGATTTGGGCTTACAAGATTATGCCACTTGGTAACATCATGTGATTTTTGTGTACCTTACAATTAGTCTCCATCCATTTAATGCCTTTATGCCATGTGGCATCTTTATAAATAATCTAGGAAATTTGAATCCTTGATTCACTTCTCATCATCAATCTTCACCTATAAGATTGAATGTGTGTTGTTGATCTTTGATCTAGATGATTAAATGTGTATCATTGATATTTTAAGCATATAATCAAATGAAAACCATTGATCTACTCTTTATACATCCAATTAAATGCACACCATTGATATGTATCTAATTCACCATTATTGTGACACTTATCACTATTACCTTCAATCTTAGGATCCTTTAACATTTTGACTCCATGTTCACCATAGATCTCTATTTGCTTGATTAAACACATGTTGTATATATTTGATATTGAATTATTGACCTTGATATTTAATTTAGTTCATCGATTAGGATTTATAAATTTGAATATGCATCATCGATCTTAGATATGAGGAACCTTGACTAATTGACTTAGGATATTGCCCGTATGGTGTTGATATGTGATTCGAGCTTTTGAGTTTTTTCCACTTGATAACCCCACATGTTTTTGTACCTATAAATAGTGAAATAAATAAAGTAAGGGTTTAAGATATATAAATACTTAGTATCAATTTTAGACTAAGGTTTTAATAAATTAATAAACTTGATCAAAACTTAGGCTAAAATTAAACTAGGACTTAGAAATAAAGTGACCCATTGATAATGTAAATCCATTTTAATAAGAACTTAGGATAAATCAATTTAGACTAAGGTTTAAAATGTCATTTATACTTACATTTAATTAATCAATTAAGGACTAGAGGTTAATCATAAGGGTCAAATTGATTATTGAAGCATAAACCATGAACATATGTTCATTCTAATAAAGATTTATTGATCCTACAAAATGGAAACACATGAATCAAATTTTAATGACATTAACTAAAATAAAATAAATCTTATTTGCTAGTATTAAAATTAAGCTAATTAGCACATGATATTCATAATACACTCTAATAAATTTGAGTTCCTAATTTATAGCATAATTTGCAAAATTTGAACAAGGGTCCTCATTTTTCAAGAATGGGGGTATGTTCCTCTCAATAACTAGAATATATTATTTTAATGATAAAAATATTTGGATAGATTTTTAATATATTTATAAGACTATAATAATTTTCACTATTACAATTAAATTATTCTCAATGAATTCTTTTTTGATCAATGAGTCAAATTTGTGAATAACTACCATCAACCACAAACCTTAAAAAATAAAATATACATAGAATCTATTAAACAAAATGTTTAAAATCAACTTAGTTCTTACCACATGATAATGGTTATAAAAATATTGAACCCAAATACTCAAATCTAGTTAACCATAAATAAAATGAGTCCATCTAACCAGATAGGATATATTTGACTTGTCAATAGAATTTACATATAACATAACATCTAATTTCTATGTATCTTCAATCTAGACATTTTAATTATATTGTTTTAACTATTAAAATGCTTGGTATGTGTATATACCTAAATTTGGTCACATATACTTAGAAATGTTAATTATTTAAATTTATTAAACCATTTGATGTATTCTCAAATGCATGACTCTTATTCTCCATTCCTCTAGTGATTTATCTATATGTTAGCTTGACCCTTTTGTTTACAATCACTACTACACTTGAATTTCCAAATTCAATTCTCAAACTAAACTCTATCACCCAAAAACTTATTTGGGCCTCAGAACTTGAATCCATATTTTTTTTTAGATAAGTCCACTACCACAAACCAATTCCCCCTTCCATTTAATTACTAGTTTGAAATATTTGAAACATTTATATGGGCCATACGAACACAATTTTATATTTTGGTACTATAAATTAATAAAAATGGTTTAATATATTAATCATTAATGCCTTATTTTTAAAGGACTTGATATCAATCCATTATCTATGTATTATACTTCCTCTCATTGAGAAAATATTCCCTATTTTTATTGAATTCCATATAAATTTTTAGGAATTTTCACATATCAATTTTGGAGCATTTAAAATCAATGTAACATATAATATTTTAAATTACTAAAGATAAATTATCGATTGTGTTTGTATAGTGAATTAACACATATACACAATCAAACTATGTAGGAGAAATAATTACGGCTTGATTCCCTCCTTGGAATATCCAATTCTATATGAAGATATTAATAATCATCTAAGGTGAATGGGGTCATCTCAGTCCATTACAATTCCCCTTATTTTATTATAGGTTTATATCTCTCAAATGTACACTTAAGGTTTCCAAGGCAAGGAAAATAAAAATAAAGGTATGTACACAATAATAATAGAATTAAAATATAACACCCTTATTAGCGGGCATACGCACAGGTGATAGAGCATTAATAGTTTTGTAAATTTAAAAAAAAAGATTGTAGATGATGGAACTAGTCATACTACATAGTTTTCCAAAGAGTGTGACCTAGTCCAAAAATAGTTGTAGACTCTAGTTCTATATATAAGCTATCAAAAGCTTTTTCTAACCTATTTCTCACTATCACACACCTTTTATAGTTAAAAAACTATAATATGCTAAGTATCTTAATATTAGTTGTACTTACTATATTTAGCATATGCCACTTATTAATAAATTTTAATTGAATCTACTTTACATATAAATCAATTCTTAAATGCCATGTATTACAATTTTTAAAATATTTAAAGGATTTATTCCTATTAAACATTTTAAATAAAAATTATGGGATGAGACTATTGGATTGAATACTTGGAAAGTCCTCCCCATAAATGGATGCAATAATAAATAAGACCAAGTATTTTAGAATCTTAATCATTTCATCAGTTAAATTCACATTCCCTTTTTCCTTAAGGAATCCCATTTCTTATGGGTGGTTGAAGACAATGGACAGTACTCAATCTCCTCTGGACATGCCATTAACCTAGATCTAGAAGATAAATGGAATTACTAAAAAGACTTATGGATTAAACACCTAAATCCTAATGTAAATTTATTCTTTTGGATGGATACTCAAGACAAGATCCTAACTGTGGATAATTTGGGAAAAATAAGACTCATTCTACCTAGTCAATGCTTACTTTATAGGGAAGTAAATGACTTAGTACACCATTTGTTAATATCCTACCCTTTCAAATCGTGCATTCTTGACTATATTTTGAATAAATTCCATCTTTCATGGGTTAAATCAAACAACATACTTGATCTCATTAGGCAATGAAAACCTCCTTAGATCTTCCCATCCCTTTCCTTCCTATTGCATCTAACCCTCCCACACTAGTTCTGGGGTTTTTGTAAATCCTAAGACAATAATTTATTCTCAAACAAAAGACACCAACCAAAAATAGTCTTTCTCCATCTTTGTCAGTTCATAACTAAAAATTGATAGGGCTTCCCCCTATTGAAAAACATATAGGATTATCTTCTAAATAGTTGATCTTCAGAGAATGGGAGGTAGTACATAAAATCGTGTCTCCTTCTAAATAATTATTACACAAACATGTTAGGTGGAATCCACCACCTGAGGACTAGGTTAAGCTAAATTTTGATGGGGATTTGAAAGGAAATCTAGGTTCTGATGATAGGGGAAGAGTCATAAGAAATTTAGAGGGAATGTTGATTGATACGTACATAGGTCCCCTGGGAGTTTAGACCAACCATGTAGCTGAAGCCAAGGCATCACTCTAGGGCATTCAGCTTGCCTCCAATCTCAAAATTAATAGAATAATAATTGAAGGGGACTCTGTCAACATATTTAATGATTTAGAGGGTAAAACCACTCCTTCTCACATAATAAAAGCCATCATAGATGATTCCAAGTAGTGATTGATGGAAATGACACATTTATCCATAGTTCATACTTATTGTGAATGGAAGGGGGTGGTAGACTTACTAACATAAAAGTTGGCATCCTTCTTTTATCTACCTAGCACATTGGATGCCACATCCCTAAAATTTTATTATAAGTGAATTAAAATGAAACCACTTCTAGATAGGATATTGACATGACTATCACACACATAGATTTTATAAATAAAGTGAGGGTATTCAAAAATTTTACCCTACCATCATTTCACCACATGGAGAATTAATAGCAAAGGGTGGGATAAATCTTACACTTCAAGTCTCCTTGAATCCATTAGTTTCAAGTATTACCAAGGATTGATGAATTTCATTTTATGTTCAATATTTCAAGATACTATCAAGATGGGAGGTGACAGGGATAAACTAAAAATGACATCCTATTCAAAGGTTAGGAGCTTGAAAAATGTTTGGAAGAAATAGAGGGGGTCCGCCAAATTTATGCAAAGGGTCATTGGTCATGATGCTAATATCTCAAAGGAATTTGTTGTGGTGTGGAATAAGAGGGTTGTGGAAATAAGAGGAATAATAATTTCTATAACTGATGAGGTAATAGGAAAAGTTACTATAATTTCATGTGAAAGGGGCTAAAGCCTTTAAATATTAATTAAAAAAACTAGAATATATGTACAGGTTTTTTTTTAACCAATGAGATCATTAAAATAGATAGAAAGGGGTTCTCCTACTTAGAGCTTATATGATAATGGCTTGAAGTCTATTTGTAGATAATTAAGTATATCACCCTTAAAGGTAAGTATACCCTCATTTTATTGTATCATTTGCTCTTGTTGAACCATTTTCAAGGATTCAAAATTAACCTATCATATTTCCTTCTTAAATCCTTAGAGTGTAAAATACTCACATACCATATCAATGAAGCTAACATAGTCATACACTAAGGACTCATTCTCCTATTGGTAAAACACAATGAGACCTTTCAAGGTAAGGAGGTCCCATTTGAGGTGTCCTCCATAGAGGAAGACTCCCTTGAGAAACATCCTACCTTAGGATCTCAGTGCCTATTTCCTAGTTTTACCCCCATAAATTCCAATTCAAAGTTCTCTACTAAGTATTCCCCCCCTAAAACTCACTATCATCAAGCCAAAATCCCTTATGATAGAGGAAGGATACTTAGTGGAGGTGGTAGGTAAAGGAAACACCCCCTTGTCAGAGGAGATTAAAACTAATAAGGATTAGTTGTAAGGGTTTAATAATAAATTACATGAGGTAGGGATGTGTTTGGTAGGTTTAATCAAGGAATGGTACTCCATTAGTAACGAGGTCTCTAAAATGATTCAATATTTCTCTCAACTGGTAAAGGTTGAAGGCACTCCCTAGATGGAACCTATCAAGGAGGTGAAGACTTATTCCCCAAATTTCCCCCTAAAATCTCCCCTCATCCCCCAAAAAATACCCCTAACAAGGAACAACCATGGAAGAAACCTAGAATGATCTTACCTAAGGAGGATGTAGATGGCCCAAGAAATAGAATTAGGTCCAGAATCACCAAGAATGGATAGGGTATGTAAGAGAAGGATATTGAGGTTACTAAGGTACATATTAAGGAATCCCCCCTCTTAGAGTAGTTTTTCCTTTTAATTTGTTTTTATTTATGTCTTCCATGTCGATAGTTATCTACTTATTTTGATACTTTGGTTTTTTATCCTTAGCCCATGAGGCTTGTTTCATTTTAATACACTTTGTTGATACTTTGGTTCTTTGTCCTTATAAAACCAAGATATTTACCTAATAAAATGAAAAAATTATGGTAAAAAATATTAGTGAACATGTTTGTTTTTTGAACATAAATTTGTTTTCTAGTGTTTTTTTGTTGAATTCATGATTCTCATACACTAAAAATAAATTTAGTTATCCTTTCCAAGATTTTATTGAATGTTTCTCTAGGTTTTATATTTGACCTATGGATTTCAATTTGAATTAATAATTTCCTTGTGAAAAAATCTTTTCTTCTATGGAATTTCAATTTCATTTTTTATAATTTCTAAAACTATGTTTTGTTAGTTATAAAACTCATAGGAGCTATTATTCAAGGAAAATAGGTCATTAGGTTTATCTGATTCATGATGTGAGAGGTAATATAATACTCAAGCCATTATAAAACACTATTTATGTACATTATCTTCCATATATGTAATAATTATATCATAAGTGCAAAGTTTTTTTTTTGTTTTTTTTTTTTTTTTTTTTTTTTTTTTTTTTTAAGTCAAAGGAAGCCTTACAATCATTTGTTTCTATAGTGCATCTCTATGAAATTAGCCTAAATAATTTACTCTTATTGTTCCTCATACATAGGATGATGTATCTACAAGATGGTTTATCCTACATATTAAGTTCCCCCTTGGGCGTTGTTCAATATTTATACTAGGATTAGTATATTTAAGAGCCTATAAATAAAAACACACCCTATTTGTTTAAAACCCATAATTCAAACTTTCACAATCAAATCATATATATTATGAATGAATGTTTATTATATCTTTCATCTAACTCATGAGTTTTATCACCATATATTATGTGATTTTTTTAAATTTTATTTAGATTCACTATTTACTTACATTGATTAGATTAAAATATAATGAATAGGTCAAAATGAATAATATAAAATCTCAAGCCTTACAAAATTTATATTACTACCATATCCAATCCAATATGCTACAATTCACCTCCACCTACTAAAGGGAATGTATGACTCATTTTTTTCCTCCTACTTTTGTACCTAAAGGTTATTTCTTATAATATATTGCTCATATTATTCATCCATGGCTTATATTAGATTCTATTATTTACATTGTCAACACTAGATGAGGTTGTATCTATCATCCCACATGATGAAACAAACAATCCTTAACCCCTCCACATTTTTCAAGTAAATCCAATCAATCTAAGGGGTATGATATTATCGATCAACTTTAAAATACTATAGATAAAATTTATTTTTTTAATTTATTAAAGAAATCATATATATATGAAATGCTTCATGATACAAATATTCCTAGTGACAAAAAACCATCATTATTTTATTATATCATACATGTATTTAATGATATCAACATAAAATCATTTTTTATAATAAATAATCACCTCCTAAGCACAACACATATCAATATCTTGCCCTATTCATTTAAATTTATGTTTAAGAAAACACAGTGAATCTCATGTTGATTTACATTTGTTTCAAGTTGAAAATTTATATTTTTGATTCATTAAAACTATTGGGTACCAATATGAAAAACATCAAAAAAATATGTAATATTAAGGTATTTGATAATATTCCTTATCAGATACTTGTAAATATCACATATGATTATTAGTAGGTCCCAAGTTGGTTCCTACTATTTTTCAAGTGATGGGGAACTAATTATTCATGTTAATTTTGGGGTGATCTTAGATTCATGTGATAGATCTTGAACATTATACATTCCATAGATACATGAAATTTATTGAAACAAACCCCCCAAAAAAATTAGGAATTGTTATATAGAGTACATAATAGAACTATGTGTAGTGCCTAATACATAACCTTACATAGCATGACGTATCATCTTAGGTCTTCACAAGATGAGTAGACAACCCATAAATAGATTGGGTCATAGAGACACCTATGTAAGGATTAACATCTCTAGAGGATTCCATAGAGAAAAAGGTTTCCTAGAGGATGATATACCATTCAAGGGGTATTAATGTGTGGGTCCACACTAATAACCTCTAAACCTTATCAAAGGCACTCATCTCCCCTATTTAACCACCTAGGGATTCTTATCCCTATTTAAGTATATGATTACCCTATATAGTTAGTAATTGGTAACTTATGAGGCTAAAAGGATTCATTCATGACTTGGGTATCCTTAATGTCATAGTCAGTGTTTGGTTTAGTCCAATAGACAAGGTTAAAGACCCAAAATATAATAGTTAGAATAATAGAGAATTATCTTAATGGCCAATTATTAAGCATACACATATGATGATAAGGGAGTACCAAAAAAATCATGAAAGAAGTAAAAATGGGTCATCATACCAAACCTTTGATTATGCAAGCTTTGCATTAATTTCAAATTAGCAAGAATATGCCACTAGACCTCTACCAAGATAATATGATGTAATTCCCTGAAATAAATAACCTTTGTAATTGCACATGCAAAGACTAGTTTTGGTTCTACCCATATTATATCATTGTACCATGATACATAATCCTAGAGGTCATTACACCCATATTCCTTTTCTTGGAAAACACCACCATATCACATATAAATCCATCATAAGGATAGCGATTATCATGAGAATTAAATAACCACATTCTTAATTAAAAACATTAATTATCATAATTTATCATGTAATAATGCACATGCTAAAAATAAACAAAACATCCTTAACAATCTCATCATACAAGCATGAATTCATCCATCTGGGGGCTATTACCCAATATAAAATGAATACCAATTATTATAATTAACCACTAATAATAGTGATACTAGGTCATAATTATATGAATAAATCCTTGATCATAGGGTTCTTGTGCTAATGGTTCTTTCAAATTCTTTAAATTAATAACATGAATGACCTAACCAACCACATAAATAATAACTTATTAAATAACCAATTCAGCCATTAGGGCATTAACAACTTCATAAACTAGGCTAGTTATGGGATATAATTATAGATAATGAGCTACCACATCGTATGTTGATTACACATGGTCTCAAGATGGTCAACCATCTATCTAAAAAAGTAATATGTCAAAAATAGTTAACACATTGAGCTTTGAAGCTTCACCATAAAAATATTACTAATAACCACTTGATCTTGGTTGATTTCATACAATCAAAACTCAAGAATAAATTATTTATTAACTTTTCAATTGCCTAAAAAAATTAATATGAAAAGCTACAATATTATCTTGATAACAAGTTCCAACATATCATAACATAGTTCATCTATAATGAATTTTTCCAGCACTTACTATAATGTCTTGGCATAACCAACACACGCACATGGATATATGTACACACACACACGTGTGTGTGTGTCTATATATATATATATATATATATATATATATATATATATATATATATATATATATATATATATATATATATATATATATGTATATGTATATATATATATATATGTATATGTATATGTATATATATATATATATGTATATGTATATGTATATATATATATATATATATATATATATGTATGTATGTATGTATATATATATATATATGTATGTATATATATATATATATATATATATATATATATATATGTATATATATATATATATATGTATATATATATATATGTATATATATATATACATATATATATATATACATACATATATATATATACATGTATATATACATGTATATATATACATATATATAGATATATATATATATATATGTATGTATATGTATATATATATATATATACACACACACATACATACATACATATATGTATATGTATATGTACATGTACATATACATATACATACACACAAACACACACACACACACACACACACACACACACACACACACACACACACACACACACACACACACACACACACATAGTTGTTGTACCCCTTTCTAGTGATGGGGATTATAAGAAAGTTGGATTTTCCTTTTGTGAAATTGATTATCTGATTATCTTGTTGCTTGCTTAAAGTGTTGTATTTTCAAATGATAACCCAAGATGGAATTCAAGTGATCAAGTAAAATTAGTTAATTTTACTTGTATTGCATTCATTATTATAGTTTTATTGCCTCTTAGAGCTTCCTTATTTCTAAATTTAATACCTATATGGTAGTATAATGGTTTCTTTATACATATAACCTCTAACTTGTATATATGATAGAACTACCAATCAATAGAGAAATTTTCAAACTACTTATATCAGTCTTAATCATTTGATTAAGACATGGAAGTTTCAATTATTGTATGCAAATAATATTTTTGTATTTTTGAAGTATCTCATATTGTGCTCATAATTGACATCCTTATATTAAGGTTATTTTGATACATTACAACTATATGCTAGTATGATATTGCCCATAAGCATGAATAAGTTATCAATATTATTGGTATCATCCATGGATATTAATTGAAGGATATCCTAGTTAGTTGGACAATAAAGATTATATTAATCCATGACTGTAGGTATAATTTATTGATGATAATCTACTAACATCAGGCTAATAAATCATGTTATGGAGGTTATTATGTTGTCCTATTTCTTGTTGGTCTTAGCTATGAGGTACTTGTGATATTAATTTTGTATATTAATGGTATTAATATTGTGTACACTTTATTACATAATCAATTAAGTGTATGTATATATATAAATATGTATATATATACATACATACACACATACATACATACATACATATATGTATATGTGTGTGTGTTTGTGTGTGTGTGTGTATGTATCGCGTTCAATTCAGTGCTGAATTGAACGCGATACCATTTAATGCTCTGATACCATTCTAATGCAGCACAGGCTTAAAATTGCACTTTCTTATTATTATAACAACTTGCAGTACAAAGAAAGAAACAACTGACTTACAGGTTTATGCTAAAGACTCAAACTGAAGACTCCTACTAGACGCACGCTGATCCTTGCTCCGTTTCGTTCTGCCTAATAACTCATCGAACTCTCCTTTATATAGAGAAAGGGAGGAGGAGATCGATGGATATCACATAGCGGCAAGATCGACGGCGGACACAAAAAGCAAACAAAGATGCGATAAACATGTGGGTTATGGGCCCACTACGCACCGCCAAAGAAAAAGAAGATTCTACCGACACGGCCAGATAGAATACCGCCTTTAGAATGTGGTGAGGTCCACAAAGATGCAATATTAAAGAGAGATATAGTGCTCTCAAGTCACTATCACGGACAGACCCCATGATTAGTCATCGCCAGCAAATTCATGGGAACCAGCTGGAGACTTAAATTCAATTTTAATAAATCAAGTTCAAAAAGATCAAAACAATTAAAATTGACTTATTTCCACATAAAATGAATTTAGGCAGCCCCTTAATCCTTACTGTTGTAACTTTTCTTTTTCAGAATCATAAATCATCAATGAAACTATTATATAAACCTCCCAAACAAGAAGGGAAATGTACACTCAATTATCTCCTATAAAATAACATCAATAATGCAATTAACAAGCATATGATGATCTGCAATAGCAAAGAGTATTCCAACTCTCTTCTAGTCATAATTGTTCTGTTACTCTAAATCAATTTGATTTCTCTCTTATTAAGTATAACATTCAAGGAATCATAAAATAGTTAAAATGCATAAAGAAACTAAGATATTCTTACAAATAAATGCATTTAAAAGCATATGAAAATCATGTTTTCTCATATTACTATCTCACAGTAGCAAGTTCACACAATAAGAGAAATCAGTTTTCTTTCCACGCAACATAATTAGATGTATGAAGAGCAAGGTACTAGTAAAATTTTCAAAAAAAATTCAATCATACAAAGTAATGGTTTATTCATTTATAAAAACCTTCATTAGTTGATAAACAGTCAACTGCCATCCAAAAAGATAACTAATAAATCAGATTTGTTTTCCATAATAGGGTGATCACAATCATTTGTTCTGGATCTTATTTTCAAAACAATCTTGGGAATGCATCGAAAATCTCAAACTCAAAAGATAACAATCCAATGCCCCTTCTAAGAGAAAAAATGGGGTTTTTAACCCAGTCTAAAGTTGAATTAAATAATTTAATAAACAATACATAAATAATAACTCTTTTCCTCTCTTGTAAATATCAATTTCCATCATGATTGAATAAAGTAACCAACTAAACTAAGTAAGTACATTTCACACAATTTAGTAACCCAATAACAATATAACCATTCAAAAAAATAGTTTTCATTTATCATTCAAGAAAAACACATAATGTTAACATACAAGTTTTAATTTATGTTTTGTTAAATCACTACAAACTAAATTTTTTTTCAATATGAATAATTAGAACCACAAAATAGTCTACTAAATGTATTAACTAGATTTACAACAAAATTAGGGTAGCAAGATTTCCAAATATAGTAACAATTTCTATTTTAAATGGGTGATGACAAGTTTAGGAAAAATAACCACATCTTCAACATATAAAAAAATACATAAATATTTATATATCATAACCCTCAACATGAAAAATTCAATAATTAAAATGATTCTAAAATCATATAAATCCAATCTATTTTACCTAAATTCTATTGAAACTACTATGGTGTAATAGATCCAAAAGCCAAGATCTGACTCAATCAATGAAAAAAGAGCATTGTCTAGGGTTATATCTATATTTATTTTCATTATAACATAATAATAAGATATTTTCACCCAAATATACATACACAAACCCTACTACTAACCTAACCATGTCATAGGCTAGTGTAGGTATAGAAAAATATACCCACGTGAGTATGTACCCAACCAGGTACTTTATAAAACTTGAAACATCAAGATATAATTTAAATTATAAAAAATTAGCTAAAAAAAGGAAAACACATGCCTATTAAAATGCTAAGTAGGGTTTTTTTTTAATTTCTACCAAATAATGGTTCCACACCAATAGTAGTAGTAGTTCATACTCTGTGCCATTTTCTTTCTTCCAACATTACTAGCTCTACATTGACTCTCCTTTCTCTCCCTTTCCTATTATTCTCTCTCCATGTTGCATCCTTCCTCTCCTCACCCCATCATGATAATGACCAAACATAGTCCTAAAAAACCTATCTTTTCCCCATACTCTCCCCACTCTCCTTTAAATTCGATGACCTAAATGATAGCCGATCAAACACCATCTAACAAACCCTAAAATTAAATGCTTTTTCCTCAAGCTAAGTTTCAAATGTTGTTATGGTGTGGAGCTAAAAGATTCAACTATTTGTAGACACTAGAAGGAAGGATGCTGAAGAACCAGAGCCACTGGCGTCGGCAGTATGACCGATGTTGATCAGATGCAGTGGAGAAGGACACCGACGACGGCAGGGAGTCAGCCAACATCGGCAGCACCAGACTAGCAGGGACCGGCGTCGGTCACCTGTGTATTTTTAGAACTGCTGTTGATGAATAGTCAGTTAAGTGAAGCGAGTGTTTGCATGTTAAGCAACTAATTATAGTCACGAGCTGCATGTCTAATTATTGTAACTAGAGTTCTATTTTTGTAAGCATGGGATCTTATTTATAGACCCATAAGGCATGTATTGTAATGAAGCAAGAAGGCAAGTAAAAGCATTGAAGCTAGCAAGGTCAAGGAGATCTACAGGTGTAAGGTCAAGGAGATCAGCTAAAGCATTCAAGGAGGGATAATAACTCAGGCTTTAGAGTTGTTGTGTTGAGCAAGAGAGAGAGGGAAGAAGATCTTGAGGTGTGGCAAGCCTTTGAGGTGGAGGAAGAAGTGGCATCTTCCTTATTGTATTTTCTTCTAGTAGTATTTAATACAAGAGTGTGTATTGTCTCTCAAATTCTTTGTTATCTCAAGTTTTTAGCTACTTTATCATTCTGGTATAATTCCGTGTTTAATTGCATATAAGAAAGTAATCAATTGTGCTCTAATTGGTAGAGCTACAGATCCCCTGACAAATGCCATGACAAGTTTGTGACCCATTGGGGTCCAATACCTTTTCACTATAAGAGTCTCATGATCCTATCATTAACCCCATATAAAACAACTCATTACAACTATAAAATAATCAAAAAGTCATTTCTTTATGTGTACCCAAACATTACCATAATTTATAAACTTTCATAAAAAACTAATGCAAGCTTATGGGCTTAGCAATAATTTCAATCTTATATCACCCAAGTTAGAAACTTAATGTCCTAACATGGAGTGTATTCATATATGCATAAACACATCCAAACCACTTTAGATTCTAGGCATAACAAATGTATGCCCCACTTGAATATATATAAACCTCAAGATTTGCATCTAAAAAGATTAGTCAAATGTTGATCATGATCCAATAAAAAATGCAAATGAACCTTATCCAATGGT